>CM076249.1:16629685-16927185 GCA_038380765.1 Odontothrips loti
TTGTCGCCCTTGACGGGTGACACTTGGGTTTATATTCATTTCTTTGCTCCCCCCTCCCTTACCCTCTCCCTACCCCCTCCCCTCTATGGTTTGCAACTCGCGCACCTTATTGGTGGACCAATAATCGTTGAGTCGTCTGGCTGGACGCCGTGAAGAGAGAAAGAGAGACAGTGAAGGAGAGAAACGGCCGAGGGATTATTTCTTGATGACTCCAGATTGTCTGTCGTGCGACGATCGAAAGTGTCGACAAAAGGTGTGTCACTGTTGGGTTTTTTCTGCTCCTTCTATCCCTTCGGTTGTTTCGTCGATGCGACAATCGCTAACGACCATAAGTTTTTTTGGGAGTATTTTTTGTTCGTCCTCGGACTGCTCTCCGTCTGTCCGTGATTCGCGTGGCCCGGGGCGGCATTGAGTGTCTGGGCTGTGACCTCACCCCCGCAGGCCCCGCAGGCTCCCACAGGGTCCCACAGCCAGACGGAGCGGCGGAGCGGACCGCTTTGGCAGAACAAAGAAACTCGGCGGTGGGCAGGACGGGGCCGACCGGACAAGACAGGACAGCAGACGGATGGCGAAAGGGGGGAGCGGGGCGGGGCCGGCGGGGCAGCGGCAGTTGCAGCAGCAGCAGCAGCGGCAGCAGCAGCGGCAGCAGCAGCGGCAGCAGCGGCGGCAGCAGCAGCAGCAGCAGCAGCAGCGGCGGCAGCAGCAGCAGCGGCAGCAGCAGCAGCAGCAGCAGCAGCAGCGGCAGCAGCAGCAGCAGCGCAGCAGCAGCAGCAGCAGCAGCGGCAGCGGCAGCGAGCAATTGCTCAGCAGTGACCACGTTTTACAAATGGGGACGATACTGACCGGCTGGCTGGTGGCTGTTGTTGCCCAGGCGTTACTCCGACGTTTGTCTCCTCCTCCTCCTCCTCGCCGTAGTCACCTTTCCTATCACGACGTTGCAATTTTATCGTTTGCTGCTTTCTATTCTTCTGGTCTGAGGAGGAATGCCGAGAGAGGCGAATAACACATTTCTAGGAAATCTCCGGGGTGTATGATTACCAACTGCTGGGCTGGTACAGAGAAGTGTACTTGTTTTATAGCTAGATTCCCTGTGTTCCTAATAGTAGTTTTTCCCCATCAGAATGGAATTTCAATTCTCAAAATTAACCTTCACTCATAAAAAAAATTGTTAGGTGGATCAAGAATCTATAGTAAACGCTTCTCTGAGCTTGGACGTGTGGTCTTCACGTTATCTTATCCGTTCTCATTCCACCACTTTCCTGCTAACGACGGCCTTCTCCAATTTTTCCAACCCCCTTCTCCCACGTCTCGCGCACTTGACTCACACCTTTTAATCATGCCGTCCCGATGTTTTGACGTTTATTTTCTCCGCGCGCTGCGTCGCAGCGGAGGGCCTCATCATTCCGTTCCAGCAGAGGAATATATGAAGCAACTTGAAGCGGCGCTCTCCTCTAGTCTTCAGCGTTGGCAGCCCCGAGCGGAGCAGGGCGGGGCGGGGCGGGGCAGGGCGGAGGGCCCCTGGTGGGTGGGCAGCCGCGGCTCCCTGCGCGCACGCGTGCCTTGCGGGCTGGCCTACCCTGTCCGCTCGCAGGCGTTCCAGGCGTTGGTTTTTGTTTTAGTCGGTTTGGCGCGTTAACTCGGTGACGCTGGGCGACAACAGCTGTCTAGTTTGTGAGTGATATTGCCACCCCTGCGGGCCCGCGGGCCCTTGCCGCGCTAGCTGCTGCGGGGGATGGGATGTCGCTGATAGCGCCTCGCGGGTACAACGCGATCGTTATCGGCGGTGTGGAGTCGACGGCCGGCTGGGCGGCCCGCCGCGCCTGGCCACGCCTGGCCACGCCTGGCCACGCCCCCGCCGCCGTGTGAAACTCTATAAGTACCTGGCGTGTCCGGGCGTCGCCATGGAGACGGCGTCAGTAGTGCCAGAGGCCCTTGCCCTTGCCGTATGCTAATGTGTGGTGTGCGTGATTTAGTTTTCTTTTCTCTGCCGGTCTAGGGCGCGGGCTCTGGTATTAGGAGGTTTTAACACAGTGCGCGGGGGCTTTACAGACTCGCCTCTCTGTTAGTGCACACATAAGTGTGGGAAGGACACATCGGCAAGCGTGGAGTAATACACTGTTCCAGGGTAGGTGATTATAGATCACGCTGGGAAAACAATAACATGCATATATATATATATATATATATATATATATATATATAATATATATATATGTGCACCTGCACTTACCCTGTCAGTGTAGGATCGCGTTCGGCACGACAGCCGGCGTGCGTTGGCCCCTGGCAGCGCCCCTGGCAGCGCCCCTGGCAGCGCCCCTGGCAGCGCCCCTGGCAGCGCCCCTGGCAGCGCCCGCGGCTGCGAGGAGCATGGCGTTTATGGCCCTACGGACGAGGACGTGGTGCTACCGGCACGGCGTGTGTGTTGCGTGCTGCGAGCGTGGCGGCGGGGCGGGGCGGTGTCCCATTACACATGTTCACACCTACAGATGCTGGACTACGTGTGCGTGTGCGCGTGTCCGCAGCGCATGCCACTGGGTGCTACACAAGCGAGATGCCAATGGAATGTATAGGATCCACACACAAAAACTTTAGCCTTGAACTTACCAAGGTTAACGGACTTCACCCAAGGCAATAGTCTTGCAGGAAGATTCAAAGCAGCTTGGATCAAAGTCAGTATCTTGGTAAGTTCAAGACTAGAGTTTTTAAGGTCAGTCTAACCTTGACCGAAGAAAACATTTTTCTGTGTGGATGTTCGTGTTGGTGGTGCAGGGGTAGGTCGAGGCAGAAAAATATTAAAAATAATGTGAGGTGGCCCCCCGAAGGCCCTGCGGTAAAATAAAGCGTGATTAACACGACGGTGCTCGCGTGACGTGTCAACGTTGTGTACTTTTCAGGTACCCTTTATACCGACCGCCTTTGCAAAGAATTGATTTCTTTCTTTTGTTTTCTGGCGCTGCAGGGGCGTAGCCAGAGAAGGCGAGCCCCCCCCCCCCCCCCCTTACCCTCCCCCTGAACCGGTGTCCGAGATAGTTAACCCGCATAACAAACGCCTGAATGTGGGCAATTAGCGCGGCATATCCCCCTCCGAAACCGAAGTCTGGCTACGCCGCTGGGGCCGTGCGGGGTGGGTGAGACTGTTTTTAAAAATCACTTCTGCCATTTACTGTAGTTAAAACTGGGCCAACATTGTGGCAAAACGGCTCACTTAAAAAGTATAAACGCCGGCCGGGCAAACGAATTTGTTGTTGCCATACACCCAGTCTAGAACTAATTGCCTCCGTTCTCGCACAGCTTCATTCTGACTTTTTTTCCCGTTCTCCTCACGCCCGCCGGGCCGCCGCCGGCCCCCGCGTGGCCGTGCTAACAAATTGACCGCTTGGAATATTTCCCCCCCGCGCGGCGTTGCGTCACTCTGGGGCGGCCTGGGTGTCCTGCGGGGTGCTGTGGTCGTGCGGGTCCTTCTTGTGCTAGTCCTGTGAGTCCTGCTGGAGGCCCTGCGGGTCCTGCTGGAGGCCCTGCGGGCCCTGTGGGTCCTGCGCGCGGTGCTGGTCGTGACGTAACGCGAGAACCGGTCGAGCGGAGTCGTCGTTTGCTCCTTCCTACACGGGAAGGGACAGCAAGGCAGAGCCAAGAAGAAGAAGGGGGAGCAGAGTGAAGAAAGGAAATTAATTTTTGTGACGAAAGTCTGTCCACAACAGTATCATGTCAGAGCCTTCCTTGTGTGTGTGTGTGTGTGTGTGTGTGTGTGTGTGTGCGTGTGCGTGCGCTCGTTGTTTCCGGGCGGCTGATTCGAAGCGCGCGCCCCTGCTTCTTTTTGCCATCATGTCGCGACAAGCTTGAGAGTGGATATATATCTCTCTCTCTCCCTCCCTCTCTTGCTCAGGCGCGGATCCAGGGGCGGCTCTAGGGGGGAGGGGGCGATGTACCGCTTTCTGCCTACTTTCAGGCGGATTGTAACGCGAATTGCCTACCTTTCGGGCGCCCTAGGGGGGGGGGGGCGATCGCCCCGTCGCCCCCCCCCCCCCCCCCCTGGATCCGCGCCTGCTCTTGCTTCCTGCTGCTTGTCCATCCTATTTTCCTCCTCGTATTGGTGCGGGCCGGCTGCCTGAGTCACACAGGGTGGTCTGAGTCATGTTGCTTTATCCCAGTCCCAGAGTACCGTACAACACCACACTGCCATTTGGGCGAATCTGTCCGGGTGCCAGGCTTCGTGATGACGGGAACGGACGCGAACGGGAGAAATTTCCGCGCACAGCACTAAACTATTCTGGGGGGCAAGGGGGGGGGGGGAGTTGAAGGAGAGGGGAAGAATAAAGACGACAAGAAATAAGCAAATCTGCGAAATGACCGCGCGAGCACAAAGGAAATATGGAGGAGAGGCGCCCCGGCTCGGGCCAGGCTAATCCTCTCGTCAGGTTAATCGCTATGTCCTTCACGCCCAGTGAGTGGCCGCGCTGCGCCACGCCGCGCGCAAATCTAATGAGCTGCCGACAGACCAGACCACGAGGTCTTCATATGGGATAGGTGTAGTACACCGCCGCCACCACTGCCGCCGCAGCATCCGTGCGTGTGCGCGTGCGTGCGTGTGCGTGTATGTCGCAGCGCCGGGAGAGGACACGCCGAGCGCCATGGTTTGCTGATCTCTCTCTGTCTCTCTCTCTCTCTCTCTCTCTCTCTCTCTCTCTCTCTCTCTCTCTCTCTCTCTCTCTCTCTCTCTCTCTCTCTCTCTCTCTCTCTCTCTCTCTCTCTCTCTCTCTCTCTCTCTCTCTCTCTCTCTCTCTGCTCCTGGCTGACCTGAAGGGAGAGGACCATCGATCGCTGTGTTTCTGTGTTCGCCGCTCGCTGCAAGCGCCTTTTGTGGTGGAAGTCTGCGCCGAGAGGGCTATTCCCGTTCGTCCCCCGACCCATTATTTTTCTCTCTCTTCCCCTCACTGCGAACAAGACGTCAAATCTGCCTTATTTTCCCCACCAAAACAGCGATGTTCACACCAATGATTTACTGCTATTCCCATACGTTTTTGGACGTGTTGCGTAATGTACGAATATCTTCTGTTGCAGCCCCAGCAGCACGGTGCTGACGAGCCTGGACCAGGTGCGGGAGTACCTGCTCACACTGGGCACCTGCAAGTGCGGTCTGGACTGCCCGTTCAGACCCGAGTCCGTCTTCAATTTCGATCCGAAGGTGAGTACTAGTCGCTATGTTCGTGAGCTTCTAAAATTGAGGCAGTCGAATGAATGAATGAATGGATGAATGGCGTTATGGGTGGGGGTGGGGATCCTCCCTCCATTAATGTATGTCCACGCTATTGTCGCAAGGGCAAACTACCGGGCCAGCCAACCTGGGCACGAATGGCGCCTGCTGGGTAGGCAGCCAACGTGCATGCACGCGTGTTGTGCGGGCTGGCCTACCCCGTCACTCGCAGGCGCTCGCGGTGTGCACAAGGCAGGAGGCAATGCGGACGCACTTAATGGACGACGTATCAATAAATATCGAGGAGTAGGTGGGGGAGTGGGGGGGGGGAGGGGGGTTATCGGATGGTAATACCGGGTAAGACCCATCATCGTGACCCCTCCTTCGCTCTGCCATATTTCCTTCTAACAACGGCGGTAGCAAGCAACACTATCGCTGGTCGGCATGGCGCATACTGAAGCCTGGAGCCCTGTTGGCGCTGGTTGGGCGGGGCCGGGGGGGCTCCCCTCCCCGGCTCCCCCTCTTACTTTGGCGTAGCTTACAGTCCCCGCCCGGCCCCTATGTCCGCCGGGCCCCGGCCGCCCCGGCCTCAGAAGGGGGGAAGTTGCAGGGAATGATGCGACGAGAAGCGTATATCCGTGGAGCCGGAAAGGAAAGGGGGCACCCATTGATTCCGTAACGCCCCAAATTTTCCCATCCCGTCTGATGTAAGGCTGATGATGCTGCCGTATGTATGTACCCTCCGTAGGTTGCGTGGGTTACGATTAGGGGCCGTGCCAATACTACGTGACCGGTTTAGGGGGGTGGGGGAGGGGTTCGACCAAATACTGCGCCCTATCTTAAATACATGGGAAGGTTAGGTTATCCACGTCACGGGGAGGGGGGGAGTCGTCAAAAAGTGGCCTAAAATCGGTCACGTAGTATTGGCACGGCCCCTTAAGGTTATTATGTGTTTTGCCCGTGGATTTATGCACGCCCCCTGTGAGGCCGCGTCCGTCTGTGGGTAGCCCGGGGAGGAGGAGGAGGAGGCCAGATCGGAGGAGGCGAGGCGGGGAGTAGGGAAATATCGGCATATGCGATATACGACCAGAGAAGGGGGAGGCCAGACAAAGGGCCCCGGCCCATCTCATCCCCCACGGCGGGCCCGGGGCCGCCCGGGGCGGGGCCATGCCGAGGCCTGGCTGGGGCCCGGCCCGGCGGCCTCCCGCCTCCGCCCCGCTCCGGAGTCGGAGCCCCTCCTATGAAGAATATGGCTTTCCGAATGCTGTCGGACGCCCGCTCTTATGTCGTTGTGCGCGCCGGCCCGATTTGGGGGCTAAGGAGGAGCCAAGGGAAGAGAACGGGGACGGGGCGGGGCGCCGCGGGCGGGGCGCCGCGGGCGAGCCTTCTTGTGTGTTTGTTCGAGACGGAGAATGTCATTCAGCCGCGGACGACGGTATTCCGCGAGCGCCGCGCCGCCCCTGCCGCATTTCCCCCTCTCCTTTTTGCTTTTCTTTGTTCTTGTTTGTCGTCGTTCTTTTCTTCTCTTTTTTAAAGCCCCGGCAGGTTGTTGTTAGCGTGTGCCGCTGCTGCCACCGCCCCGCCGCGCCGGGCGGGGGCGCTCTCCGCCCGCCCCGTCTCTCAAAGGGATACGCGCGCGCGTTCTGTTGTTGATGTCTGCGAAATGTGACGAGCGAGGGCCCTCGACTCGCCTCGCCTCGCCGTGTGCCTCGCCTGCCTGCCGGCATTGTTCGGTCGTGAAAGAGGCACCAGCAGGGCACCGGCGCCGGCCAACCCCGGCGGGGCGCGGCAGCAGGGGCGCGGTAGGGGTGCGGAGCTCCTCTGGAGTCCTGGAGCCGGAGCCTGCGTGCCGCGCGCCTCGGGCCCGGACACACGCCCCCTTGTGACGCGCGTTAATGACTCTTTATCCACTCTGAAACCTATCGGGCCGCGTTGCTTCTTTATTCTTTACAAGTGCGAGCAAACTCTGGTCGGTAAAGTCTCCTCTGCCCCGATAGCCCCGCCCCGCCCCAATCGTTGGGGCCGTGTCCCGGCCGAGAGCTCAGGCGGCTGAGGCTCGGAGCGAGCGCCCGGCTGGGTAGGCAGTGCGCTCGGCGGAGCTGTGCAGCGGGCGGCATCGGCCGATCCGCAGGCGCTCCGCTCTTTCGCTCCCTCCTCGCCGGCCGACTCGGCGCTGCTCCACTCCGCTCTTCTGCTCCTCCTCTCCTCAGCTCCTCTCCACTGCTCCTCGTCTCCGCTTCTCTTCTCCTCTGCTCCTCCGCTCCTCTCCTCCGCTCCCTTCATCCACCGGCCGAGTCCTCCTCGACCGGCATAATGTAAACCTCGTCTTTGCAGAGGTTCAGCCATCAAGCATCTTATGAAAAAAAAAAAAAACGATGTCATGGCCAAAAATAATGTAGCCCCCCCCCCCCCCCCCCCCCCCGCTGTGACCAGGGTGACGCAGAGCGGTCCGCTCATCACAGCAAGGGGCCGTTAATGAACCACCCGACACGTAATCTAGGCTGACGAAAAATCAGCGCGGGGGAGGGAAGGGGGTGAACCATCTGCGGGAATCGAACCCATCAAACCCGCAGTCACAGGGCGTTGACTGAGGCCTGCAGATCAGGCACGGCCGTTTTGTGTACGCATGGTGCTTTTCACGCTTTTCAGGGTGTAGCCCAAGGCGTGGTACCACCAACTGTAGTTTTGACCAGTGAAGGTCACGTGGTTTGTGGACGCTTCCTAACCGACCGCATTGGTGACGCGGTAAGGGACTTGCTCAGCTGCAGCGTGTGGTTCTGTGACGCCTTCCCTTCCCCGCCCTCTGTATGTAGACAGGGCGCCGGCAGGGCAGGGCAGTACCTGCGGGCTGCTTATGTCCCAGGCAGGCCAAGACAGCCCGGGGCGGGACGTTTGCGTTGGTTTCACTTTTCTCGCGCGCGGCGGGGCGCGGTGTTACAACAACGTAAAGTGATTCATTACGCTGATTACGCGCGCTTTCGGCGGTGTGCGGGGCGGTGTGCAGGGTGGTGGTGTGCGCGGCCCGAGCGTGCGTGCCGCGCGGATGCAAATGGGGTATACAGGGCCCGCAGGGCCGTGGAGTGGAAGTGAGTCACTAAGGAGGGAGGGGAGCCCGGCCCTAACCCGGCCTGGTGGCAGGACCGGCCGGCAGGGCAGCGAGTGGACACGCTAGGCCGCTGCAGCCGCTGCGGTCGCCCGGCGCGCGTTGGCTGCGGTATTCGCTGCGGTGCACTCACTGCTGCTCGCACCGCTCGCTCGACCAAATGACCGAGTTGGCGCTCCGCAGCAGCTGCCGTCTGCTCCCCGCGCGGTTATTGCCGCAGTCTGGTCGCAATATTTCCATTTTTACGGGCGCGGCGCGGCGGTGTTTCGGTGGTGACGTCGGAACCTCCCTCAGCGGCACTTATGGAGGTGCTGGTCCTCCCCATGCCCCCCCCCCCCCATGTCCATGCTCCTGCATGCCTCTCGTGCCCTTCACCCCGACGTACATACCCTACTCGTCCGTAAACGACGAAATACGTCCTTAACTGTTAACCAGTCGAGTGGGAAATACCTATTGTACCGAAGTACCTAAATTTCGTACTTATTATTCATAAATGCATAACAAATTTTAAATTTATTTTTCGAAAACATTAGATTCAGAAGGGTGCACGCCAAAAACTCAAAGTTATTCCCCCGTCATGCCGTGATGGGTGCCGGCGCCGCACTCGGGGCGGGACGTCCTTGAGCTGGAGGGGACCGCAAACACGTCGACGGCGACGGCGTCAAACGAGATCGGAACGGGCGGCTCGTCCCGAAATCACATCACGCAGGCGTCACCGGTCCAATACAGGGGCTGCGGGGAGCTGTGGGCGCGGCCCCCACCGGGCGGCCCCCACGGGCGGCCCCCACGGGCGGCCCCCACGGGCGGCCCCCACGGGCGGCCCCCACGGGCGGCCCCCACGGGCGGCCCCCACGGGCGGCCCCCACGGGCGGCCCCCACGGGCGGCCCCCACGGGCGGCCCCCACGGGCGGCCCCCACGGGCGGCCCCCACGGGCGGCCGTGCGTGACTGTGGGGAGGGGAGCGCCCACCCGAACGTGTGATATTCGATGCCCTCGGCGGCGGTGTGCAATCAATTGACTGACTGAGGATAAACACACTCTAGCGGGGTGAGGCCGCCCACACGTCTCGCCTTGACTTTCTCCGATGCTCTGAGAACCGAAAGATATCCCCCGCTTTCGAGCTCAGACTACAGACCTGTATATAGGTTCAAGTGATCAGGGAGCTGTCGTAACGAAGCACAGCACAGCACAAATGTAAAATAAGTTGATTATGCTTGCTGCTGACTGCTACACTGTTTTTGAGTTTGCAACGTTACGTGACAAAAATTTGCAACGTTGCATTGCAACGTAGGTTGCTAAAAACAGTGATGGTCGTCACAAATTTTGTGACGTCCATCACAATTTTGTGTGACGATCGTCACAATGTTGTAAATTTGTGATGATTGTTACAAAAACTTGCAATGGGCGTCACAAAATTTGTGACGTCCATCACTGCTTCTTGCAACGTGTCACCGTTGCAAAAGTTTGTGATGAACGTTGCAAACCCAAAAACAGTGTAACTGGTGGTTTTTTCAGTCTTCGGAGATGCGGTCTTACGTCATAAATGTGTATGACTGGACTGCCCTGCTTATCGTTCCGGTGCATCGAGGGCTGTTCGACCAAGGGCCTTTGTCCTACCCGCCCGCCCTCCCCCGAGATATGCATAACATTGTATAATGCTCGGTGTCCATTACCCTAATTAAAGCGTTGTTATGAGCAGATGGTTATTTCCAGGTGCTTTGCAGCCTGTCCATTTGGTATTCTGGCGGGCGGCCGCTCGCCGCACCCGGCCCGGCCGGCCCCGCGGCACTGCTCACTGCTCACGCTGCTCACTGCTCACCCGCTCACTCCACCCGTTCACTCTCACTGCCGCACGCCGTGTCGGCTCGTGTCGGCTCCTACTTGGCCTGTGCGCAGTCGTAATTACTTAGCGCGGCCACCGGAATTTAATTGAAATCAAGAGCGGCTCTGTCTTCCCCTGCTGATCTAGTTTGTGGGGCGTTTGCTGTTGCATGCGTTACCGCCTCGTTGCGTCATTTCTGCTGCGAGCTTACAAAATTCAGACTTGACTCTTCAATTATCCAATCCAAGTTTTTTGTTGTTGCTGTTTCCTTTTTTTAGGGTGGGGAGGGGGAGGGAGAGGAATATCTGCTATTTAATACCAATTTTTGTTGTCTCTTTTACGTTCGTTTTTCGCCTGCGAACTCTTCTCGCTACCCGTTATGTTAGTTTTCTCGAAACTCTTTTCGGCACATTTCCAGGTGTGTGTGCGGTGCATGTGTGTTTACGTACTCGGCTCCTGCTACTGTGGGACTTGACTTAATACGTCGCTCTCGACTCGAGGCCCGAAATGAGCGTCGTGGCGTCGCTCTTAATGAGGGTAGGGCCGGGCCGGTGTGATGAGCGCTGCCACACCACTGCCGGCGTTATCACGGATCGGCAGCTGCCGTGGACATAGCCGGGCCGGGGGCAGCCGGGGGCCGGGGTGGGTGTAGGCTGCCCTCCCCTCCGTTGAGACCGGCAGCTGCCTAGCCGGACGGGAGATATTCTGCCCGCGCCACATTCCGACGTTCCGTTCCATGTCCACGTGCCCACCCAGTATGGACGGCCAGTGCCACTGACTTTAACTCGCTTCTGCCTTTGCTCTTGTTGCAGGTCGCTGGCCGTCCCGGTAAAGCCCCGGTCGCCTTGCCAGGCGACCAGACAGGCCAGCTGTGCAACCACAAGCGGAAACTGGTGGCGTCACTCGGCGTGGTGGCGCCCAGTAGCGGCAGCGGCGGCGGCCCGGGCCAGGGTCCTTGTCAGGGTCCGGGCGCGGCCGTCCCCCTCCACGGCGGTCCTGCTGGCCAGGACTGTGCCCAGCCCCAGGACGACGCGGGCCCTGCCGGTCAGGGCGCGGACGACCAGGGCCTGGACCAGGGCGCGCAGGCCGCGTACCTTGGCCCCGCGGTGCCGGCGGGGTCCCCCTCGCCCTCCGCCGCCGGCCACCAGACCACCACCACCACCCCCGTCATCGGGAACCTCGCCCCCGCTGGATCGGGGACTCTGGAGACGACGGGGGTCGTGTTCCAAGAGGCCATCAAGAAGAGTGGTGAGTAGACGCGGAACGGACGTTTGCCGGGGCTGATTACTGTCGGGGAGCTCCGCGGCACAGCGCCGCTCCTCGCCTTGTCGTTTGGCGCGCGGTAATAAGAAGGGACGGCGCTTGGCCGCTGGCGGCCAGCCGTGGCTGTCGCTGTCATACCCGGCGCCCCGCCCCGCCCCGCCCCGCCCCGCGCCCCGCTCGGCAAGTGGGCTGCTCGAATAGCGTAAAAGGCACAAGGCGACAAGGACAAGCGCTAGGGTGGGTGGTGGGCCAGAGCAGCGGAGCGGCCTCTGCGGGGGCTGTGGGGGCTGCGGGGGCTGCGGGGGCTGCGGCCCGCGGGACGAGACGGGCGATCGGGGGCCTTACGCCCCGGGTCGATTTCCTTCCCTTCCACCGAAATGACATGAAACACTCTGCTCGCGCGGCACATGTCGGCGGGGGGGGGGGGGGGGGGGGGTCGGAGCGGCGGCGGCCGCGCTTTCGCCTGCTTCGACGGCACACAAAGGACGACGCTCAAAGGACAAGAGGCGTCGCAGCGCACGCGGCCACTACGCAGCGCCGGGCCGGGGTCCATTGGCGTAGCTGCGGCCGGCTGCGGCTGCCCTGAGTGTTGAAGGCACACGGTCCGTTTCAGGAAGGTGTACGGTTACGGCGACGGCCGGCGTATGAAAAATGCATAAAGGGCTATTGCAACGCGGCGTCCGCACGGCCCGGCACGGCCCCCGGCACGGCCCCAGGCACGGCACGGTCGGGCCAGCGGCTCTCGGCTCGGCCCTGAATAATAGACGCAAAGACTGGCTGACCTTTTAACTTGTCCGTGTCGCGCGCCAGGATTCGGACAGCACACACGGCAGGCGGTCCTGCGGGGTTTGGGGAGGGGGGAGGTCAGGGACCCCCCGCAGCGCTCGATTGGTGTGTTCCCGCGGCGGGTCATGTCCCGGTGTGTGTTGTAGAGTATCGGCATCTATTTTCGTCCCCCACTCTGGGCGGCCCGGAGGCCCGGAGGCCCGGAGGCCGCAGGGCGTTGCCAGCGTCGTCCTCTTTTCCAGAGGACGGGACGGACCGCCCCATCCCGCCGCGCGCCGCCCCGCCTCGTCCGCTCCCCCTTTCGCCTCTTCTCCTCTCTTCTCACCAGCTAGTCAGGCAGCCAGCCGTACAGCCAGCAGCACACAGTAATCTCTCCGAGCTCGTCGGGCCGGGGCTGCCGGGGCCCCGCGGGGTGGAGGGCGTGAGTGGCGGGGGTGGGAGGGCGCCGCACGGCTGCCGCTGGCTGCCCCCCCCCCCCCCCCTGTGCTGTTCGCTATCTGTACGCTGGTAGTGGTGTTTGTGTGGCCTGTGCCGGGCCGAGGCGAGCAACCAACCCCCAACCCAGCCCAACGCCCAACCCCGCTGGCTCCACTTCACTCGGCTCGCTGCTGAGACGAGATCAATAATTCCTCCCAGGAGAGCTCGCCTCGCCTCGGCGCGACCTCAGCCCGTGGGCAAACCCCTCGGCGCTCCGCCCCGCCCCGCCCCACCACACCACACCCTTGTCGCGCGACTCGGCCCCGCACCCCCACTCGGCCGCCCCGACGCTCATCGTCTTGATTCCGCGACTCCTTTCTTCTCTGCTGGGGGCGTAGCGGAATGGCCAGGGTGGTGGTGTGAGCCCCCCCCCCCCACCCCTCACTCCCTCACCACCACCCGCTGCCGCTGCCGCGCTCAGCCCGTGTGCGCGCTCGCCTCGCCTGGGCGGACGGGACGGTCGGCCGCTTGGCCGAGTCGAGTCGAGAGGGGTGGCAGCGGTGGCAGGTGGAGTAGAGGCCGGTGACCTCGAGTGATCCGCTCTGCTCTGCTTCGCTCCTCGGCGCGGCGCGGTGCGGTGGTTGGTGGTGGCGGCGGTGAAGGTTGTGCGCAATGGCAATATTACCACCACGGCAGCGCGCCCCCGCCCCGCCCCGCCCCATCCCCGTGCCGCACCGACCGTACCCTCACCGCCGGCGTGACGCGCGGTCGCGGTGGCCTGGCGGTGGCGTAGCAGCCGTAGCTGGAGGAGGGCCGGAGGGCCGCGGAGGGCCGGGGCCACAGAGGGGATGCTTCTGGCTGCGTGCCCCGTAAATGAAAGGGCTGTGATTGCCGGTCGGCAAAATGGGCTCGGTGATGATGAATACCTCCCCCTCCCCTCCCATCCCCTTCCTCTCCTCCTCCCCTTTCCCTGCCTGCAGGCTTCGCGATCGCTGCGGCGCGCGCGCTCGTGTTAGGGCGTCGACCGCAGTGTATGGTGGTCTGCAGCCTGTGGGAGTGAGACGGTGGAGAGGGTGAGCGAGAGGGACTGTGGGAGGGCAGAGGTGGGACAAACTGAGTGTGCGGACAGCAAGTGCCTCCTAGGGGTCATCCATAAAATACCCGACGCTGATGCTCGTGCTCGGATTTTGTCGTCGCTCGAGCACGGCAGGGCGTCGTTATTGTCCCGGCGCTGAGACGTCACCCTCGGACGGCCCCTTCGCCTCGCCTGTCCGCCTGCCAAGGCCATGTGCTGCCGGCAGGCCAAAGGCACCAGAGGCCAGAATGGCTATGGGCTCGCCATGGGCCTTGGCTGCGGGAGCGCAGGGGTGGGAAAAGGGAGAATACGTATACTGTACAAGCAAGAAAACGGGTCGGAGAGAGGGGGGGAGGAGAGGAAGTGCGGAGAAAAAAGAGAAGGGGATTAGACGTATCAAGGGCGAAAGGGCGTCGGGCCCATCCCCTACCGCCCCTTAACCGGCCCACGGAGCCAGAGCCCGGGGCCCCGGGGCTGTATCTGGCCGGGGTCTCTTATTGAGCGGTGCTCCGGCCATGGCTCGGCCAGGCCCCGGCAGAGGGCTGGCGGGACTTGTCGGTGACGTGACTTGACGCGGAAGGGCGGTAGAGTAGAGTGGGGCCCAGCCGTGCTGTGCTGTGCCGAGTTCCTTTTCCTCTTCCCATTCCGTTTCCGCGCAAAGCCACCGCCCGCCACCATCCAGCGCCAACCGCCCCCTGCTGCTGCTGCCTGCTGCTGCTGCCGCTTCATTCTCCGGTCCCATCTATACTACCCCCTCCCTCCCCCTTTCTTGCAGTGCTATCTGCGGCCATCCCCGGTTACAGCCGTTCCGTTTTCGCCGTCTCACTTGGCAGTTTGCGGGCTGCGGGGAGGATTTTATCCCCTCCCCCTTTCTCTCTCTCTCTCTCTCTCTCTCTCTCTCTCTCTCTCTCTCTCTCTCTCTCTCTCTCTCTCTCTCTCTCTCTCTCTCTCTCTCTCTCTCTCTCTCTCTCTCTCTCTCTCTCTCTTCTCTCTTCTCTCTTCTCTCTCTCTCTCTCTCTCTCTCTCTCTCTCTCTCTCTCTCTCTCTCTCTCTCTCTCTCTCTCTCTCTCTCTCTCTCTCTCTCTCTCTCTCTCTCTTTCTCTCTCGCTCTTCTACCGCGAGGTGTCTGTTGAGGGGGGGGGGGGGGGGGCAGACGAGGGATTCGCGGTTATTTTTCTCAGAAGGCGGAGTGGTGATCTGCCCGGCACTGCACTGCAGCGTGTGGACCAGGGCTGGGCAAGGCTGTCCGTCCCGGTCAAGTGTGAGCAGGCCGGGCCGGCAGGCGCAGGTGGTGCGGTGTAGGGGGCGTTCACTACTACGTCACCGATTTTTGGCCACTTTTTACCCCCCCCCCCCCTTGTTATCGTGACCTGGCTAACCTTACCCTACCATGCATTAAGGATAGGCTGACCCCCCCCCCCCTAATAGGTCACGTAGTTTATGAACGTCCCCTCAGCGCTGCGCTTAGCGTGCTGCCATGCCGTGGCTCGCTTCCGGCCAGGGGGGAAGCAAAGGGGACGAGAAAGAGAAGAGGGCCAACTGGCGGGTTAATTTGCTTTGCGCTCCGGTGAGGCTTCCTGCACCCGGGCCGGGCCGGGCCGGGCCCGAGCCACTCATTTGAATCCGAATAATCCGCCGGGCTGCAGCGGCACCTGTCGCCGTCGTGTTCGCACGCGTGTCGTGCGGGCTGGCCTACTCTAGCACTGGCAGGCGCTCTGCGCCGCCGTTCGCGCGTGGTTCCAGGTTCGAGGAAACTCCAGACGTACTTACGGGACGGACGACGTTCTGCCGTGACCCTGACACGTGCTGACAGCGCTGACAGCTCCCCCGGCCCGGCTCGGGTGGCGGCTTCGTCACTCAACCAAGGCCGCTGCAGTAGACTCGGTTTTTGGAGCTTTCCTTCTATCGGTGTCGCCAGCCACAGCACAGCACCTCGAGCCGGCACTCCCGGGGGGGGGGGGGGGGGGACGTTGCGCAGGCCGCCGGGCTGTGGCCCAGGTCATAGCGAGCAGGGAGAGGCACTGCAGGGGGTGGGCGACACCAGGGACCTCTGGCGGCGCGGGCCGCCGCAGCGCTGCGGACGGAACGTGGATGCCGCGGCGATGAACCAATGAGGAGACGCGAGGACAGGGCGGGGCGCATGTGGGGACACGACACAATCTCCGGGGTCGGAGGGCCAACGAGTCTAAGTCTCACCCCCCTCCCCTCCCCTCGCCTTCCCGGGCCCGCGAGTCACCCATGCACGCGGCGCTGCCTGCCTTGTTGGGACTGTTGCTTTTCTCGTGAGAAATTCAGCGGCCGGAGGCGGCCGGGCTGGCAGAGCTGGCAGCCAGGGGCCCACCGGACTGTAAGAAAAGGGTGATAACATCCGGCTGACACCTCCGCCCCCGCCGCCCCGCCGTGTGCGTCTGCGAGCAAACGAGGCAGGGAGGCGGAGGGCGGACTCGGCGACGGCCAAAATGGAGTACTGCAGGAAGGCGCAGGGCGGCGGCTCGTTGGCTCGTGTCAGGAGCACCATGTGCATCGGCTGCCGGCGGCGGCCAGCGGCGCGTGAAGATGCGTGCCGTGATAGACGCCCCGCAGCCCCGGCGGCCCTGGCGGCCCCGGCGGCCCCTGTCCCTCTCATCTGGCCTTGAAACAATGACGGAGTGTGGGAGGAAGACGAAGAGAAGGAGTGTGTCGTTTCCAGGAGAGAGAGAGAGAGAGAGAGAGAGAGAGAGAGAGAGAGAGAGAGAGAGAGAGAGAGAGAGAGAGAGAGAGAGAGAGAGAGAGAGAGGGAGCATCATTTCCCTTCGTGTCCAGCAGCTGTCGACTTACCGGGCTGGACTGGCTCTGGCTGGCTGGGCTGGGCTGGCTCTGGTCTGACCAGCGCTTGCCGAAAGTGATAGTAAATGCGATGCGCGACCGATGAAATAATGTGGCGAAGGCGCCCTCCTCTGCGGACGTGAAATTTCCTTTTCGGTGACATTTTCCCGTCCTCGCTCCTCATGTCTTGGCGACGGCATTCGTGGTCGTGGTGTGTGTCTGTGTGTGCAGCGCGCAACGGCGTAACGTCTCGAATTTCGTTGTCACGCCCAAAAAGACAGGGAGGGAGGGGAAATTGCAATAAAAGGAGGCGTAGCAGCAGCGGCAAAGATACGGTAAATAGTCTCCCCTCTCTTCCTCCCCCCCCCCTCTCTCTCTCTCTCTCTCTCTCTCTCTCTCTCTCTCTCTCTCTCTCTCTCTCTCTCTCTCTCTCTCTCTCTCTCTCTCTCTCTCTCTCTCTCTCTCTCTCTCTCTCTCTCTCTCTCTCTCTCTCTCTCTCTCTCTCTCTCTCTCTCTCTCTCTCTCTCTCTCTCTCTCTCTCTCTCTCTCTCTCTCGCACACACGGGATGGCGATGGGGACGGGGGGAGAAGTCGCTCTGGTGGAAGAGATCGCGTTGAGGTACGCTGCGCGGTGAGGCGCACCGACAAGACTCTGGGTGACACATTCGACGTAATGAAGCGACACTTGCCGGGGCTCGGTAGGCTCGGCTTGCCGTCCTCAAGGACTCGGCAGGACTGGCCCACTCCCCTCAGGAGATTCCTTCGGCCGTCACTCACGCCAGTGCCCATATTGCCGTGTTTCAGGCGGTCCGGGTGATGCTGCGACGACGGCTGTGCCGACCGTGCCCACACCAGTGCGGGCGTACGAGAATGTTTCCAACGGAGGCGCTGGCGTCTCCGTACAGGTAAGTCTCATATTGTGTGACCTAAACCCAATCCTGGCTATTTTTGCAAACTGACCGTCTAATTTTATTTTTTCCAGGACTGGAGCGAGACGGCGTCGCAGGTCGAGGCCCTGCAGATGGCTCCCCTCCAGCCAACTCCCCGCGCTTCGCCGGCCCGCGGGCCCATCCTGGGGTCGTGCCCCTCCCCCCGCGCCGCCCCCGTGGCCCCTTCGGCTCCTGCGGCGCCTGCGGCCCCCGGAGCCCCTGCCCCCATCGCGGCCCGCGTCGGCCAGAACGTGGCGCAGAGTCAGCTGACCATCAGCCAGCTGGCCCAGGGTCACCTCGTGGCCGCGCCCGCCACCCCTATCCAGATGGCGGCCAGGCAGAACCCGCACGCCCAGGCGGCGCTCCTACACCAGCAACACCAGGCGATCAACCCTCAGCAGTACCCGCAGCAGCAGCAGCAGCAGCAGCAGCAGCACCAGCAGCAGCACCAGCAGCCGCCGCCGCCGCAACCGCAGCCACAGCAGCCGGCACCTCACCTATACCCGCAGCAGATGCCACACCCACAAACGCAGCCACCGCAGCAGATGCAAGCCAAGGCAGTGCATTCAATGCAGTACCAGCAGCACGCCTACCAGCAGCAGGTCCAGCACAGGATGCAGCACCTTGACATAGTGCACCCCCAGGCCCAGCAGCATCACAGCCATCCTCAGGGCCAGTTGCCACCTCAGCCCCATCCCCATCTCCAGGTGCAACAGCACCCAGACCAAGTTCAGCAGGGACAGCACCAGATCCCACTCCAGACTCTGCCCTCGGTGCGAGCCCAAGTCCAGTCCCAGATACAGCCACAGATGCATACTCAGGTACAACCTCAGGCACAACCACGGGTACAGTCGCCAGTTCAACCTCAAACCCAACCTCAACCTCTAGTTCAACCTCAGCTTCAACCTCAAATTCAACCCCAAGTTCAACAGCAAATCCAACCACAATCTCAACCCCAAGTTCAATCCCAAATTCAACCCCAAGTTCAAACCCAAGTTCAACAGCAAATCCAACCACAATCCCAAGTTCAACCCCAAATTCAATCCCAAATTCAACCTCAAGTTCAACAGCAAATTCAACTGCAATCGCAACCCCACGTTCAACCCCACGTTCAACCCCAAGTTCAACCCCAAGTTCAACCCAAGTTCAAACCCAAGTTCAACTTCAAAATCAAGCTCAGCCTCAAACACAACCTCTAGGCCAGCAACACCCGGCGCAACAGCCATTCCACGTGACCCACCCTCCAGAACAGCGGCGACATTCAATCGAGGTCATGGACAGCCGTCCGCCAAGCCAGCAGAGTACTCTGGCCAGGTCCACAACGCCCCAGCAGCATCAGCAGCTGCAACATATTCAGCAGCAAGTTCAACGCCAACTACAGCAACAGCAGAATCTCCCGCAGGTGCAGAAACAGCAACAGCCTCAGCAACTCCAAAAGCCACAACAAATAGCCGTGCAAGTCCAAAGGCATCAGCAACCGCCTCCTCTTCACATCAGGCAGCCGCAATCGCAGCAACATCCAATGCCTCCACCCCCCGTCCAGCGGCAGTTGCTACAACAACAAATGGTGGAGGGCCAGCCGCCCGTTCCACCCCTACATCATCCATCCCAGCCTCATGTTCAGCAGATTCATTTGCAAGTACAGAGGCAGCCGGCGCAGGCTACAAACCAAAGGCACGTGGTGCAACTCCAAGTGCCAGTGCCTCCTCTGGTGCCTCAACACAAGCAACAGCCGCCGCAGCCCCAGGCGCCTCAGGCACCTCAGGCACCCCCGGCATCCCCGGCAAACCAGCAGCAGACACCTCAGGTGCAAGTGAACCTGCAACAGAGGCCACTGAGCCAAGCACCGAAACAAGTGGTGCAGATTCCTGTTCAGCAGCAGCAGCAGGTGCAGGTGCAGAGGCAACCGAAGCCCGCACCACAGCAGCGTATCGCCGTGTCCTGGCCGCAGCCCCCGCAGCCCCAGCACGCCCCGCCGGCCCCTCAGCCCCCGCAGATGCGTGTTCAGCCCCAGCGGCACGCGTCGTCACCCACCCTCAGCACCCCGTCACCTCAACCCACGCCGCCCCCGCCGCCCCCGCTGCAACCCACCCCTCCCCTGCAGCCGACGCCGCCTCCACGGGCCACGCCGCCGCTACAAGGGACACAACCTGCTTCCGGCGCACCCGGAGGACCCACCAGTCCGGAGGACCGTGTGCCGCCGCTGCAGCAGCACATGCCGACGGTGTCGTCACAGTCGTCGTCGGCGGCGTCGCCCTCGGCGTCCTCGCCGTCGTCGGCGTCCTGGATAGAAGATGTCCCGTCTCCGCCCTCGCGCCGCCGCCACAACCGCGGTGCCAAAGTTTACGCCAATCGCAAGCTGCGCGCACCCAACACGCCCTACGCTGAACAACGTGCAAATGGTCCCGGGGGACCGCGGGGCGCGCCGGGAACCCTACCGTGCCCCAACGTGGACGTACGACAGCTGCCACAAGGGTCGCACACCCAGACAGTCAGGCCGTCGTTCCTGGAGGACCCCAGCGGCTACTTGGCCCAGCAGACGGCCATGCTGCACAGCACCATCTCCCAGCAAGCGGCCACCAGCCCCTTGCCGCTGCCGCTGCCGCTACCACTGCCGTTGCCGCTGCCCCAGGCCAGTCCGCAGCCGAGTTCGCACCACAAGACACCCAGCCCCAGGGTGCCTACCCCGAACACGTCCCCTCATTCAACTACCACCCCTACCAGCCAGAGCCAGAACAGCATTGTCTTGGTGGTCAAGCGGCCAAGTTCGGTGAGTTTATATGACCATTTCACAGCAAGTGATTGCTTACATTGAAATCACAGTTTTTAGATAATTTACTGGTTTGCTTTTTAGGTTGAAGATAACCCCGTTTCATCATCAACTATCACTGACTCGAGAGAAGTCATTTCCGAAGGACTACCATCTCCAGTTGAACAGGATACCTGTAGATCTTCAAGTGCGACCACTCCTCAGACTAGTCCCGATGGTTCGGTAATATCTGACTCTTTACCAGATACTGAGAAAAGAAGAGAAAGTGAGCAAAATGCTTTTGCCAAAAGAATGGCTAAGACTCAGATTCCAAAGAGGGGACCAGCAGGACCAATCCAAGGTGGTACTGTTAGCACAAGCAATGGAATGGGAAGAACAACCCCTCAGACTGATGCTATGTCATCTAGTGTTGTTTCGAGACCAACCTCTTCACCGGTACATGCTTACTCAAAACTTTTCTTTTTTCCTGCATTATATACTTATACTTAATTGGTACTTAATCCTATCCTCTTTTTTTTTTTTTCAGTCTCCTCGTATAATTAATGTGAGCAGCAGTAATGCTATTCAGCCCAAACAAGTCATAACAGTAAAGTAAGTAGCATGATTTTTTAGCTTAGTTGTGGGTGATATGATTTAAAAACAATAAAAATGGGTTTGTAATTAATTTTTGGTGTATGGTTTACAGATCTGGTCACAAGAGTCCTAAGAGACAGAATTCTAATGGACAGTCACCCACTGTCCACCATCAGCCTGCCATTCAGATTACAACAAACCGTGCCATTTTGCCAAATACATCTCAGGCCGGCTTACTACCAGGCACCACTATCATTCCGTTAAGCATTGCCCAGGCAATCGTCTCACAAGCTGCTGCAAGTCAGTCTCAAATAACAACTATGGTCAGTAGCCATACAGCCAGCAGCAATACCATCACATCGGTTTTGGCTGGCAAAGCCCCAACAGCAACTGTAACAGTCTCTACAGCATCATCTCCACCAGCAACTGTCTCAGAAGTAAGTGTTTTTCTTAAAAAGACTGAAGAGTACACAAAATTGTTAGTATGATCCTCTAATTTTACTTATGATATTTCCAGTCACAAACAGCAACTACAGCTCAGTTGCCTAAACTTTCAATAGATGTTGTTCAGAATCTGGTAAACAACCTGCAGCTTCAGCTGCAACCGCACCAGGTGCAGCACCTACAACTGCATCAAGCCTTGCAGTTGGTCCAGCAAGCCCAGCAAGCTCAGCAAGCTCAACAAGCTCAACAAGCTCAACAAGCTCAGCAAGCTCAACAAGCTCAACAAGCTCAGCAAGCTCAGCAGGCTCAGCAAGCTCAACAAGCCCAACAAGCTCAAGAACAACAGGCATTACAACAGCAACAACAACAGCAACAACAACAGCAACAACAACAGCAACAACAGCAGCAACAACAGCAGCAACAACCAGGAGTGCCTCAATTAGTGCTGCAGCAAATTCAAAGTGCCTCGCAACAGCAACAGGCATTGCAAGCAGCTCAACAACGGCAGGCTCAGCAGCAAGCTTTGCAGCAGGCTCAGCAACAACAAGCCCAACAGCAGGCATTGCAACAAGTACAACAACAACAGGCTCAGCAGCAAGCTTTGCAGCAGGCCCAACAACAACAAGCCCAACAGCAGGCATTGCAACAAGCACAACAACAAGCATTGCAGCAGGCACATCAACAACAAGCACTGCAGCAAGCCCATCAACAACAGGCCCAGCAACAAGCATTGCAGCAGGCTCAGCATCAGCAGGCACTGCAACAGGCACAGCAGCAACAACAGCAGCAGCAACAAGCCCAGCAGTTGCAACAAATTCAACAACAGGAACAGCAACAACTGGTTCAAAGCCAACTGACGCAGGCTCAGCAGCAGCAGCAGCAGCAGCAGCAGCAGCAGGCACATCAGGCTGTAAAGCAGGCACTTCAACAAGCCCAGCACCAAGCAGCCCTGCAGCAAGTGCTCCAAGCCCAACACCAAGCTCAGCAGCAAGCTCAGCAGCAAGCCCAGCAGCATGCCCAGCAGCATGCCCAGCAGCAAGCCCAGCAGCAAGAGGGTGTGCTACAGCAAGGGCATCAGCCATCACAGCAGCAGCATCAGCATCAGCTTCAGCTGCAGATACAAACTCAACCGTCCACACAGCAAGTTCAAGGACAACAGAATCAACAGCAGGTCAGTAAACCAGGAATTATGAAGTTTGAGCTTAAATCAATATAGTTTTGATTTTGATTTACTTTTCTTCCAACAATCCATCAAAACCTGTTTTCAAACTAGACCTAGGAACAATTTTCCATTTCTTGATTATATTTAATATGGAGTCTGAGTTTGGGCTACTGACACTGCAATGACACTCCGTAGTTGGGACTGAACTCCAGATGTTATATTTTCTGAAAGGGAATGGCTAAATGGTTTTCAGAGTGCTCTGTTAGTACTCTGTCAGTATATTGATCTTTATTGGGCTTGTCCTTTTACTATGACAATGAACACAAGGTCCACCCCCACATTTAAAACACTGTAGGAAACTACCTGTTAAAACCTGTTCTGCCCTTTTTGTCTTTTAAATCCCTTTTGACAGCTGAAGTTGAGGGTAGTTGTCAGTATTTGTTTGAACGGTACGGTTACTGTGGCTCAGGCTGCTGTGGTGGTGAAGCCGCCCTCTGGGTTGCCTGCTGCGCTGCCTGCACACCATATCCTGGTGTCAAGCGGTGGGCAGCTGCTGGTGGCATCTTCAGCTAAGCCAGCCATGCCGCCGCTCTCCGTGTCTCCCCTCGTCACTAGTGTCACAGCAGCTATGTCGCAGGTACCGTCGTTGGTGGGAGGCCAGTTTAGACTGTCTGGAATGATCTCTGCATTTCGCATTTAGAGCAGAGGAGAATGTCATGAGCTTTAAGGTGCTGCAATCTGACTGACACTTTATTCTCCTGCTGGGAACATTGCACCTCTGATGTATTCCAGACTCTCTCAGCAATGGCAATCAGCTCTCCTCCCCCCCTCGTTCACTGCCTTGGTCTGCAATGTTCGCATTGGTTCATGCTTGCTTGCTTAGCTCACCATCCACTTGTCATGTGTTAGATCACCACCTAACTAACATTCCAGACTAATACCCTATGTTTAAGTAGATTATATTAGTGACAGGTTGTAGGACTACGTTAGTATTTGTTACTTTCAGCACCTTGTTCGAAGGTGTTAGCACTACCTTGCCAAATCAAATTAAAATTTATTTGCTGCTGTTAAAGTTCTGCCTGTTAGATTTGCACTCAGATTTGCATGGATATTAGTAAATATATATATATTTAATTTATTTAGATTTTCAATTCGAATTCATAAGTGAGGTTTACACATTGCTAAAATTAGGTGCTTAATCAAAGCAGTTGAATCTTTGACGGGTGACAGAATGTAACATTACCTCAAAATATTTTTATGCTTAGTTTCTCCATAAGCACTTCCAGTGATTCAAGTGGAATAGATCATTTGTAAATAGTGTCCTGTTTCATCTCTCATTTTTAGTCTGTGTGGCCCTTTTCTGTCTCCTTCCAACATGGGGTGCCGTTGGTGCTCGCAGGGTTTCAGCTTGAAAACCAGCCTATGTATATAAACATACATTACAGTTTCCTCCTAAGCTTTATGTGATCCATGAATTGCTTGATATCTGACTGATCATCTGATCGTTCTTCATCAGCTCACCTCTTTGATATTTCATTTCATCTTTGAATTCATTTTTTCCCTTGTTATATAACCATCATGTTCAAATGAACTGTGTATAAATATACCTTTGCTTGCAAAATACCTTAATATGCATGTAACATAGTTTTTATGTTTTGTGTACTACTTTTACTTTTATATTTATATATATATATATTTATAATCTTAAAACAGTTTCAAAGGCAACTGTTGTTTTTCAAAATTTGTTTCTCTAATTTTTTTGTTTAACTAGCCATTTCATGATTTTTCTTCTTTGGTTAAAGGACTGTTGTTACATGAATATTATTTCATACTTGTAGATACAATGTGCATTCATGAGCAATATCACTCATTCTTAAATGATGTCTTCCAGGTGATTCCCGCTGTTGGCATGATGCAACAGGCTCAACCCATGCAGCTAGGGCCAATGGTGATAAATGCTTTAAATGCCCTGCAAGGCCCTTTAGTTCTTCCTGGAGGTGTGATTGGTGTTGAGGGCCTGACACAAAATGTTCAAATTCCTCAGCTGACAGTCTCCAATGTTATTCAGGTACGTCTTTAGAGTTTTTTTAAAAATCCCCTCATTTCAAGCTTTAAAATTATTTTTCATGAAAATGGTGTATTTTCATTTCTTTTCTTTTAGGGTGATACAAGAAACTTTATTAGTCAGCAGCAGGCTGCTGCTCTTTTATCACCACCTGACTCTGCCCTAAAAAAGAAAGCCAACAACAAGAAACGCAAAGTGCCTGGTCCTCAAACAGTTGCAGTACAGATCACAAGCCAGCAGCAGCCTCAGCAGCCTCAAAATATTGCTCCTGCCTTTAGTTCATCATCATCGGTTCGTATAATATCACATGCCTAAACTAAAAATTTTGCATGGCTGTTTTGTTTGTCATAATGATGTGAAGTAAAACATTTTGTTTTTTCTTTCAGGCTGCTTTTGGGGGAGGCCCTGTTCTCACCCTGGTCCCTGGTAAAAGTCCTTGTGGACCACCTCAAATTGTTGTGAACCATGCCCCGGCTTCTGCTGCCAGTGCAAGTACACAACCTCCACAACAGTCTCCGTCCCAACCATCGTCACAGCAACAACAACCATCATCAGCCACCTTAACCAGTACCCAACCCTTGGCATCACCTGGCCACATTAACCTTCTCCAGCCAATGAGTGTTATGACTGCTCCACTGCAACAGTTTATTGTACCCGCTGGCTTGGTGATGGCAACTGATGGTTCAGGAAATGCAACACTCATCCAAGATCCAGGGGGCAGCCTCGCAAATTTACAGAACATTCCAAATGTCCAAACTATATCCAATCTGCAAAATATGCAGAATGTTGGAGTTCAGTTACAAGTGAGTTCAATGTGATAACAAACCTTGAAGATTTTTTAGGAAGTTTTACAACATATTAAATTAATTCCCAACTTTTGTGGCCCAGCTTCAAAATGTCAATGGCCAGAATGTGTTGACTCCTGTGCAAACACCACTTCAAGTCCAGGGTGCATCCGGTCTTGTTTTTCAACGTAATACTTCTGGTGGTGCTCCCAAACTTACAACCGCACAGTTCATCAGTTCACCAACAAGCCCTGCTCAGTTTATCATTCCTACCTCTACAGGTGAGCTATATATTTATAGTATTTCTTCAAATAGACCCAGTTATCTTAAAGATAAAAGTACACTTTCTCTGATGTTTTTGCCATTGCAATACTTATTTTCAACTCTTTTTTTTTCCTTTTGAAAAATGAAGGGGGTACACAGTTTCTTATTCCTTCATCCTCAGCACAAGGTGAGAAAGTTTTATTTTTTACATGTTATAGTTATTCCTTTTTATTTTTCCACCCCAGGATATTATCTCTTGTAATTTGTAAAATTCTAAATGTCAATTTGACTTTTTAGGGACTCAACTTTTAGCTACAAGTTCACCAGGAGGTGGCACACAATTCCTGACTGCTGCTGCCGCATTTGGAGGGCAGCTGAGTGGCCAGTTGAGCCCACTTCTTGCGAGCCTTAGTCCAAATGGCCAACTGCAAGGACAACATATTGTGAGTCATCTACTCATTTCTTTGCCTATAAAATGTTTTGGAAAGTGTCATGGATTTTACTTTATTTATTTGAATGGCAATTTTTCTGCAGACTCTCAGTACAGCAAATGGCCAAACAATTCAACTTCCTGGACAACTAGGCACTCAAACTCTGGTCGTACCATGTGCCAGCCCCAGTCAACGTCAGCAGCCCCAACCAAAGCAGGAGATACAAATAGCTGTCAGTTTAGCTCAGTTACAACAGCAGGCTGACCAACAGGTTAGTATGAGATTTTCCTGCATGTGTGTGTTTTAGATATGAACAATCTATCTGTTATGCAATCTGTGTGGGGTGAATTCCTTTCTGTAAGTTATGTCTGGGAATTTCCAACAACCTATGTTGGCTTTGTGTGATATGTTTTATTTCCCCACAAAATTTCTTCAGCACTTCATGATTCTGTCCTCTTTTGGAATGAATATTTGACATGTGAAAATAGTTGTATCTCACCCTCTTTGAAGAGTAGGAAATTAATTCAATCCTACCTATTAGGATGTTCTGGGTCTGGGTGCCAAATGCTGTTAACTTTATGGATTAATTGTTGCTGCATGGTGTGCTGAAATCACCCTATATAATTTCAGAAACACAACCAATCACATCTCCAAGCACTCCAGCAGCACCCTAACAGCAACATCATGAACAACATTCGCAAGGGTTTACCTATAGCTGTTGGTGGTAGTGCGAGTGCAAGCAACAACTCTAGCAGCAAGGTGGGAATAAATGCATTGTCTGTCAAGCAAAATATACCAGTCCAGCAGACTCTGCATCGACAAATTGTATCTGCGGCCACCACCTCAGCCATCACTACCACTACTATCACCTCTTCCTCCACATCCTCCTCCATGGCTATCATCACCACTACTAATCTGTCTGGGGGTTCTGGCTGTCGGGAGGTGGGTGCGCAATGCTTGAGCGCGCACACACATGCTTTCCTGCTATAATGATTTGACCTTTAAAATTGTTGTATTTATTGCAATTTTATCCTATTTTATTATAAAACAAATAGGCTTCTTTTTATCCTCTCTTCTGGTATCTATGTGATGACAGCCATAGTTGTCTTTGGACTTTATTTTGTCTGTTGCTCTAATTCTAGTGGAATGTGTTGTGTTTTCGTGAATGGTCTTTTTTCAGCTTAAGTTGGAAATCTCTTTAATTCTAAGGCCTTTTTTTTTTCTTTTTTTTTTTGTAATATTCTAGATGCTGTATAATAATATTATTATAGGTCATGTAGTGTTTGCTTACTGACTATTCAATCAAAATTTTTACATCATCATAAAGTCACAGAGCAACTTCAACCATTTCAATTCATAATGTTGATATATCAGTACTGATTCATTGTTGACAATGATGAGCTAATTTACTTACATGTATTTAGTTTCTACTGTATATGCTTTTAACTAAAAATGAATCTTCATGCAGTGACATGCTCACCAGTTATCATAAACTAAAATGAGTGGTCTTTTTATTACAGGTGGTGGGCTCACCAACATCAGTGACATCTGCTGGAACAGCTTGCTCTGTTTCTGCCAGTCCTCCGGACACAACCACTTTAAGTCCAGTCGCAGGTGGTGGTGTAACTCCTCAGCATAGTCCAAATGCTGATACTACAACATCGTCTGTTGATGATATTGCCTTTAATTCCTCCCAATCATCGGCAGCATCACCTGCCAGTACATCACATAAGCAACAGGTTAACTTAGCTGACAACCTATTTCTGTTTCATATGTTCTTTGCCTGTCACTGTTGTTATTGATATAATTTTTTTTTTTTTTACAGATCACAACACCTTCTTCATTGGCGATGGTTCACTGTGTGTCAAGCAGCAATGCTGAACCAGAGCCAAACGATCCAGATTGGAACTCCACTGAGAAAGACAAACCTCACATCAGTAGTGCATCATCTCCTCCTGCCTGCAGACCTGATAGCTACTCATGTGATTCTAAATCCATTAGCAGCGATATATTTGTAGAGTCTTCCAGCAATGTCCTCACCTCATCAAACCAACAGCACTCTCAGCTACAAGTGCACCAGCAACATATTCTATATACCTATGGAGATGCGGGTGTCAATCGGAGCGCCCTTAAAAGAAAGCACTCACTCGGAGATGATACCTATGGTGCTGGCAGTAATGCAAAAGCTCTTCAGCAGATGAGAAAAGTAGAGCACATTGGAAACGGTAAGTCTTCCTCCTTGCTGTGAGTTTGAATTTTAGTCAAGCAGTCAGATTGGTAGGGTATTTTAAATTTTGTAGTTTTTGTACCTTTACATGAATGGTTGCATGACAGTACAATTTGGAATACCTTTTATGTTGTTGCCCTTTAGCAACATAGGCTTTTATTTAACTCTCAAGTATTTTGTAGTTACCTTAAATTGATCTGTCTTTACTGTAATAATAAATTAAATCTTGCTTGTTTATCGCCTCTTTTCAAATTCAGCTGTATGCTTATATTTTCTAAGAAAAATCAAGTAATATATGAAGTATTCCAATCTTCACTTGGAGATCTGCTTTATCATTTAATTGTGGCAGAGTGCTTCAATTTGCATGTTTATTTTATTATTTTGATTTTCTTTGATGCACGAATTCCTTTTCCTTTTAATTTTCTGTAGTTTTGGCCGATCCTAAACGCTTTTAACAACAACAAAAACTTGTTTCAGTCTTGAAACTACTGTTTCTTCCTGTTACTATTTTTCTTTGCTGTATGCCTATTTTTAGTTGTGTCTTCTATCTTTTCTGTCATTTTGATTGACACTCAAAAGCAGTCTCTTAAATATTCAAATCCTTTTCTCTATTATACTGCACATCACTATAACTCAGTCACCATTTGTATTTCCCATTTGAAGTTTTTTGGACCGTGTTGGCAAAAGTAATATCCCTCCTAATGACCCCTACGCCTCACAACATGTTTTCATGCCATGCCATACCAGCTGAGAGCAGTGTCAGGGAAGATGCCCCGACCCCAACCCCGACTGCGTTGGCCATTGCCCCTGCCCCAGCCCCAGCCCCGCCCTTGGCTCTGGCTGAAGGCGACCTAGTGTGGGGCCCCGCCAGGGGATCCCCATCTTGGCCGGGCCAAGTGGTTACAGGTCCAGAGGCACAGACACTGGCTCCTGGCCAGGTCTGGGTCCGTTGGTTCAGTGGTTGCGGTGGTGGTGGGGACCGCTCCATCTCGCTCGTTTCCACAGAAAACCTCAAGTCGCTGTCGGAAGGTTTGGAGGCCCACCACCGAGCCATCAAGAAATTTCGGAAGTGAGTTAAAGACGCGGGTTGCACTTAATAGGGCAGGTCTAGGCCAAAGAATCAAACCCAGAAATGGTGTGCGTCACTTGAAGTGGAGATTAATTTTGAAAATTTTGAAAGTCTGAAATAGATAGCCCTCAGCCCCCATCTCTTTCTGTTTGTTTGCAAGAACTTACTGCAAAATGTGGTAACACATTATCTGAGGGTTGATTCGGCCTGAGAGCGAATGAATTTGTGACAGTAATGAAATTTATTGTGGTTTGGAGAAATGAAAGGATTTGAACAAACATTGCTGCCAGAGACTTTTGACCATCTTGCCTGTCCATGAAGTCTACACACTGCTGAAGAAACCTACTTCATCTAACTTTACCTTATTTGGTTAATGAAGGCTTGTATTCAAATTGATTTCTGGTTATGGTAACCAAAGTCATAACAACTTTAACATGTCATGCATGTCTTGAGAGTATTTGTTTTGAACATGTGTGCAGACTGATATGATGAATCCAGTTAAGTAAACAAGCCCCCATACTTATCCAAAGTGAAGACTGGTAGCCAGCTGTATTTATTTAACTTTTTATAATGTGAATACCAACTTAAATTACAAGTTTTATTTTATTTATTTGAGGGTTTGGTGCATCAACTTGGGTCTGGAGATTTTTTCTATTTTTAACTTTATTATCTTTTGCTTGACAAATTCTTCTCTTTTTTCCCATTTTGAGCCAGTAATATGATTGCATTACAGATGGTTGTAGTGAGTGGTAGTAGTTGTGTGAATGGTTTCTGAGAGCTTAGTCTTTTTATTTTAATGATTTAGTAGATGTTTTTGGTTGTAGCTTTGTCATGAATTACACTTTTATTATTCTTATTACCTTATCAGTAAATTGTACAAGATAATTGCTTCATTAACTCATTGACACTTTTTGTTGCTTTGCAGAGGTCGGAAAATGAACAGCCAACTTGAAAATGCCATCCAAGAAGCCATGGCAGAGTTAGACAAGATGTCTGATAAACAGAAAGAATTGAAGGACAAAATTGCTCATGAGTCTTCTGAGATCACTGAGAATGAAGACGAGCCCATCCATTCTCAAAAGCCTTCATTAAGAACCAAAAGCCATTCAAATTACAACAAACGGCTTGTCCAAAATGCAATGGTTTCAAAGCCCGAGGAGGTCGTTAGTCCTGGAACACTTACTCCATCTTCCAGTCAGAGGTCTAATGCTTCTAGCACCCCAGCTCATTTTACCAGGCTTCGCCGTAGTCAACGCTAAAGCTCATGAAGAGGAATTGAGAATAATGGAAATCTTCAGTGAACAGACATCTTCAGTATGTCCTTTGTGTTGCACTGGCATATTTCTAAAGCAGGCTTTATCCATTTTTTAAAAATAGTTCACCTCTGCAAAATGTAAAGTGTGAGAATCAATGTGGGATGGAAGATGTAGAATGAAGAACCTAAGTACCTGATGGAATAGCTTAATATTTTAGTTTTTGACTTATTTCAGTCCTGTCAAACATTATTTTACTTGTTCAGAGCTGTCTGGAATTCTTGTTCAGTTTTATGTTGATACCATTGGTGTCAAACTTCTGTGCTCTTTAATAGGGGCTTAAGTCTGAGCTGTGGCTTTCCTCCTTTTTAAAAATCTAGTCATATCAGTTATGTGCTGTATTGTTTTATTCATGTGTGTGTGTGTGTGTGTGTGTGTGTGTGTGTGTGTGTGTGTGTGTGTGTGTGTGTGTGTGTGTGTGTGTGTGCGTGTGTGTGTGTGTGTGTGTGTGTGTGTGTGTGTGTGTGTGTGTGTGTGTGTGTGTGTGTGTGTGTGTGTGTGTGTGTGTGTGTGTGTGTGTGTGTGAGAGAGAGAGAGAGAGAGAGAGAGAGAGAGAGAGAGAGAGAGAGAGAGAGAGAGAGAGAGAGAGAGAGAGAGAGAGAGAGAGAGAGAGAGAGAGAGAGAGAGAGAGAGAGAGAGAGAGAGAGAGAGAGAGAGAGAGAGAGAGAGAGGGGGGGGATAAAGGGGCGGAATGTATACATGGTTGTGTGTCTGTGTGATATTGTGTGCGTTAAATTTCTCCTCCTACTGACCGATGCCTGTGCCATCATAAATTGTCAGTCAGTCATTTCTGGTAGAAAATTGCGGTTAATACTGTTTTGCTTTCTCTGTTATGAACAATTACAGTTTGTTCAATTTTTTTAACTTTATTTTTGTGATTATTGTTTGCCTATCACTTGTGCAATATCTGACCCTTTTACCTCTGTGTCGAAATGAATTAGGACAAAAATGGAGGACCATCCTTTGCCTATCCTATTTGTATAGACCTTAATCTGCTGTTAAGACTTAACGCAAGGCAATATCTAGTTCCTAATTAATCCTCTAAATTTGAGGGAGGGCTTTAAAAAATTATAAACTCAAAGTCTAGCACTATGTGATAATATTTAGTACTTGTGTCTTGCAATCGTACCATCTATGCATAATTATGTATTTATTTGACTGTTAGAGACCACAAGTATGTTTGCGTTATTATAAGATTTGTACATGTTCGTGTTTTTATGTAAATATTACATATTTATCTGGTGAGCTTAAGAACTGTTATGTTCTTGTACATAAACATATATTTGCCTGATTTTTATTTAGGAGTCAATTTAAATGAGCAACTATATGATTGTTATCTACTTGGCAGGCATATGTCTTGCTTCTGAAAAAATGTTGACTATTAAAAATTTTGGAGTTGTGGATAGGTTTTTTTTATATATATCTTCTTGTAGTCCTAGTGTTATTTATTGATTATTGAAATTCTGTTTTTCATGGAAGTTTCAAAAATGTTTAAGGTTTGTGTTGTCTTATCAAATCAGCCCTTTGAAACAGTTGGTGATTTATAAGTTGCAACTTTTGAATGGCCATGTGTTAGTCTGGGAGCACCCCCTGTCGGGGGATCACCCCCTCCCCCCGCCCAATCTGAGAAAAAAAAATTATTGAAGAAATAAATTCCTGTGCAACTGGGCATTCTGCAAGATTTTCCATACCTGCTCAGAAAGCTCCTCGGGGCACTCCGGGTCTGTAACGTTAGCGTTGAGCCCACCATTTTTGCAACCATAACTTGCATTTAAAAAAAAAAAAAAAACTCCAGATAAAAACATTTTTTAAATATATAGGGGGGGGGGGGCTTTTCCAACATGGGTTGCTCCCAGAGTTTACCATGGCAACCAGTTTTCAGTCAATGTGTATTCTTATATGTTGTTTCTTCTTACCCTATGTAGTCACACCATTGCTGACGCTAGGGAGGTCTATAGTTTCTGTCTATCAGAGGAGAAACAAAGGTGAAGGTTTTGACTTCCAGCACTAGAAGATTTGGTATGCTGCTCACAAAAAGAGTCCACCGAAAGAAAATATTTTGCCTCCCCATAATGTTTTGGCATATGTGAAAAACATCTAATTTGGACTCTGGACCTGTTTTATAATCAACATTTTAAAAGCCTTATGTATATGTGATAGTTGAAGTCATGTTCAACCAAAGTTGACAAGGGAATTACACTTTCACTTTTGTACTATTGTTGTGTTGTTGACCATTTTATTGAAGTTCTGTGTTTATCATCTATGCAATGTGACACTGCCAAAAATTTTAACTGAAAGTTTTTTTAAATTATTGTTTTTGTTTATTTAACCAAAAATGTTGTCCTGTGCGCTGGCAGTGCCCTGTTTTGGGCTTTAAACAAATACATTTGGTGGCTTGGCCCATGAATTTGATCAGTTTGTATCCAAACTCTGAAATATGTGATGAACTCCCACAGTGATTAATATTGAGTTTGGTTTCTATCATTTCTTTGAGCAGGTGCTGAAGCTCATAACTATCTCATTGTTTGGAAAGGTGAAAACTGATTTGACATAACGTGCAATTTATTTGTGCTTCCCCTGTTGTTGTTTCTTCTTGTTTTATTCTTCAACTGAAAATGTCTGGAGGACTGTTTCTCAGTGTAAATTATTAATAAGTTGTGTTTGCACTTCTTACCACCATTGTGATAAAATGCTATCTGTACTTCTGAGAGTCATTCATTAATGATGTGTATGCCAAAGTATTTGAATTTAAAATTGTGTAATGGGACTGAGGATTTCCCATATTTTGAATGGTAATTCTTTCCATATTCTGATATTTCTGCCATCTGATAAGAGAAGTACTACTCATGTAAACATTCGTACATGTTACTGTAAATATAATGTACAGTCATCTGGCTGTATTTTGGGACGTGCAATAGTCAGCTGTTGCAAGAGGCCAATGCCAAAGATTGTTGTTGAACAGATGAAATTGTTGGTGTTACGTTGCTTTCTGTTAGCGTACCTGTTCACTGATACACAACTGCTCTGGAACAGTTTACAAAGCAAATGTAGTTAGAATGTAAATAAATTTTTCCAAATTTAATCATTTGCATTTATTTTGAAATGATTTTTTTGTGCTGCTAACTGTCCTTAACTGTTATCAGCTTGTATGATAAAATTTTGTCTGTAAATGTACTGCTGTCTAAAAGCTTTAGTTGCACAAATTATTTGTAATATTGTTGTTTTTCATCTTGTAGTAATATATTGAGATAAACCATATGTATATAAAAATAAATCTATTCATACATTATTACTGTTGCTGTTCATATTTATTAAAATTTGAAATTTGAAAGCCCATGAGTTCTTTCTGGAGATGTAACCAATATGACCTACAGCCAAGCCAAACATGTTCCAAGGGGTCTGTACAGTGAGAGGTGAGCATGCATGTGAACTGGCACTTTCTCATTTTCAAAAATGTATTGTTGAAGAGGGAAATGGACAATGGTGGTCAAAAATTAATGTAGAATATTTCTTGGAATACAGTTTAGACACAGTTTTATTGTCACTTAAGCATAACAGATCACTATACCAAGAATTACAAGTATCTGCATCATGACACAATTGGGGAAGAATGTGCAGCTTTAGGGCACATTCATATCACAGCACACTTTGAGTTGAAAGATTGCTAGCCCAAGGGTTTTAGCCATTGAGAACTTGGTCCCAGGACGCTACGGAAGGCATCGGTCTGAAGCCGAAGTCAGCAAGCAGCGAGTTGACAGCCACAGACACGCGGTCCGTCGGCGTGGCTACCTGGTATACGGCATGCTGCAGGAACAGCCAAACGTTCTGCGCCTGCGGGGGGTAAGCCACCTGCCGTACAAAGATTCCCAGTTATTCAAAGAACACGTACTTCAGATGAGTTAAGGATCTTTCATTATCTGTCGTACCTGTAACGCGTGAAAGCATTTAAAACAGAGGTCAACAGCATGAACGCCGTTGCTCACGTAAAAAGCCGTATTTTCGTCGATGGCCACAAAGGCCGTTTGCAGTTTGTCCAGGGATTGGCCCACAATGACAGGCAGCGGGCTCACTGGATGGCCCAGAAGGCGCATGCGGCAGAAGTGTCTTTCCAGCGCGCCACTTACCTCTGAGTCCTCCTGCAGTAGCAGAAAATAACATGAATAGCACAGCTCTCTTTAACGTTTTTTTTTTAATCTTAGGCAAGGATATTGTAAAATATATAGGATCAGAAAAAAGACTATGCTACCTTCACATGGAGCAGGAAACCGTCTTGTGCCTCCTGTCTTGTTGGTCTCCACAACTCTGAAGAATCAGTGCTGCCTTTACAGGTAGTGACAGGCAGCAAACTAGGCAACAAAAGTAAAGCTCCTATTTGTTTACCTTCAGCTACGGAAGAGTAAGAGAAGATAAGGAAACATACCCACGAAATGAGGGCAATAAAGTAAAATTTGATACTGAGGTTTTACCTGTGACAACATTTCTTTTCACATGGTCAAGGAGAGGTATGGACTTTCGATAGTCCTCAGCCATCATCGTGAAGATGGAGTGGCTGAAGCCGGCCCAGTATCCTATCATACGATTGCCAGCGTGTTTAAAAAGATTGTCAAAGTCAGCTCTTACCTGAAAATTAACATATACACATATGTATAATTTGGGCTAAATACTTTTTCTGACTTTAGGAAATTCCCCATATTATCTGACCAGTTTTTCTCCTATGGGCATTCTTAGAATTGGAAATGTATCCAAGTAAACTAATGGCTGATGTCCTTGAGTGAATATCTGCAAGAAACGAGTCTTCCAGGAACCCTGCCATTTTTCAAAAGCCATATCTACATCCTGAAGAGACAGTTCTGAATGCCATCCTAAGCTCTGGAGCCACCTTATGTTCTTCAGAGCAGCCTCTTCTTCTTGAGGAGCTGAAAGCAAGCAGGCTTGCATAAGCAAGATGATTCTTAAGTACAAAATATCTTGAGAAGAAAATTTCAGAAGCTCACTGCATTCTAGTGCTGCATAGGTGCCCTGTTGAAAAATCTGCTTTCGATCTTTGTTGACTCCTCTGCATATTACTCCAGTCTTAGCTAATTGTCTACGGGTGTTGTAATATTTAGATGTTAGTTTCCCTTTCCCACCTGGGCGGTCACCTAGTGAGCGATCATTACAGTAATAGGTATCCTGGAAGAAAATCAAGAGTGCATTACAAAAACAGTAATTTTACCTATGACTTTATACTGTATTTCACATACCACATTTTCTCCTGGGAAGAGTTCAACAATTTGCTCTGCAATTTCCTGGAATCGTTGACTAGTTATTTTCATATTTAAGTCCTCGCGTAGTTCTTCAGCAATGACAAGGTCAGTAAGTGTCTGTCTGGCAGGTCCATCTAGAGAGCCTCTCTGCTGGTACAAAGACAAAATCATTTTGCCTTTGCTGGATGAGTTTAACAATGACTCAAGATCCTGCAAACACAAGAAAGATTTTGTTTCCAAAGATTGCAGTGTTTCCTAATATGTGTAGTTAGGAAAATGAAACCACCACTCATTACCAAAGCTTACCATCTTATCACTTCGTGATCTCTTGGTCCTCCCTGTCAAGTGGGCACTAACTGGCTCTGGTATCTCAGGTACAGAGTAGGACGGCCCAACCATGGGGTAATTTTCCGTGTCCTGCATTTGCTGGAAGAACTGCTGCTGGCCTTCAGACATTGAACAGTTTTCATCCATTGTTGAGAGCATAAAGGAAGGCACCTCTGAAAATCCAAATGAAACAGCACATGGACACCTTTACTACAGATTACTGCCCTGAAAACTGACATTTAGCCATCAGTTTGTAAAAGTTGAAAGAATCCGTTTACCAGCAAAGTCCTGAAGAGAAAGGGAAATACGTCCCTGCAGTTGAAAACGTGGTCCTTTGGAAGAGTTGGTTTGTGGTTGCCTTGACATGGTCTCCATCTCTGGAGGCACGTCTTCCTGTTTCATAAAGAAAAGTGAGCAGACAAAGGGTTTGTGGATTGTAGAAGCCTCAACTCCAGTCTTGCTACTTACCACGGGCTCTATCTTGATGGTCCTTTGTTCCCATAGTGTTCCAGTCTTGGATATCTGGCCTTCAGCAACCAGCCACCCTATGAACATAGTCAAAGATGCATAAACAGCAGTCAAGAAAATCCTGCTAGGGTCTCGTGAATGAAATGAACTTTCAAAAAATCCTTTAGAGGTCATGCCATACTCACCACTGGATGTATCGCCTTCATAAATAATCTTTCCCTCCAGGAACACGCTTACCTCCTTCCGACCTTCGGCCTGAGCGAAAATTTACATTTTACTAGGATTTTCCTAACAGTGCCATTGATTAAAGTACTTTCAAATAAATAAATAATGAACAGCCGAGCTTGAAAATGGGTCCAACTGTTTGACCTGGTCGTGAGACTCCCCCGCTGCAGCTGGCGGGGGCGGGGTGAGTGTCGATGGCTTGGAGCGCTTTGACGACGAGGACATGAATGCCAGCGCGGAGGTGGACGCCGTCGACGTTTCGTGAGTGTCGCTTCCGGCAGGGATCGGGCTGGAAGATGTCGGGCTCGACACGCCAGGGCTGCGCGCGGGGCCGGGGCCGGCGGGACCTGGCAGCTGAGGGCCCACGGGCACCGGCGCCCCCGCGTCCACCCACGCCCGCCATGCCTTGCGGAACTTGCACCGCGGCCCGATCAGCGGCACCAGCTCTGTGATCACCTCCTCTCCCAGCGAGCGCAGGGCCTCCAGGTCCAGCTCTTGCTCTGAACACGGACAATGCAGGTTGTGGCATCATTAAGGTAGGGAAGTCCACCCCTCCTTAGGGTTCAGTTCTGTGTGTGACATAGTCTGCCTGACTAGGCAGCTGTAACCATCGAGGGGCGTTAAGTAATTAGCGAATGGTCCCAATAAGCAACCTAACCATCTTAAGGCGCACGAACTACCGGTCTACATTGCAACCGGTGCAGGCAACCAGTCGAACAATTTCCCCGTTCCCGCCTTGCTCCTTCGACTCAGAGCGAATGGGAATGGGAGAAGACCCGGGGGGGGGGGGGGCTACGCTACTCCGCTCTCAGAACATAACCGCGTCGCGTCAACTTGGTTCAGGGGGAGGAGGGAAGAGGCTACGCTACTCCGCTCTCAGAACATAACCGCATCGCGTCAACTTCCTACACCACGCCGGTTGGTTTCGGTTTACGAGCGGTTCTAGGTTTGAACACATCGGCGCTAGGATGACCAGGGGCCACTTTACGTGCCTCTGGATCCAGCATATTGCCCAGGATGAGGGGCATCATTCTGTCTGGCTGGAAGCTACAACCATCCAACCTACCTTTGCAGCGTTCCAGTAGCTGCGGCACACCCCACCTCTTGAGCAGCTCCTCCACGAACGCGTCGCACATGGTCCTGCGTGTGTTTTCCCCCGTCCCTTTCACCACTCTTATATGGCTTTGATGGTGTGGAAAGGCAGCGGCCGAAATGCACGGCGTTCTGCCCTCGGGGCACAGTCTGCGACTGAAAACGCTGAGCTTGCTGCGCTCCACGAACGAAGCGACTCGGTTTGCCTTCGGCACCGTTCGGCTTTGCTCGGCCAACAAGCGGCACTTGCTGGCTCAGCGTGGCGTAGTTGGAGGGGAGGGGGGGGGGGCTACACCCCGCCGCGCCACCTCGCGCCCCGCCTTCGGGCTGCTCGCTCTGCAGCCAAGAGACGCAGGTTCGGTCCTTCCGGCGGTAGCTGCAAACACGCCGGACCCCGTCCGTACCGTGCCGGAGCTGCAACCGAGGGCGTCGATCGATACACCTAGCCCACGAGCACGTAGGGCCTGTCGCTGGGCCAAGAAACCCAAATGCGCTACTATAGCATCCATCTTTATTCCGTTGTAATTAAAAAGTAAATGTACGTTGTTCATCACTTGGTGGAACGTTTGCAGTGATATCCACACCAATTCGAAAACTGAAACCGTGGAAGGAAATACTCCACACCACACTAATGGACAACTCTGCCCAGCAGAAAATACTAATTGACATTTAAAAACAGAAGTGTAGTTGTATTGTGTAGAATAATGATGTGAGGAATGGTGAAATCATTCTGGTGCCACTCATGGTGCCACACAAGTTCATAAAAGTGCAGAAGTGAAAAAGACGTAAAAATGATAGAATTTGTCTTTTTATTAACTTTGGTTGAATCATACCATGACACAGGGAGATCCTGTACTGCAAAACAGCAATGGCCATCCCAACAGGGTTCAAATACCTGGCAAGTACGGAGAGAATGCGAAACAGCCAAGGGCTGCAAGTGCATTTCAATAGACGCTTGAAAGTTCACATGGAAGCAACATACTAAAAGGAAAATGACAGTTCTGACATAACTTGCCATGGTATTTGCAATAGTTATGGCATAAAGCAAAGGAATTAAGGATGAGTTGACTTACCATTGAATTGAAGTCATACACAGGGGGGTTGCAAATATCTCAACCACCATAAACTCAAATGTAAGCCTTGCACCTCAGCACTTCCCTTTCGTGCTAACTTAAAGAGCCCAAAATTATGGTGAAGTGCCGAGTCCACTTGAAGTGACACTGAGCAGTAGCAAGTGTTTTGGTCTAACTTAACCCTCTTCCTGACCAGTCCCCTCCCCCAAGACGGCTTCAGTCTTGAACTAATTTACATCTTCTGAACTGAACTTGAATATTTTTTCTTTCTTCAAACTTCAATCGGCAAGATGATATTTTCACCCACTCAGGGCCTCGCGAGCTTCAGAAGAAGTCAACTTGACTTGATTTCATTCTTGCCCCAGAGAACGTGCTAGTGTGCTCAAACTTCTAACTTCATCCAATACCTCTTGCTTCATAACCTTACAAAAATAAAAACAAACAACCAGGTTAGTATGTGCCATAAGATAAACTTTATTCTAGACTATTTACAATCCTTCCATTGGGTCTTCAAACTCAATTGATGTGCACTGAAGAAATGTTAATGCACACAAAGGGGCATAAATACTGAACGGGTTACTGTTAATTTACTATTATGAACAGCTGGACCAGCATGTACACAACTAATTAACCGGACATTCACTACACAAGATACAAAATTTAAAACCATCAGAATGCATTCATTACTTGAATTTTAAGCGTCCAATTTCACAAATGAAAATACATTTCAAACCTAATAGATCTTGGAAAATTGGGAATCCCCTGTCATTTTACTTAAAAGACACAGGAGACTAGTGAAAGAATGGGGGGATGGTGGTGGAAGGTATCTCAGAGGGCATATACCTCGTCATCTATTCTCATACTTCTAAACATAATCAGTACGAACAGCTACACATTTCTTACAACAGTGCAAATAAAAAATGTTATATTAACATTCTAACTGAAACATTAATGCAAAAAGCAATATGAACTGGAGTTCCACTTTTAAGGTTGCTGGCAGCACCGCGACCCTTAATACCGACCTGAAATTATTGTAACCCACAGTTAGACACAATATAACCACACTTGTTAAATTACAAAATCATTGTAAAAAATAAAATTTCAAACCAAACCAAGTAGGAAAACTACATTAAAAATCTAATAGGGCAGAGGGGTGTCTAAGATAAAGGTTCCACCAGCTCTGAAGTACCAATAAAATGACAGCTGAGCATGTGCAAAATATTGAGACAATAATGACAGCTGATTTTTTGAAAAACTTAAGAAAGAATGAAATGATAAAAGAGGTGACAAACACAGGGGGGAAGTGTCACACCTTCCATTTTAAAAGACACAGAGTAAAAGGGAAGCCAATGTGTTTCTTCAGTTTTTTAGATCTAGAAGTCACAGGAAATCAACTAGTTAAGCTTAAACTGAACTTGAATTCTGCAGATACACTGTACATGAAGTGCCAAACCACAAGTTAGGCTGAAGTGGATGTATAAAAATGATGAATAGAAGCAGAACACTGAAGTGCAAAGCTTCCAATCCTGTGTTCTTAGAAACTATGATTACTTACGTGGAGAATAAGACCGCGAATGAGAACGTTCATAGCGCCGTCTTCGACTGTAGTAGGGTGATGGTGTTCTGTCTCTGTAGCTTCCTCTGTAGCCGCCATCACCTGCACCTCCGCCACCCCCTCCTCTCCCACCGCCGCCGCCTCCGCCACTGCCTCCATAATAGTCACTGAAAGCAAAGAATCATAAGAGAGGTTGAACAATGTTGTCAAGTTTACATAATTCCTGTGGACTAGAATCGTTATGTTCGGGAGACTTCACTCACCCTCCCCCACGGCCGCCGCCGCCACCTCCGCCGCCGCCACCACCACCGCCTCCGCCTCCGCCACCACCACCAGCGCCGCCTCTCCATCCCCTCTCAGGAGCACTGCGGTAGGTAGGTTTCCCCATGTAGATGCCAGGAGTTGGAGTATGAGCTCGTTGAGTGATGGAATAATCTACACGGATGCGTCTGCCATCAATCTCCATCCCTGAACACTGCTCTTTGGCTGCCTTCGCATCTTCATGGCTTTCGAAGTAGACAAAAGAAAACCCTCGTGATCGACCAGTCTGAAACATAAAAACATTTCATTGAATGTTGTACACATGAATAGGCAGGTTGTTAACGGATGTTTAAGTTTTAACTAAATTTACCTTCGCGTCTATAACAACTTGCACCCTCTCCACAGGGCCATACTGAGAAAATATGTGATGCATTTGTTGTTCTGTGGTGTAGATGCTCAGGCCAAACACACCTAAGCAACGACTTGGGGCAGGGTTATCCTAAAAAATTTTTTAAAAAGTGACCAGATAATAGAATGAAATGGAATAGAATAAAAATAAGAATTACATAAAAAGACGCGGACTTACCCTATTGCCAACATGTCGGCGCCTATTTGACATGGGACTCCTTGAATGACTGCGGTAGAATTCTTTACGACGGTCACTGTAACCTCCACTGTAGTAACGGCTACTGCTCCCTCTGCCAGGGCCACCACGGGGACTGTATGATCGAGATCTCGAGTGCGAGTACTTCGCCCTGTAACGTCTTGGAGACCGCGATCTTGTTCGTGATCTTCTCCGATACGACATTCTCCTTGCCTTGCCCCCTGGGGAAGTTGGAGTCCTGCAATACAAATCAAATATTAGCCATTAGCACCACTGATAATTTTTACTTATTTGCGATCTCTGTCCAAAGAACAAGTCCTGTTTAGAATATTAAATCAAACACCAGAGAAACAAAAGTAATACATTGGGCAAGATCAGATAAGATATTGTCATTCATGAAGTTCAGCAGTCTAACATGTGCAATTAAAAGTATCATCACGTGATGCCCATTACAATCATAGCATATAGACAAAACGATGTTGGGCCCTTGTAGGGCATCCCTCTCTCTGAACATCGTAGTACGTTTCAGCTTTAACCAGTACAACAGGCTAACAATAAAAAATATCAGAAGAAATATTATCGATCATTTAGAGATCAGAACGATAGTAAAAGAAACTCATCATAATTAACTCAATAAGAGCAGAAGCAAGCAGCACTGGTAAAAAATTTGCACCCGTGAAAACATAGGCAGAACTGAATCTAGAGCATCATCAGAAAGGATATTGTCATTCATTAAACTCAGCAGTCTCACGTGTGCAGTTAAAAATATCATTATTTTGAGCCATTTAAACCAATAGCATACTACAAACCCTAAATGTTACAGGAGACTGACAGTATTATTTTCTAAGCCTTGGTCTACAGAAAACACATCTAGGGCATTATCAGATGAAAATTGTCAATCACAAAAATCAGCAGTCTAACATGTGCTGATTGTACGGTCATCATCATGTAAAGCCAATTGGAACCGACATGTAAGGTTCACTAAGCCTAGACAGGAAGATGTTCGGCTGTGCAAGGAATTTTCTTATATATAGGGCATGATCAGATAAGATATTGTCAATCACTAAATTCAGCAGTCTAACATGTGCAATAAAAAGAATCATCATAAGAAGCCCAAATCATCAGTCTAATGTTCATCTTCTGCAAGAAACCTATTCCTTTGCATAGATCATGGTACACTTGAGGACTTATAGTGGGCGGGCTTAGGTCGAGTTATGCGACGGATACTGCACTTTTGGTTCAAGCGATGTTACTGCGGTACATCGGTAGTATAGATCCGAAGGGAGGATTTGACCCGCAGAGGCACTTGAAATTTCCCTTAGGAAAAATTTTACAGGCACTTAAAATTTCCATTGCGCCTTACGGGAGGTCCGGGTAGGCAACCCGCAGCACACGGTAACATTTTCCCGCAGTTCTGTCTGAAAAACTCTTTAAACCGGGTTCAAAAATAACCGGGAGTGACGGGATTCTTTCTGCACTGTTCCTAGGGCATTGCAGAAGGGTCCTAGTCGTGGAGGCAGTATATTTAAGCCCTAGAGAGCCGCTGAGGGTGCCCAGAATAAACACTTAAGTCGAATTTTTTATTTGTCCGGTATATTTTGTAAAAACGGGGCTTAGCTTCGAACTATACACCTTATATTGTGTGAATATGCAGGAGAGGGTCTAGTCGTTGCATCCTAGCCCGCGCTTTTTTCTAGGGTCACGGTAAAGGCGTCCTAAAAGAACGTTAAATTTTACTACCCGAGTGGAAGGATCTCCATTGGACCTCCAGTTGGAATTGACGTGATCAAACTGCAGTTTCCAGCTTTAATCCCATCTAGATTCGGCCTATAGGGCCCCAGGAACAAATCAGGAAAAGTCCCGTCACTCTAAATTATGTTTAACCTCGTTCACAGCGCATTTCAATAGAAACTACGAAAACAGAGGCACCCGGCGTGCCGTGGGTTGCCTACCCAGACCTCCCCTAAGGCGCAATGCCAATTTGAAGAATGACTTCATGTCCGTAAACGACGCCTTGATTGTAGCTCTAGAAAAAAATGCAGGATAGGATGCATCGACTAGACCCTCTCCTGCATATTTGCACAATATAAGGTGTATAGTTCAAAGCTAAGCCCCGTTTTTACAATATATACCGGGCACCTAAAAAAATTTAACTTAGTGCTTTTTCTGGGCACCCACAGCGGCTCTCTAGGACTTAAATACATTGCCTCTGCGACTAGGACCCTTCTGCAGGGCCCTAGGAACGGTGCAGCAAAAATTCCGTCACTGCAGGTTGCTTTTGAACCCAGTGTAAAGCGTTTTTCAGACAGAAACTGCGGGAAAATGGTACCGTGTGCTGCGGGTTGCCTACACGGACCTCCCGTAAGGCGCAATGGAAATTTTAAGTGCATGTAAAAATTTTCCTAAGGGAAATTTCAAATGCCTCTGCGGGTCAAATCCTTCCTTTGGGTCTATACTACCGATGTATCGCAGTAACATAGCTTGAACCAAAAGTGCAGTATGGTTTACCTAAGCCCGCCCACTATTAACCAGTGCAACATACTAAGCAGGGCAAAAGATCAGAAGAAATATTATCGATCATTTAAGGATCAGAACGATAGTAAAAGGAACTCATCATCATTAACTCAGTATGAGCAGAAGCAAGCAGCACTGGTAAAAAATTTGCACCCGTGAAAACATAGGCAGAACTGAATCTAGAGCATCATCAGAAAGGATATTGTCATTCATTAAACTCAGCAGTCTCACGTGTGCAGTTAAAAATATCATTATTTTGAGCCATTTAAACCAATAGCATACTACAAACCCTAAATGTTACAGGAGACTGACAGTATTATTTTCTAAGCCTTGGTCTACAGAAAACACATCTAGGGCATTATCAGATGAAAATTGTCAATCACAAAAATCAGCAGTCTAACATGTGCTGATCGTACGGTCATCATCATGTTAAGCCAACTGAAACCGATATGTAAGGTTCACTAAGCCTAGACAGGAAGATGTTCGGCTGTGCAAGGAATTTTCTTATATATAGGGCATGATCAGATAAGATATTGTCAATCACTAAATTCAGCAGTCTAACATGTGCAACAAAAAGAATCATCATAAGAAGCCCAATACATCAGCCTAATGTTCATCTTCTGAAAGAAACCTATTCCTATGCATAGATCATGGAACACTTGCAGTGCAACATACTAAGCAGGGCAAAAGATCAGAAGAAATGTTATCGATCATTTAAGGATCAGAACGATAGTAAAAGAAACTCATCATATTAAACCCACTAAGAAAGGAAGCAGGCAGCACTCGTAAAATAGTTTTCTGAAAGATATTTTTAAAAAACAATAAGCAGAGCTTGATCAGAAAAGATATTATCATTCATTAAATTCAGCAGTCTAACATGTGCAATTGAAAGTATCATCATGTCAAGCCCTTGTCAACCAACAATCAAACCGGCTTAATGTCAGTAGGCAATGGCAAAATTTAGGCAAATCATAAACAGGTATAATTGTAAATAGTTTAATTAATTGTTATTCACTAAATGTCCGATTACAACAGGCAAGTTACCCCTGAAGCCTAATAAATCGTTGAAGTTGCACAAACACAAACCACTAAAGCTTACTGCGCTCTTACCTAGATCGAGAGAACTCCCTAGCTTTGCGTGCCCCTCGTTCCCCTGAAAGGGAGCGGCTGCGGTCCCTGGATCTTGACCTACTGTGAGGAGAGGGGCTCCTCACAATAGGCTTGGGACTGTGGTTGGACTGATCCGGACTCACCTGAAACAAATAGAGGGAGGGGTCTTTTAAGTCCATGGGCTCTACAAAGTTATACAGCAGTTGTCAAATATTAACACTACTTTAAGAAATGTTACCCAAACACACAGCAGAGATCAAACTGCGAATTTGCAATGCTGAGATAGACACATAACCCTACTCAGATCTTTGCTGCACAGCAACCTAAACTTAACCTAAGAGCAATCAAACGAGAATGCGAAAATACCCAAAGAAGACGGTTTCGAGATGAATGCAAAAACACCTTCACGCAAACATAAGCTCTAGTTCGACGACAATCAGCAGAACCGTCTACGTCCTTGCAAACCGATCTAGCCCCGGCTTAGGAAGGGTCAACAAACACGTCTCCAAGGAAATGGATGGGACAAGGACAGGCCAAGCTCCCGCACCCGCCCGCACCATGCCTGCTCACACATCGGCTCACGATACGACGCCAAGACACCCGGAGCTCTAAACAACCCTCGGCTGGTGACCAGCACACGAAACGGGGGACGAAACAAGAGCCAGAGCCCCCTTAGGCCTCATCATGACGCAATGCCATCGCTTGATGTTCGCGACTAGACTCCGGCGGCGTGGTGACAAAAATAGAAGCCGACCGAGCGGAACGTGGTGGCGACAACATAATGCAAAAAGGTGCAGGATGGACTAAAATTGAGAGATAATACACAAATTACTGCTGAAAAGCAACAACCAGGAAAAATTGGAAAACCGAGATCAAGGAACACTGCGAATCGACATGGTAACCAATACGAATAAGGAAGGAAGCGTGATCCCGGCAAAAAAAAAAGGGGGCCCACAAGAGCCGCAGTTTTTAGTTCGTTCACAGAGTACATACCTCGTGGTCACTCATGCCGCGAGGAATTGTGACTACAATATCAAAGAAAAATAACGATCAATTCCCTCCCCAGAACGCAGATTATACCGCCGCTAGGGCAATAATCGTTCTCCGTTCAGCTATAACCAGCCACCCGACGCTGTGCACACCAGCGTCTCCCTCACTGCGCACACGGACTCTGGTTTCCGGATCCGTGGAATTTCACTCAAGCGGTTTTTGTTATTACAGGACCATGAGCGCGAATTTTTGAAAAGGAGGCATGATAACCGCGATCTGATTTTATCGCTACAGCGCTGAAACAGCGAAAAAAAATATACGAAGAGTGTCGAAATGTTTTCATCATAAAATGCTTAAAGTAAGTGATGAATTTATATCCTCAATGGTCCCCTTTTATTATGCTATTATAAAGAAAACTAAAGTTAAGAAGATTTACGATGTCAAATTTTTCCTACTCCAGACGTGCTGAATTTTTGATACTTGCGACGACAAGTTCAACAACAATTCTGCAAAATACACGTAAAATCTTTCAGCTTTTGCTTGCAAAACCCGCCAGGAATCGTAAATGAATCTTTTCACACTAATATACTAGAACAGTCAGATTTGACTTTGGATGCCCAGGGACTGCCAATATGTTCGTCGATTGTGGAGTCCTGAGATCCGCAGTTGGTAATGACATTACCATGCTGCTAGTGGCTTCCTTCCGGCTTCTGCCAGTGAACGGGCCACAGTAGTGTATTTACACCATATTTCCCAAGATTTTCTTGAAACTGTGGTGAAAATGCCGGAAGAACCATCACAAGAAGAAGTGGCGCACTTCAGGGCCCCAGAAATTCAACACAATTCAACGGGATGGGGCCCGTGCGATATGCCAGACCAGTTTAAGGATATGCCCTACCAGCCTTTCTCCAAGGCAGACCGTTTGGGCAAGGTAATTGCTCCGGCTTTGTCCATGTCATAAACGCACCGGTCGGTCTTCGTGCATTATCAAAAATATCGGAATGTTTATGTTCTGCTGAGAGTATTCAATTTCTACCTCTACTGTCGTTTCCCTTTTGACATTTGTACTCTCTAACCTCACTTTTCGTAGCTAGACACGTATGCCATTCTAACCGTAATAAATCGTTTGAGTGTATTTTTTATGCACCTTGCGAGTCTCTATGAATAAATAAATTACTTGATCTTGTTTTGATGGATTGGGTGGATGTTATGTTGCTTCTGGCCTGTGTTGTCAAATGATTTCAGTCCCCCCCTTCAGCTTCCACTAACTTGTATCCAAGGATGAGAAATGAATGAAATGAAACTTTTGCTCAGTCAGAGCTGCATTTAAATTACAATTTTTGGTCATTATTGTTCTCTGACTAAGTATGTACAATTTTTTTTTTTTTAAGTGAACCCTCATATTCATGTCATAAATTTATCCTACAGATTTCTGATTGGACTGGGGCTGCCTTTCAAGATAAAAAGTACACTAGTAAGTAATTTTGTCGTGTTTATGATCTAGGTTGAAGTACTAGACTTCTCAATGTCAAATTTATTGTATTTAGGCAAGTACCAGTCTCAGTTTGGTGCTGGTAGCCAGTATGCGTACTACCATGATGAAGATGAAAGTACCTTCCATCTGGTGGATACTGCCCGTGTCCAGAAGCCGCCATACCAGAGAGGCAGATTCCTGCGTAACCAGCGCAACATGCGTGGTCGTGGTGGTGCTAGAGGAGCCCAGAATCAGTTCCAGATGCTCGGCAAGGGTCTGAAGTCTAGGGAAAGGTGTGTTTCATGTTTTATACAGGTGTGGCAAAGTGTTTTAACTCGTGTTTGGTCATACTCATTTCGTATATTGCAGAGAACGTAAAGGTCAGGTTAGGAAATGGCAGAAAGGACAGGGCATGCGCAATCAGAAGAACCAACCCCCTATTAAGAACCGTGATGCATCAGTCACTGTCCGTCCTGATTGGGTTACCATTGAAGAGATGGACTTCCCCAGGCTTGCTAAGCTGTCTCTTCCTAATGTGAAAGATGCTGAAGATGTGTATGTGATACATCCTTTTAAGAAGTTCACAAAGTTCATGTTCTCTTTGGGACCAACTTACAAATTTTTATTTTTTTAATGCAGGTTGTGTTGTGGATCACTAGAGTATTATGATAAGACATATGACCGTGTCAATGTGAAGAACGAGAAACCACTTCAACGAATTGACCGTGTCTTCCACACTGTCACAACCACCGATGACCCTGTCATCCGTAAATTATCGAAGACGGAGTGCAATGTCTATGCCACTGATGCTATCCTTGCCACTCTTATGTGTTGCACACGATCCAATTATTCATGGGACATTGTTATTGATAAAATCGGTGACAAGCTCTTCTTTGACAAGCGAGACAACACTGAATTTGATTTGCTGACGGTCAATGAAACATCAGTGGAGCCTCCTCAGGATGACGGAAACAGCTTGAACTCTCCTCGAAATCTGGCTCTTGAAGCGACTTTCATCAACCACAACTTTTCCCAGCAAGTTTTGAAAACGGTGTGTTTGTTGATCTAATAATTTGTTTTTTAACCACTAATGCCTTTATAAATTGTGGCTAATGATCTGCACTTATGTCCTTTGATCAGAATGAGGCTCGCTTCAAATTCAATGAACCTAATCCATTCATCACTGATGAAGAAGGAGAAGTTGCATCTGTGGCCTATCGATACCGTAAATGGGATCTGGGAGGTGGTGTAATGTTGGTATGCCGTTGTGAGCATGATTCAGTCATGACTGGTCCTAACGGAGAGACTCAATTCATTACCATCAAGGCTCTTAATGAATGGGACTCGAAGGTAAGGGTACAGACTTGTATCTTTATTGTTTCAATCATAGTTTCTACTCTCTCTTACTTTGGTTTTCATATTTCAGCTTTCTGGAGGAGTGGAATGGAGGCAGAAACTAGATACTCAGCGAGGAGCTGTGCTTGCAAATGAGCTGCGCAACAATGCTTGCAAACTGGCCAAGTGGACAGTACAGGCTCTTCTTGCTGGATCAGATCAAGTCAAGTTTGGGTGAGTTATTGGAAAACTAACCATCTGTTCCATTTTTCAAGTTTGAACCAATAATTTTTGTTTTGTCCCCCACCCCCTCATATACAGGTATGTTTCCCGTGCTCATGTTCGTGACTCATCTAAGCATGTCATTTTGGGAACCCAACAGTATAAACCTAATGAGTTTGCAGCTCAGATTAACTTGAATATGGATAATGCTTGGGGTATCCTTCGTTGCATTGTTGATCTTGTCATGAAGCAGAAGGATGGAAAATTCCTCATTATGAAAGATCCTAACAAGGTTTGTCAATGTTTCATTTTTAATTTTTGGTTTGTACATGCCAGTGATTAATTTCTGCCCTTTCTTTCTTCAGCCCATGATCCGTCTTTATGATATTCCTGACAACACATTTGATTCTGAAACTGAAGATGCTGATGATGATGATGGTTAGTACAATTGGGGTTGAATTTCATGTGTATTTGGCTCTGTCAGTATTTTCCTAAATTGTGTATTTCTATTTTCAGAACCTGCTGTTGAAACATTCCAGCCTCCATACAACTATGCCAACAATCAAAGGGTGTGAAGAATGTTCATTCTAGAGAAATATGTCCAGTTCTCTGCACGAACTATTTCCAATTTGTCATTGAAAGTGGATGATTTGTGCTTGTATTTGTTGTACATCAGTGTTTCATCATGGTGGTTTGGCATAGCTGTAACTGCTTCATATTGGTATAATAAATTTGAAAATAGAAATTTTGAAATGACCATACTTTTCTCCCTCTCCATGATCAAGTCTCACATTGAGAAAGGCAGTTACTAGTTTTAAGTTTTTCTTTCCTAATAAAAGTCCTCATTTCATTTTTTTTTATTTTTTGCCGTACATACATTTGTCACTTCATATAGAATAGGAAACCAATACAAAAATATACTGCAGTGTCCTCTGAATTACAATACTCATCACATTTAAATGGAAATGTCTACATGACTTAAGTTTGACTAAGACTTTCAGTTCAGGGAACACAGGTAAACCAAAGTAGGGAAAGAGTTCCTTCAATGCTTTGGTAGTTATTGCATTAATGTTCCTATTAATACACACAATAAAATTCAATTCATAAGGGTAGTGACACAGATAAAACTTCTGGCTTCAGCTAGCAGCAGGTAAGTCTTCATGATGCTTGTAATTATGATCTGCGAACCATTCAGTGTGTTCCTCCAAATATCTGCAACATCATTAAACATAAGTTGAACATATCAAATCACAAGTAATACAGGAAAGATTTGTTGAACTATTCATTTATAAAAGAAAGCACATACCCCATGAAGGTTTCCAGATGTGAGGTGAGGACCTTTAATTTACTGCTTGGCATTGTACCAGTATACAACAGGTCAGGCAAGCGAACTGCAAGAAACAAATAATTACGAATAACTATGAAGTGAAGTTGGATGTAGGGAGTAATATTTTGATTGAGAGAAGACCTTACCAAATAATCTTGCCAAATGTGTGGCTCCATAAACTAAAGATGGCAGAGGTTGAGGTTCTTCATTTGGTAACGGTGGAACCAGACGCCATGACATTATCTGAGACAAAATCGCATTGCTCTGAGGTGACATAATTTCTTGTGGTTTTGATGGACTAGACACTGAGGGTCCACTCTGAGAGGCTGCTGGAGGTTGTGTGGGTGAAGCAATGGAGCTTTGTGAACTGTTGCTAGCCAAGCTGCAAAATAATTGAATTATTTTTCTTCATATGGATGATAATTAAAAAGCGTGACAGACCCAAATAATAGCAAAATCAACAACCTGGACATCGGGCACTGAACTGGTGCATGAGTTGCTTCACTGGTTGATGGTCCAGGGGTATTAACATCTGGGACACAACGTTGTGACGAGCGCAAACTGCGCTTCCGGCCTTAAAAGAAAAATTTTATAAGAAAATTTAAAAACAAAATGCTTTTGAAACAGTACAACCATACTTTGTCCGACAGATGAAGTGCTTGGGTCCTGCGTTGGCGAGCGACTAGGTGGGCTTGGAAGGGATACTTTCACCTTGTCCTTATCTTTCTCTGAGTCAGCTGCTTCTTCAACAGCAGGTTCAGATTTGATGACATCACCAGTACCCTCACTGTTTGAAAACATTTATAGCAAAATTATACAACAACAAAATCTTAGTAGTGAAAACCAATAAAATAAAGATTAGTTGGTCACATACTCCACTTCCTTCTTTATTGCCCACAGCTGAAGAGATTCATTTTTAGAAATCAATTCTGCATATTGGGCTTTTTCTTGTGAATACAAGAGGAGATCACCAAGAGTAAAATCAAAATATACTCTCAGTCCATCAGCTACTTCTTTACATATGTTGAGACTGCATAACATACCAAACATTTTAAGACTCTGCTTCACACCCAAGGAGAGTGGGAATAAGGAAAAGCTCAAGGAAGGTGCTACATTTATGATAACACTTACTTCCGACATACAGATTCTAAGTCTCGAGTTTTGTTATGATGCATATATTTGTACGAATACCGTTGACCATTCTTAGATGCTGCAGCAGCTGCAGCAGTATGACTGTTACACAACTGATTCACAGCACAGTGTTTAACAAATCCTTCCAAAATAGTTACAATATTGGGTTCTGCAGGTAAATTTAGCAGCTGCAAACAATAAAGCATGTACATGATAAAAATGAATCCTTTCACGAAAAATTGGAACAACAAGTCCTACAAACACCTTCTGCAAAGATGACAATCAGAAGATGAAAATCAAATGCACCTTATTGTGTTTATTGATGAGGATACTGTCGTGTTCCAACAAACGTTTTAATCCAGTGGAAATTTCCATTGGAATTCTTTCTTCGACCACTTCTTCCTCCCGGGTTTCCCTTTCCTCAGTCCCGGAAGACTCATCAGAACTGTTTTGACCCCAGGCATTATCCTATGATTAAAAATCCAAGATAGATAGAATCTACTGATTAAGAGAAATGTATTACCAAAAAATAACAGAAAATGAATAAACTAAACTCACATCCTCTTCATCACGGTCATCATTGTCATCACCATCCTCATCTTCATCGTGACTCACAGAATCCTGATCGGAATCTACACTGGCACTTGTGCCGGAAGCATTGCTATTGCTAGTGGCACTCGCACTTGTGCTAACACGGCGTCTACCTTTCTGTCTCTCAAGTGAATCATTAATTCGGTCTGAAAGCTTCCTTCGACGTTTGGTCCTGTCTTTGCGATACAGGTACGCCCCTCTCCTGTAGTTAGAGCACCTGCTCAGCCAAAACTCATTTAGTTTTCAGAAGAAGAAATACAAGACACACAAAACAATGATACTGAGAAACTTACAACTGCAATTGAGCTTTTTGAGCAAGATCTTTCTGGAGCTGCCTGTTTTCTTCTGTATCTTTTAACACGAAATCTTCAGTGACACACCGATCCCAAGATGAGTTCCAACCCTGTAGGTCAGATGTAAAAGAGTAACAACCAATCAAGAAGAAATAAAACTCATCCTGAAGCACTTATTATACCTACCTGAAAGTGGATAAGGAATTCAACAGACTTACGTCCTCTCTGATCCTTGGAAACTTTGACTTCCAAAACCTTTAAGAGAGGGAGCAATGTCAAAATTGAATGGGCAATAAATCCATTCACTTAAATAGCCATACAGAAGAAAAAGTGTAAAGAAAGGGACAGTTTCTTGACTTCAACCTATCACACAAGAACGAAAAGAAAACAGAGCTTACGCATGCAAACACTGAAACTGCATTCGGCAGAAGCCGGGCGATTGGGATTAAATCCAAACACAACATAAAATGAGCAAAACAGAGGTTAGGACTTAAAATGCATTTCCAATTCAGAATAATAAAAAGAGATGTACTCTCAGTCCTGCCACTTTCACAGGCCACTCCGTTGACAAAAACAGAAATTATCAATACATCATCAAAATTGCACGGTATATGTTAAATTTACACGGGTTTGCGTTAAAAAATAACGTAACAAGTGACAGTCTAGAAGAGCTTTCGGGTTAGGGTCGCATATTTAACCTCGCTTAAGAAACGTTCTACTCAATGATCACAGTTTCTAGCTTTACCTTTGAATCATATAAAACTTTTGCTTTTGTTGGGTCTGGTTCATAACACAGAACACGCTCTCCTTCAGTAAATTTGAATTTTGGTCCACGAGTAGACACCATTTTTCCGCCGTAAACTGACGCCAGGTTACGCACTACAACGAAGAGCAGCAAAACAAAGGAAGTCGTTTTATTAAAAATTTGGTTCAAGATGATGCCTTTATCCTTCATCATTTGAAGGCAATCAAATTTTAGGGATGATCGAAATTTTGCAGTAAGGCTTTTCCCTTTCCCTCAAAGATATTGTCAAAATGAGAATGGATTGTGCCAACTGTCCGTGTCTTCTGCTTGCTTCTGCTCTGAAGTTTGTTATTATTGGTGCAACTTGGTGCAATACCCATTACAGTTTATTGCCAAATTTAAGGATAGACAGTTGATAAATATTGCAGTAAAGCAAAAAAAATTTAAGTGTGCTGTCGATCATCGTGTAACCAAATGCAGAAAATCATACGAAATATCCTAAGGAGGTTCGTTTATCTGTGGTCTGTGCCAATGGTTTGTGTTGCTTGTGTCAGTCTAGAGGTGTTCTTGATTTCCTTTTTTCCTAAATTGCACTCCTTGTTGGGTCTCAGGGGTTTTACTTTAGTTCATTGTATATACACATGGATTGAGCTGCTTGGAAAAATAAATATTTTTGTGTTGTCGACACCCCTTAACCAATCTAAATAGTAGACAGGAATTCCATCTCATGTTCTAAATCTAGAATATTTTGATGTATAAGATTTTATTTTTGCTGTTCTTAGGACACCTGAAAATATTGCCCCACCATCAAATTTTGCACATATTCATGAAGAAAGAGCTGTCGCCAGAACAGCCGACCCACTGTCTTTTGCTGCTCTCAAAAACTTGGCTTTGAAGTCCCCCAGCATGGTGCCATCATTTTATACATGGTTGCACACCGTTTCTCCAGCCTTTCCAGTGGATGCAGATAATATAAAAATATTAAACCAACCAGAAGACTTCTATTCAATATTATTAAAAAAATGCAGCTCTGCCAAGCAAAGGATTGTGTTTTCCTCTCTCTACCTGGGCACTGGTGAGAAAGAGAAAGCTTTGGTATGTTTAATTGTTACTAGAAGCACATGCACTAATTGTTTTTATGCCAACATAAAAGTGCTCATTATTTACATTTCATATTACATATTTTGTAGGTTGAAACCATCAGACAACAAATGGTCTATATGCAAGGGCAGCTGAAAGTGACATTTCTTTTTGATTACTGCCGTGGTTCTAGAGGCACAATTAATTCTCGATCCATGGTTGAACCTCTATTGCGGCAGCAACCGAACTCAGCACAGGTAAAGAAGGAAATTCTTAGGGTTACGTGACCTCTATAACCCTTTTTCTTTTATTTCTAAATTGCAAATCAAAATTTCAGGTTTCATTATACCATTCTGTTGTCCTTCGTGGATTACTGCGATGGATTCTTCCACAGCGTTTCAATGAAGGTATTGGTTTGCAGCACATGAAGATATATATTTTTGATGACTGTCTTATTATTAGTGGGTAGGTTACAGATTGACGTTTATTACTGTGGTTGCCATTTGTCCAGAGTGTTTTTGTTTCCTTATCACAGTTAATAAAATACTTTTTTTTATTTTATATTTCAGTGCAAATTTGAGTCATGACTATTTCACCAACAGACAAGACCGATATGTGGTGATTGAAAACTGTCCAGAATTAACTAACTTTTATTCCAATCTAATTTTTAAAGTTTGTGAATTTTCATTCCAATTACTACCTGATGGTTCTACTGCTCTTCATTCAACCTGGTCTCCTGAATATCATCCATACCAAGGTGATAAGAACAAGTTCATAAAGGCGGCCCAGGAGCGTGTAATGTCTGCTATGGTACCCACATATTCTCAAGCTGGAACTGATATTAAAATTATTGGTAGGTATTGAATACAACATAGCTAATGTTATTCCTATATCTTATAACTGAAGTTTCGAAATGTTTCTTGAAGGTGCTGACACTTGGATTTTCCCTCTTATACAAATGGGACAGCTGGGGATTCGACAAGATTCTGAAGTTACTACTAGACTCTTTGAACAGTCTCCTCCAAGCTCTAAAATCCATTTAGCTACAGGATATTTTAATTTGCCAAAACAATATATAGATAGTATTTTATGTAAATCACAAGCACATTTCACAATATTGACTGCTCACCCAACGGTAAGTAACTACCTTAACATCTCCCCAAAAAATCCATCTGCACATGCATGTTTTACGGCGAATGGCCGATTCCGGCAAATGTCGGACATTCGCCGAGGGTGCTAGGAGGTACTTGAGGTGTAGTTTGGGCTGCCTATCTTCTGGGCGTGTACATGCTTCTCGGCGTTTCCAGGGTCATGGGTGTGATGAGGCACCAATTTCATGAAGAAACCATATCTAGGGGTCGGTTCAAAGACACTGCGCCCGAAAAATCAAAATTTTATTTTTCGTCAAAATTCTTATAAATAGGAAGGTAACCAGTTTTTGGCCGAAATTTTTTTTTGTGTTCTATATTTTGCTTAAATTGATACAGGCTGATATGGGAGGTCCTTCTAAGATTCATTGCCTCAGGTCTGGTTTTTCATTCTTTTCTGCCATTCGTCTTCTTCCTTTCGGCGAATCTGGACTTCCGCTGGTAAATTTCCGACTTTCGCCGGGATCGGACTTTCGCCGTAACACATGCATTTTTTTTTATCTTATTACTACCTTTCTTTCAATTTTTTATTTTTATTTTTTTAAATGCTTTGTTTGATAGACCAATGGATTTCTAAATGCATCTGGTGTAGCAGGAGGGATACCTGCACTTTATACCCAGGTAGTCAAAGAATTTTTTCTCAAGTCCTGCAAGCTTGGCCAACAGAATCGTGTCCAGATTAAAGAATATGTTCAGGATGGATGGACCTATCATGGGAAAGGCCTGTGGATGACTCTGCCAGGTCAACAAAACCCATCACTTACTCTTATTGGCTCACCAAATTTTGGTAAGAACACCCGTAGCTGCTCTAACATCATGGACTTACAGACTTGCTCAAACTCCATTTTATTTTCAGGATCAAGGTCATTAGACAGGGATTTGGAGACTCAACTTGCAATTGTGACATCCAACCCTGATTTACAAAGAAGATTGGCAGAAGAAAGGGAGAGATTATATAATAAAGGTGCCCTTGTCACCAAATCAATTTTTACGCAAGAAGATAGACTTGTACCACTCTGGGTTTATTGTGTATCAAAGGTCTTCAGAAGATTATTTTAAATACACCTGCAGATCAAATATGTATTGAGTTCATAAAGCGGAACAAATAAATTACTTTCAGCTTTATGTATTTATCGTAAGTTTTATTCATTCCATTCCTTCCAGTCATACATTTATCAATGATTTTCAGATTGAATTTCATTTAACACGTTTGTGTGTGGTTTGTATAAGATTTGGACTGTTCAGGCTGATGCATAAGAAACTTATGAAGGAATTAAGGAAAAACAATTCAGATATGATATGGTGCTTCTTGCTCAAAGGAGCAAAGACTTTATTAATGTGACAATACAGATGAGAATCAGGAAAACAAGGGACTGCCTGCAGACACACAACTTGGTTTACGAAAGGACCTGATTCATGTCATATTATACATTTCATAAGTAAGGTGCACATGCTATTCCACTACAGCTTTAAAATTTCAAAACGACAGAAATCGAAGGCAAAATTCTACCTAGACAACTAGACAAAAAAATTTAGTTACTTGGAATTTCTGGTCATGAAGCAAAATCCCAAAAATATATGGGCTTCCAGTATTCTACAGATTATGGACTGAAATGAACAGGTACACATTTCACTCAACCTCACACACTATCAAATAAAATAATGCTAAAAACGATAGCCAAATAAATTTACATTACTGTTGGCTATCACATAGTTGGAGACCCTGCATGACCAGATGGCACTTCAATGACAAGTTCAGAATGAAACTGATAAAGCATAAGCCACAATTCTTAACTTGTTTTGACTAGGATGTTCCATGTCAAGAAAAATCAAAGCATTACCTTACAAATAACATTTGAGCACAAACGGAAGATGCCTGCATCTTAGTTCTTAAATATCATCCCGCACGATACAGGTACAGTTGATGCCCTCGAATTTTCCCACCCATCAGAAGTACATAGGCTCATCCCTGATCAGAAGGTGGGTAATTTACTGGATATTTTAAAGACTAGTACAGGTGCTTACCTGCAGTGTTTGAAACAGATGAATTCTAATTTAGTGTCATAAAATTAACTTCATAAAATATCATGGTTTCCATGTGCAAATTTAAAACATTCCAAAGCTTATAATTGTGTTATCTTCTCTTAAAATTTTTGAACACATTAAGGTGATGGTCAGAAATTGTTGCGTCATCTACACAAGACTGACCAGGGAACTAGTCTTAACTAAATCCACCGATGTGGCATTTACTTCATCCCCTGTAAACAACAGATGGGGTAAGAAGTTGAATCATGGGAAGGGCTTTGGAAGGCTACAGAAGTAACGATTGATTAAATTTAATTTTTAAACTATTCTAGTACAAACATTAGCAAATTAATACAGGTTAAAACAAATACACATTTAAAGGACAAATTGGCTAAAAAGGTAACTACAGGTGCAATAAAAATGCAAAAGCAGGAGTGCAGGTCGTGGCAATTCATTAATTGTAGCATGATCCGAACAGGGAACTCATGATGTACACTTTTAACATGTTTAAATGCTCAAATACTAGAACAATACCATTTGATATGACATAATTAAAAGGCAAATTAAAATGTAGACATATGAACAATATTTGTAAGCCTCCAGGGTTTGCAAATCATTCTACTTCTATTAAGAGCCTCAGGTTTGGCACAGCAGTCTTCCAAGGGTCATCGCTGATCTCAGGTGCAGAGTTTAGAGAGAACTGCGGTGATCCACATCAACTTCACTAGAGCAAACAAAGATGCAAGCACTGTTAATCACAAAACAGCAAAATGAATCTAAATCTACTGGTTAGTGTATTTTGGCGCTAAAAAACGAACTACTGTTAGAGCTTAAAACGCCGACGTAAATGGTGTAGCCAACAGCATCTGCCATTCATCTATGGACTAAAGTTATTGACACGCAACACAGACAGGGGAAGGAATTTACCATTGATATAAGGAAATGAGAAGAGGGCAGGAAGAGGGGGTAGGGAGTCATCAGGATGAAACAGGAGATTTGGGGAAACTCAGGATACTAAAGGCATCTCAAGGTTCTTAAGTTGAAGACCAGATCTGGGGACAAAAGTTAGGAGTGCACAGACCATGGATAATGCTAGTCAAATCATCAACATTAACACATGCATAAGGCAGAGAAACAAAAGTGGCAAATGTTGTGTCAGCTAATGCGCGGCCTGCACTGTACATTTTAGAGCTAAAGCTTCACTTCAAACTGAAATTTGAGTTTACCGCATGATTCAATAGATGAAAATTACAGCTTAATTTCACTGAAATAAGATTGACATACATGTACAGTAACTGACAACCCTTTTCTCACTTCCAAAAAATTCAAATGTGTACGCAGAAATACTTACAGGTGTTCTGGGTGGTTCTTCAAGCTGTCAATGAGTTGGGCAGGTTTCAGCTTTCCTGTGCAGATATTGTGCACGGCAGTGAAAAGGGGGAACCTGACAAACAAAAAAAAATGGTAGAATATCATAATCAAAAACATGTTTTGATAAAGGAACTATTCTTTTAAAAAAACATACTTGTCTTCTGCATTCTTTGCCTTCAGCATCACATTGACCTCTTCAGCTGTGATGGGGCCCTGAAGTTTCTGGCCATTCAACATCTCTGCTTCAAGTTCAGCAATTGACTGAAAGAAGAATGATAATTTATAAGTTATAAAATTGTATGTAAAATTAAGAAGAGTGGAAACAGTGGGAAGCAATCAGTACCTTGCCAGTTTTTACAAATGCTTCTGAAACTCTCCTGTTGCGGCCTCCGTAACAGGTGGTGATCAAGTCTGCAACACCACAGCTTTCAAAGAACGTACTAAGCTTGGAGCCAGGGAAGAAGTTATCAACAAATTTGATCATCTCCATTAGCCCCAATCTGATAACAGCTGCCTTGGTATTATCTCCAAGACCCAAGCCATCAGTGAAACCAGCAGCACAAGCCACAATGTTCTGCAAGAATAAATTTTAAGTCAACAGATGATTACAGAGAACATCACAGAGCAGTCCAATAGGTTCTTACCTTGAGGGCACCACAGATCTCTACAGTGTTACGATCATCAACCACAACAACTCTGAAGTAGTCTGCCTGGCACAATTCCTTCAGAATAGGTGCCATCGCCTTGTCATTGCAACCTGTCATGTACATTTGGGTAAAAATTGTAGCATGGAAGTGTGCATTCATGGAGGATATTAGCTCGAAGAGTAATTCAATTTACAAGATTTCTTACCGATAGTAGTTTCACAGAAGTTTCCCTCAGCAACCTCACCAGCCAGGTTAGCACCCATCAAAACTGCCATCTGAATACCTAATAAGCGGGTAATAATGTTGGAGATGAGGTCGATACCACCGCCCTCTGGTCGGTCAAAGCCCTGCAAAAAATATAAAACTTAGCAACAACTTCTGGCCAAAGTGATCAAGAATGACAAAGAAATTCTTCTTACCTTAATAAGGGAAAGACCCATGGCAGTTGGCTTAACTTTTCCCACAAGACTTTGGCATAACCTGGGGATGAACTGGTGGGGTACGACGAAAATCAAGATGTCAGCATCATCAGCTGCTTCGACAATATCTGGGACAGCAACCTAGAATGAAAGTGAAATGAAGAAAATATTGAGATTCTACCACAAATTCCCACCATCTCAAAGCAGCAGCCAATGACAAACATCCATGAGTACACTGATAACTGGATAATGGATGGATGACCTTCCCCTGTTTGGAAGCTGATCTTATCTCACCCAGGGGCACATTGTCCCAACCAAACACATGTGTTATCTACTTGTCAGCTGCTCAGGCGCTCACCAAAATGACACCACTTACGGGCAGTAATATTCCACTAATCTATTCCAGTAGCCAGACCAGCAGTTGATACTGATAAGATCAATGTCCAAATGGTCTGATAATGTATCAGACCCCGTCTATAGTACGAGGGTAGGTCAAAGATCTCGGAGTGGCCGGTGGAAAACAAATCATAGCAGAATTACGGTCACTGGTTCCGAAACCCGAGTGAAATGAGTTGAGATTCGAACACGCATGTTATAGCGTGCCGCGTCAAGTTCACGAATGCCGAGATCTTCGATACGGATGCAGGTCACCCGCTCCTCCCCTCCCCTACGAAGCCAAGGCCGACGCCCGGGGCGAGGTCAAGACACATCTGATCGGCAGGTACGGATGTATCGCACATCACCGTGCCCTCCGTGCCACTCGCCCTCGCGCCATCGCCGCCTTGGCCGTGGCCGCCGGGTCCGCCAGCTGCCGCACTAGACGCACCGGTCCCGAGAATCTCTTCGCACAGCAAGACCCACAGAAGTGAACATTCGGTGGTACACCTGCACTACAGCACTTCCCGCGCCAAACAGAAAACCCTTGCCTTGACAACTAATAAAGAAAGACGGTAATTCCCCGCCCCGCCCCCCGCCCCCTCCTGCACCATTTGTCAGAGTTCCCCCACTCCCTTTCATACAGTACATGAGTCACTCAAGTCTGAGCACATGGCCCTTTCCCCAGAAGGTAACTGGCTGAAAGTTAGGAAACTCATTTACTCAAACAATAGCTCAAGTGGAGCTCAATTTGCATACAGAGTAGGCAGCTCTTGTACGTACCACATTCTCAGGAAGCTTATGACCAGGCAGGTACTTGACATTCTCATGGGTCGTGTTGATGATCTCTGTCAACTTCTTGCCATCAACCATCTCCTCAAAGACATACATGGTGACTCTATCCACAAAGTTTGGCGACGTCTTGGCATTGGCACCAACAATCTTGGCAATGGCTGAGCCCCTGTAGAATAAGAAGGGAACATGTGTAGGTGCAAAAGATGCAGTTCAAGATTCAAAAAGAGAAGCCCAAAGAGAACAAACAATGAGATAATGGTTGTGTGAGTACAGGTGACACCATAGAAAAACAATTGGAAAATTACAGTGAATCAAATGAGGGTTTGAAGTGGCAGAGAGGAGTGCACAAGGGACTGATGGAAACAATCTAGTCACATATTGACACGCTATATGGAGGTTTTATGGTAGCGGGTGGTCATTCCTTATGTGTTTATTTTGGGACCATTTGACCTTCAGTGGGGTAGGTTACTCTATCACCAGGGCACCTGGCCACTGGGGGTAGGGCATAGGGAGACGAGCGCGTGCGGCCCGGCCCCTCATATGGACAAGCAGCAAAGGGATGCGACGGCTCCATGACGTTTAGCCGCGAGATGAGGCTGACGTGTGAACTATCTCGGCTCGCCACGATTTAGACTGGCATATTAACGAAAGTCAGAACTTGGCGTCGGAGTTGCTACACGCGAGAGATTTAGACAGGTTGAAAGCTCAAGGACAGTGACGCAGCTATCTATGGAGGGACGGTTCAAACTGTCGGGCAAGTGCTGGCCAAACGCCCCATTCAGACGTAACCCGGTGACATGATCCCGGGGAATTCTGAGAGAGTGCCAAAATCGAGGCTGGAAATGAGTCGATATAAAGGTTAACACGACATACCAATTGCCGGAGCCGACAATGCACACTTTCTTCGGGGGTGCCATGTTCACTGCTGTGCTGACACGCGGGGACTGGGCGTTCAGGTGAAGATGCGATAGGTACGAGTGTTGAGCAGGAAACGTCCTTTGCCCCTCGACCGACAACCGCCAAAGAAATGTCTACTGCTTCGTAGCAACCACAAAATTTATGGTGGGGGAAGAAAAACAAAAGACGGTTCATCAGCTGACTTGTCGAGTACGCTCAGAAATATTGTTTGAGTGTAACCGGATTCTAGGTTTCTAGTTTAGATTTCTGAGTCATCTCGTCCTACAATTTTACTAAAAATTAAAATTTGATTCTTTCTGCTTTTTTAAATCCCTGACTCTGTGTGTACAGTCACGCGTTCAAACGCCTACTGTTGGCCTCTGTTCTTGAAGTGTCTGCTGTCAGTTTTGTTTACCTCCTTTCGTAGGCGGACTCCTTACTGTTTTTTCTAATCTTCGATCATTTCTTTAGGTGAAACGAAAACATGTCCTTCGGTGCAGATGATTTAAATGTCACACTTATGCAGCGTAAGAAAAAAAAATACCTTACCAACGTCAAGTGCCTTAACCACCCGAGGTTTCACATTTCTTTGATTGATTTGCAGTTGCTGTAAATTATGTCAATGGAACTTTTTCTGAGATCGATGAAAAGAAACGCATCATTGCTGTACAAAACGCTTCACAATTTGGAAAGATACTGTCCATTGTTGAAGCCTACATCAGAGCTCCAAATGAGAATTCATCTGTTGCTGTCCTATCTGATAGTCTAAAACATTTGCAGTGAGTATAAATGTGCTTTTGTGTGAATTGCTCATTTTGTATGACCTGTCATAGTTTTGCGGCTTTCCTCTGAAGGCTCTCAAGTAGCTCAGCAGAAAAGTGCATAGATGTGCTAAAGAATGTAAAATGTGAAGTTCATATTGACGATTCACGACATCAAGAATATTTCCCAACCTTATCAAATATGAAGTGGCGTGTGGATATTACCATTTCATCAAGGTTTGTAATTCAGTTCTCAAATTTTTTTATGATGTTTTTGAAGACTAACTATAACCATTTCTGCTTTGTCTTATAGTATGTTGTCACGAGTCCTCGAGCCAAGTGTAGTAATTGAGCTAGAGCTCAGCGATGGACAAAAAATCACATTTGAGTCATCTGTTTCAAGGTTCCATAAGCTGAGATACACAGTAGCTTCCATTCTTAAAGATATGGACTGCATGAATAACAGAATGAATGCTATTAAAGTTTGATGATTTTTTGTTTTTTTTTGTTTTATCCACTTATGCTAAAATAATGTTTTGAATAAAGTATTATCTTTTGTATGTTTACAAAATCTTGATTTGCTTCTTTTCTCACATTCGCATTTGACTGTGGGTGGTAGTGAGATGGGGATGACACGGATAAGATTAGGAAATGAATTAAAAATATATTTATTTCCATCACAGTCACAATGCAAAATTCATAGAGGGCTGACTACCTACACAAAATTCATCAGTCTGTATCAATTTTACAACTCAAAACATTTATGTATATGGGGATATTTTCAGAGACTTGAGACGAGACAAGTTTCTAATTGATGCATTCAATGTTTTATTGGCATCAACAAATCTTGAAAACATAAGAAATACATAGTGACAGTTTTGAAGTAAAAATTTCATCAGCCCAAACCATGTCCTATGAGTTTAACAATGATTTGGCACAAAAAATCTGATGAGCTAAAATTTTAAAAGAATACTTAGATGCTGACTGAACAATTGATTTGTTGGTTCAGTTTTGACAAGGTTATTTTAAAAGGTAGCATCCCTTCTTCCAAATAATACATGGAAAAATGTTGCACACTCGTACATACAAAGTAATTGCAAGTCAATTTCATTCTCAATAGTCTATTAACATTTTTAAAATGAGTTAAAATTTTTCACATAACCTAAAATTTATGGTGTGATTCTAAATTAAAACATTATGATATTTCACAATTAAGGAAAGTCCAATCTGCCTTCTTTGTCTCATATGCTCACGTAAGGGGCCTGAGCTAGTGCACATGAGGGTCTCCGTTGAACTTGAATCCAATGAACACATCAATTATACACAATACTCTTACACTCAGCAACTACAAAAGGTACTACACATGAACACACAAAATATTTGTAAAAATTATCTTTCTTAACAATAATAGAAAACAATAATAAAAAGTATTGATTTGGAAACTACACATTAATTATCTTATTATATACAAAAATAAATAGAATATGTACAAAAAATAATTATAATGCACATCTCCCTTATTGCTCTCATTGGGTTCTATAATTCATTCCATAATATGTGCACATGTCAGACCATCAAAAATCTCGAACAGAGTAAAATTACAAAGACAGTAGGAAACTAAGGAATTTAGCATATCACAAATGTTTTATCAATGTCTTTAAACATAAAAATGGTAGCTAGATTTTAAAAACCACAGCTGTCAACAAACGTGCCATGGATTGACAAGGGCTCAAGATGTGAGTGACCTTACAAAATAATAACATTCAACTTCTTCTCTGCACTAAATGCAATTTCAAAGTGGTGTAGACAAATCTTATGTGCATGTCAACATCTTTAAGAGCTTGCAGGACACAAGAGCAGGATTTGTAAAAACAAACAGCCCTGAGGAAGGAGAAACCAGAAAAGAAGGATGAATGAAGTGACTAGTCTCATGAGCTCACGGACACCAGCTGCATTACTTTTTGAGAAATGCTTCCACAGTTGGGAAGCAGGACTCACTTTGGTTGCCCCTGATTATCAGTCATAGAAACACTATCTCACCAGGAAATGCAAATAAAAAATTCAATGACTTTCCTAAACTAATGCAAGGTGAAACACTCCAGGAAGGGTACACTGTACATGCCCAGATCCTGATAACAGTTCTCAAGTCATGTCATCATATGAAGGAAACATTACAGATCATGATAATGACTTTTGATCAGATCATTTTTGTGGCAGCATCTCCACTTTCACTTGAACTTGCACTGCTGCTGCTGTTGCTACAATTGCTACTGCTGCTGCTGGCTTCAACTGGAGGAATGTTAAGTATTGCTGTGCTTGCAGTGCTTGCAGTACTTGCAGCAGGAGAGCTGGAAGTGCCAGCTACAGAACCAGAAACACTGCTGCCCTTATCTAATAAATGGTGATACTGGGGTTTCCATGATGATGCAGGTCTACTGTAATCTAGATGATCATATTCCATCTCTGCAAAAGTTAAAGGAATTAATTAACCAGAATACCATACTGCATGGGTAGTAAAAGAATCTTCAAAAACCATTATGCCCACCTGCTTCCTTTTCTTTTGCTTGCTTTATTTCATCATACACATGCTCCATGGCTTTGTCATCAACAGATTGATACATATTTAAATTTGGATTCCCTAGATCAGCACCCCAATTTTTTGCTGATATTGGGTGCTGAAACTGCAGTCCATAGGCTCCTGGGGTAGTAATAATAAAATTGAATGAGAGGAAATTTACAAAATGTCTGGAAAAGTGTGGAAGTAGAGTTTAAAGTACCTTTAGAGCATAAGTCTTCATCATCTTCAGTACTGCAGCCTGCCCTTTGTCTCTCAATGTTGAGGTTGTTTTTGCTGCCTAAGTTGTTGTGGATCTTATGCATGTTGTTCAGAGGCAACAGAGAGCCATCATCAGCCACAACACCGACAGCAGTGCCGTTGACAGCAGCCCTTCCTGTATATGAATAGGCTGGATTGTCAAAGTGGTGGCGGTCTGTTTAAAGCACAAAGGTCCCAAATCAGCCATGCCATGCGTATTTAGACTTGCTTGCAGAGAAAAACATTGATTGGTGCAGTTGCACAGACAAAATTCTTACCTGGAGACACCCTTGGATCAGCATGATAGTGTACATGAGCTAGCTCTGTTTTAAGATTGTTGACACGTCGGCGAAAATACAATGATAGAAGAAGAACAACAGCTATGAAGAATAAAGATGCAAGCATGACTCCAGCTACCATGCCAGCATTATTTGTTTGCTCTTTGCCCTCACCATCACTCCCTTGCATTCGTCCAGAAACTTCTACCTCATCCAATTCACAGTTTTTGCCTACAAAAAAGAAAGTTCAGTCAACATTACAAGAGACGAAAATATTTCACCACTGAAAAGTGATCACAATTAAAAATACAAAAATGAAGCTTGTTTTGCATACCAGAGAGTCCTTTACGACAGACACAACCTCGAATCGGATGACAGTCATATTTGTCCTCATCTTCACAGTCACAGGTCAGCATGCAATTGGTGCCATACCAACCATCTGGGCAAACTGGAGCAAACAAAGTACTAATTAAAATTATGTTGCTTATATTTCCCTTCAATTAACCAGTAAGCTAACTTACCTTCATTACACTTTGGCCCTGTCCACCCTGGCTCACAATGACAGAACCCATCATTCCGACGACAGTGACCTCCATTCTGACACCTGCAAGTCTGTTTACAATGCAAACCAAAGAGACCATCTGGGCATGGCTTTCCACATTTATCGCCAGTCCATCCAGGATAACATTGACAGCTCCCTGCAACACAAAAATGTGCAGATTGAGATTGGATATTAGAATACAATGATTGTAATGAAAAAGGAACTGGAACAGCAATAAAAACAAATATTAACTCACCATCAATATAGTGGCACTTGCCCTTCTTACAGTCGGACTGCATTTTGCAGTCTTGCCCAAATGTGTCATCTGCACATGGGTTTTCACATGTTAAGCCTCGGAAACCAGGCTTGCAATGGTATTCTCCAGTGATATGGTTGCATGGAGGTCCATTGTTTACAGCTAAAGCAAATTTTAAAGATGTATATTATTGTGGGGGCAGAAAGTAGAGAAAGAGTAGTATTTCTATTTTGATAGCGTGAATTTCTTTCTTACCAAATGCCCATGAAGGACATTGCTCCTTGCAGCCAATGCCATATCGACCTGGGTTACATGGCATGCTGCAGCGCTCACCCTGCCATCCTCTGGCACAGATACAAGCCCCACTGGTAGCATCACAGGTACTGTTGTTAGCACAATCACATTCCTGAGTGCAGTCAGGACCAAAGTATCCTTCCTTACATTTGGTTGCACATCTCACACCTATGAAAATAAGACGTCACAATTAGGGTATTTCAGAAATATTCCAGATGTAGACATACAAATTATAGAGGTACCACATGACGTACCTCTCCAACTTTGTTTACATAGGCACTGCCCAGTTTTGTGATCACATCCCACTGAGTTATGAGGATCACAATCACACTCTAGCCGACAGCCAAAACCATACCGACCATCTTCACATTTATTTTCACAAAACTCGCCATCATAGCCAGGTGGACATGAACATGAACCTAAATTTTTTTTTAAAAATCAGGTTTTATAAGGATGCAAGGGAAAACAGACAAAAAGAAGTAGCCATCTATGATACGGAACAGATGTCTTACCATTGACTGGGCTGCACACTCCATTATTCTGACATTTACAGGGTTGCTTACATTCTGGTCCAAAGGCTGAACCATTACAAGGTCTTTCACATCCCATACCTTCCCAACCTGAGAAGATGTTTCATGTTATTTTAAACAAGGACTTTAAAAATTTAAGCGAAAAATATTTCCATTGAGAATTGTATTGTTTACCTGCTGTACACATGCACTGTCCATTTTCAGGATTACAATTGGCCCCATTGCAGTTGCACTTCTGTAGACAATCCTCACCAAAAGTTAAGGGAGGGCAAGTTAAACTGCAGTCTTTGCCACGGAAACCTTTGTAACAAGTTACAGAGATTAAAGGTATAAGAATAAAAATAAAACAGAAAAAAAACAAAAACATTATTAAAAACACATTTTACCTGGCCCACAAATACAAGAACCATCCACAGGAGAGCACAGAGCACCATTTTTACAGTCACATTTTTGTTTGCATCCCTGGCCGAAGGTTAGCATTGGGCAAGGGCGAGCACAAGTGCGTACGTCCCAGCCAGGTTTACAGTTGCAAGCACCTGTGTGAGGATCGCAACTGGAAAAAAAACAAGAGGATGGTCACAGCATAATCAAACAAGGAGAGTTTCATTAATTTAATAAGCATCTATTTTACCTCTCACTGTTGTTCAAATCACAATTGCAGACACCAGTACAATTGTCTCCAAAGTACCAATCAGGGCACGCACGTATAGAACAATCTGCACCCTTCCAACCTTCCCTGCATTTACATGTCCCATCAATTGGCGAGCATGTTGCACTATTCTTACAATCACATTTTTTTGAGCACTGCTCTCCATAATATCCTTCAGGGCAGCGGTCTAGACACTAATAATGAAAGGCAATTAGAAAAAAATTGAAAACCATCATCAGTTGACACCGAATGACAGAATGATTTTGTACCTTATCCCCCCTAAATCCAGCTTGACATTCACAAGAACCATGAATGTGATGGCACGGAGCTCCATTGTAGCAGTCACAAACTTTTGAGCAGTTCACTCCCCAAAGCCCGAAACCACAACGATTTCCGCAGACATCACCCTACAAGAATAAAAATTGAAAATAGTGTGAACACTTGCGAAAAAACATGTTGGGTTATAGAAGTCTTTACAAATGTGCACCTACCGTCCATCCTGGAGTACAGTAACATTTTCCTGAGGTGGGATTGCAAGTTCCTCCATTCTGGCACCGACATTCTGATGAGCATTCATTCCCATGCTTCCCTTCAGGACATTGTCTTTCACACCTACACAAGCACAAAATAAATGGGATGATTTCAAATTTAGTGGAAATTAACTACTCTTTGCTACTCAAGATATACTTACAATGGACCCATCCAACCAGGGGCACAATGGCACTCCCCTGAAATGTGGTTGCATGTTCCACCATTTTGACATTGACAACTTTCTCCACAGTCTTGGCCATATTTTCCAGGTGGACATTCCAAGGAGCAATGCTCACCACTCCAACCTGGCTTGCAATTACATTTTCCAGAGAAGGGATCGCATATGGCATCATTTACACACTGACACCGATGTTCACAGTTTGGTCCAAAGCGATTGTCAGGGCAGGCTAAAATAAATAAATAAAAGTTCATGAGATCATTGGAGAGGAGATAAATAATGCCCAGAAGCAACTTAAATAACAACATACTCTGGTTGCATGTTGGACCCCCATAGTTTTCTTCACACTGACACTTGTTGGGTTCCACGCACTTCCCATGAATGCAGGGCTCTGCACAGTCAGCTATGCAGCGGTTACCACTCTGGATGTAACCTTCACAGCACTCCTCCACAGGTCTGGTCTTTGCCAAAGTCTGCAACAAAACTGAAATTTTAGCACGTTTCCAATCAACCAGAGCAGGACACAATACTAAAGGTGAAAGCGAATCCACATACCTGAGTCGAGTACTGGGTCTTAAACTCCAGCTTGTACTTTGAGCAGCGGGGTGGAAGGTTGAGGCACCATGTATACACTTTCCTCTGCGTGGGGACCTGCTTGGAAATGCGGACCGTCTGGTTGTATCTGAAACGTGAAGGAAAGGCGTCGGGGGTCATGTGTCACGTAGGGGGGGCTCTGACCGCATGTCAATTGGGCGAGGCGATGCGGCAAGTCCACTGTCCACTCACGGTGCTTGGCGGCTGCAGATGTGGGGGCCCTCCAGGGCGCCGTCGACGGACAGCGAGAGCAGCAGCACCAGCAGCGCGGCGGGCGCCGCCACCCACTCCATGGCGGACTACGGCGAGCCTGCGGGGCCTGCAGGGCCTGCGGGGCCTGCGGGGGGCAACAGGGAGGCACACGGGGTCAGTGGGTTGTGTTGTGCTGTGCTACGGGGCCGTGCCGGGCCGGGGCAGCGAGCAGGAATGCATTTCAGTTGTTAATTTAATCCTTGGTCTGCGGCGATTGAGGAAGCCGAGCCAGGCGCCGCTGCCGTAATCATAGCAGCAAAGGATGCGCAGGCGGGCCCGGGCTGGGCTGGGCGGGCGAGGCGGAACCGGACGGCACGGCGACCCACGGATGCGTTAGCACTAAAAGTGCTGGGCTGGGCCGGGGCCCGGAGCGGGGCTGCCCTTCCAGGCTCTGCAGGCCGGGCCGGGCCGGGCCCTTGCTGGCCGTGACCGCGGTGAAAGCACGCGAGTCGTGCGCCGCGCGCGCCTGGCGATGCCGGTCATGGCCCGGCCCCGTGTGGGGCCCGCGATGCCACAGCAGAAAGCAAACGAACCTCTCTCCTTCCTCCCCTATGGAGCTAACAACATGGGACGCTCCGTCACGACGGCGGTGCAGGGCAGAGAAGCCAGCAGCAGCCAGCAGCAGCCAGCAGCAGCCAGCAGCAGCACGCCGCAACACCGCACCGCCAGCGGCACGCCCCCGGGCACGCCCACAGACCGCGGACTGGACAGCGCCTACGGCTGCTAGGGTAGGCCAACCCGCACGGCACGCATGCGCGCAGCGAGCCGGAGTTGCCTACCCACCAGGCGTCAGACGTTATGCGGACTCTCATGCGGCCAACGGCCAACGCATTGCGCGAGGCCCGCGACTTGGGGAGCGAGCGTTCACAAACCATGTCAACTTTCTTCGAACCCTTGCAGCGCGTGCAGGTCCCAAACCGGGGGCGGGGGACCACGTCCCTGCAGGTAAGTATAGGAAAGGTTAGGTTAGGCTGACAACGAAGGGGGAGGTGGGGGTCTGATTTCGGCACAAACTTGACCACGTGGTTTGTGTGCGGCCCTTCTCCCCCCGAAAAGCTCACCGGGATACTCAAGGGAGCTCGGCGGGTCCACGCGTCCTGGAGCACCCGGGAGCACCCGGAGCGAGTCCGGCCGTACCGGAGACCCGGAACTCGAATATAAGCCGCACAGCAAAAGCATAATCCAAGCAAAGGGAGCTGCTCAAAGTTATTGTTCCTCCTCCGCCGCCTCCTCGGGCCCTATGTGTGTGTGTAATGGGAGAAAGGTGGCAGCCAAAGGCCATAATAATGATGGCCGGGCAGGGCGGGCAGGGCAGACACATGCCGGGAGGACCCGGAGCCCAGTGACTCCGTGACGCAACGGGAGGGCCGGCAGCCGGCACCGGCGCGGACGCCCAGCTAATTCAAGGGCGGCGTGCTCCCCTTTCTTCTTCGGCCACCGCGCCTCGCCCCGCCACGCAAAGCACGTCACTACGCCGGCCGGCAAGGAGAGAGAGAGAGAGAGAGAGAGAGAGAGAGAGAGAGAGAGAGAGAGAGAGAGAGAGAGAGAGAGAGAGAGAGAGAGAGAGAGAGAGAGAGAGAGAGAGAGAGAGAGAGAGAGAGAAGAGAGAGAGAGAGAGAGAGAGAGAGAGAGAGAGAGAGAGAGAGAGAGAGAGAGAGAGAGAGAGAGAGAGAGAGAGAAGCAGCAGAGGGTCATGCGGGTGAAAGTGAAAGGGGAGAGGGGGGAGGAGGCGTCGTCGGTATTTATTTGGGCAGACGAGGAGGCGACACTGCTGCGCCGCGCTGCACGGAGGGGAAAAGGGATATTGGAAAGCTCTTCTTGTAAGGTCTCCGCGGTAATACATCAGGAGGCGATATGAGTGCGGCAATGCGTTGTGACGCGGGGGTTCCGTAATGGTGGCCACCCTGCAGACGACGTAATCAGGCAAGACGTAAAGAAATCACGAGCCCTTTACTGCCGCTCGAAGATTGCCGCCTGACTTTCCCGTCGAATCCACAGCATCTCCGAAGAGGTGTGTGTGCGTGTGCGTGTGCGTGTGTGTGTGTGTGTGTGTGTGTGTGTGTGTGTGTGTGTGTGTGTGTGCACGCGCGCGTCCTGGGACATCCCCTAACCGTCCCTCAGCGGGTATAGCCTGTTAAATATTCCAAGCGCCAGACCACAAGAGAGACTGAAAATAACCGGGACGAGTCGTGCGCGTCACCTGTCACCTGCTATACACCCGCCTTTCTGTGCGAAGCGCGACAGATCTGCGCACGAGATAACTGGGCCGTACGGCCGATAAGGCGGGCTGGCGGGAGCCGGAGCCGGCCGGAGTCGGCAACAACCTGGAGCAGCCAGCAGCGAAGCGCCTGCAGATGGCAGGGGTAGGCCAGCCCGCACGACACGCGTGCACGCATTGCCTACCCTCCCGGCGCTCCCCTCTGGCCGCCGCCTTGGTCCCGGCGGCCAGGCGGCCCCGCCCTGCTTTACTTCCCTGTCGGGACAGTAAGGGGTCGTACCCATATTACGTGACCTGATTGGGGGGGGGGTCAAAGCCAAATACTACGCCCTATCTTAAATACATGGAAAGGTTAGGTTATCCACGTCACGAGGAGGGGGAGGGGGGTCAAAAAACGGCCCAAAATCGGCCACGTAATATATGGGTACGGTCCCTAAGGACATCGGCATATCGTCTTATCGGGTTTCTGCGGCCTCCTATCTGCTCCGCCCGCTCTGCGCTCTGCAGGGGGTTTCCAACTCGCACTCTTCCTCCTCTGTTTGGAAAGTGTTGCGCCTACCACACGGGCCGCGGGCCGGGAAGGGGAGGCAAGGGAAGGGAAGGGAAGGGAAGGGAAGGGAAGGGAAGGGAAGGGAAGGGAAGGGAAGGGAAGGGAAGGGAAGGGAAGGGAAGGGAAGGGAAGGGGAGGAGAGAGAACGACCGCTCGCCGATTCCCATTTCACACCTACGCGACGAGGATGACGGAGCTTTGACGTCGGGATCCTCACCGCTGACGGGCCGGGCCGGGAGCCGGCGGGGCGGCACGGCACGCGTCAAGTCGGTTTCCAGCAGAAACACCACCGTGAAGCAGCAGCAGCAGCAGCAGCAGCAGCGCGTGCCCTGCGCCGGCCTAGAGAGTTAGAGTGTGCGGGGCAAATTTGCCGCGGCTTTCCAAATCCCCACACGACAACAACTCGTGGCTCCGGGCTGGGCGGCGGCTCATTCCGTACCGCACAGGGAAGGTAGGGGCCGACGACTAGCAACAGCAGCAGCAACAGCTTTCAGATCCGCGAGCGACGGCGAGCTGCTGCTGCTGCGGCGGCGGCGGCGGCGGCGGCTATGACGGCTAGAGCGAGGCGAGGCGTCATGATTCGCCACTCCGTTCCATTCATTGGTCGTGGCAACGCCCCGCCACGCCCCACCACGCCGCAGAGCTTTCTGAATGTGGGTCGCTCCTCCATACTTTACGCCCTTTCGTTTTCGTGAGCGCATCCCGCGGGGCGCCCGTCCCGTCCCGTCCCGTCCCGTCCGGGTTGTCGAGGTCGGCGCCAGAGAAAGCAAAACACCCAATGCTTTGTTAGGCCGGCCGGGACGGAGACGAAGGCGACGGCGGCCAGCAGGGCCCATGGGAAGATTTAGACCTCCTTTTCGCCCGTGCCGTGCCGTGCCGTGCCGTGCCGTGCCGTGCCGCGCCGTGCCGTGCCGTGCCGTGCCGTGCCGTGCCGTGCCGTGCCGTGCCGTGCCGTGCCGTGCCGTGCCGTGCCGTGCCGTGCCGTGCCGTGCCGTGCCCTGCCGCGCCGTCCTGTCCCCAGACCCAACAATCTCCGCCCTGACGACCGGCCCTCACTGCTGGCGTCGGCATATCGGCCGGGGCCGAGAGGAGATCGACGGCGGTGTAGCTGGGGTGCCGCTGCACACCGCCGCCGGACTCGCGCACTACACACTACACACTACACACTACACCCGCTGCTGCAAAGATAGAGAGGGACCCCTTCCTCCATCTGCTGCGGGCTGCCCAAGCAGGGCTGGCAGGCTGCTCCCGCTCGATGACACTATCGAAAACCACGTGCCTTGTAAGCGGGGCTCACCACACGGAGAAAAAGATTAGTGGTATCGCAACTAATTTTTCAGTTTAATTCCAGACAAGCAATAATTTTTTGTTCTGAGAACTAAAATATGGTTGGGAGAACTTTTTGTGAGTCGAACCACCGAACAGTCAAATGCTTCAATGAAAAGTTAGTAGCTCCAACGAAAAGTTAGCAACCCCAACGAAAAAGTTTGTTGCGGACGCAAAACTGCAGTTGTGCTCCGACAACGCACCTATTTATCGGAGAAACCAACTTTTCGTCGGTGCAACTAACAAATAGTTCTCAAACAAAATTTGATAGTTCTGAGTACCAATTTTACTGCTTGTCTGGAAATCAACTCAAACACGTGCGAACACTTATCTTTTTTCTCCGTGCGGGTGTATGAGTTTGCCGGTTGTTTCATTATCCACAGCAGCGGCCCCCCGCGGCCCCCAAGAGGGCAGCCGGGCGGTAAAACAACGCCGCCGTCACCGTGACCGATCCGGAGGCACGAGGCTGTGGCCACCATACGCCACCATAGGCCGCCATGGTGCCACCAGCGCTCCCATGACCGCCCCGCCTCCCCGCAGGCTCAGGCCATGCAACCCGCGGCAAAAATGCTAACAACAAACAACGCATGGCACGGCACGCGGCATGTCATGTCCTCTGTCCTCTGTCCTCTGTCCGGTCCGGTAACGCAATAGCGCAACCAGAAACGCGTCGCGCGCTCTGCTACGCCATACACATGCCGCCCTGCTGATAGCGGAATGGACAGCGCGTGTGACTTCTGTGCGAAGATCGAAGGTTCAAATCCAAGTTTCAAAGTTCATGTTTCAAATCCTGGGGAGAAACCACAATGTTGCGTCGTCTAGCGCTTTCTACATACTGTCTTCGCTAACAACTGTTAGCTGGACGAACAACCCTCCTAAGCTCCCCTACGCTTTCACGCGTAGCTAGGGCGCAGCGTCCCAGTAATTTAAGTTCGTATATTATGAGTATTATAAGAAGCATAACGTGATTACGAAGCACTATTTCGAGCCCCCCCCCCCCTCCACACATACACACTTACTCTCGGAGATAGTCGAGTCATGCACTGCCCACAACGGCGTCCCATCCGCCCACGCACGATCCCACATGGTGTGTGTGTGTGTGTGTGTGTGTGTGTCTGTGTGAGGGAGTGGAGTAGTTTGACACGGAACAACTGGCCTGTGCCATGCAAACCCGGCCGGCACCCAGCGCTCCGCGTCATCGGAGGGGTCAGCCAGCGGCATGGCCCACATGGCAGAGCCCGGGCAGCGGCAGAGTCCCTACTCTAGGGAGGGCCACAGAAACTGTCGGTACACATATGAACATGGAGCCGTGACCAATCATGTTCGGTAAGGCGCACGTTCTCCCCCACCCCTCCCCAGTACCGGTGGTTCGGGAACCCCGAATACCTCACTGAGAGAACCAGTATTCTACAGAGCACATGACAAAAGTGCTCAATTGGGAGCACATGACAGGGTGTGCTCCATCCCCATGTAGTCTATATGAGGACGGAGCACACCTTGTCATGGGCCCCCAATTGAGCACACTTGTCATGTGCTTTGCAGATCACTTGTTTTCTCAGTGCTCGGCCGCGGCCAGGCAGCGCGGGAGCAGCTGGGAGCTCTTCATCCAAGCCGGCTAACCGAACCACCGGTAACATCGCACTTTGCAAAAACAAAAGAACGGGCGGCCGGAGCAGCAGGGCGGCACACCTGGCTGCAGCCTGCTGCCTCGCCATACTGGTACATCCGGACCGGACCCCCGCAAACACACAACCACACCTGTCCGTGCCGCGCACTCACTCGGTGCTCGCGCGAGGCGAGGCGGACGGCTGGACAAACAGAGTCGCGGCCAGGCCGGGGGAAACCAGCGCGCGCACCACCCACGGCGCGGGTGGTGTCGTCTCACTCGCACTAATTGGGCTCGAATTCGGGAGCGACAGAGACGCGCGCGCACACACAGGTGTTGAGGTATGAATGAACCGCGAACCGCGCACGACACCTACGCCGGGGCATCCCCTCCTCTTCCCCCCCGGCACACTTACGGCACGCTTACGACACGCGCCACGCCCTGCTGCCGCCCAAATAGAGGGTAGCGAGGCGGAAACAAGGGCACGTGTCACAGCAGCGTGGCGAGGTAGCGCTACCGGGGCCGAGCAGCAATGCAACCAGATCCGTGGCTTTGGCTGGGGGTGCCACCGGAGGCCGGAGGGTGGTCGCCCCTGCCGGTCAGCGAGTTACTGTAGGCCTCTCTCTCTCTCTCTCTCTCTCTCTCTCTCTCTCTCTCTCTCTCTCTCTCTCTCTCTCTCTCTCTCTCTCTCTCTCTCTCTCTCTCTCTCTCTCTCTCTCTGCACTCTAACAGAAGGTCGTGGGCGTGATGGCCCATTCGCTCGCAGCGACCACCACGAGTAAACCGATCAAGTCGCCTCTCAGCTCGCACTGAAGAACCCCCCCCCCCCCCCCCCCCTCCCCGGCAGCTGCTTGCTATGAAACTGTTCGTGCTCCTTCTGCTGTACGTTTTATTTCTGGAGTCCGCGAAGCCTATTTCTTTTCCCCCGAAGACTCGTTACTAAACCCCGGCATGCTGCGCTGCGATGCTCCCGGCTTATTGGGGGCTCTTGTCTCACTCCCAGCGGTGAGCGGCGAAAATAGAGATGCACATAGGAGAAGAGGGGGGAGTGCGAGAGAAGAAGGGGGAGAGAGACAGTGCGAGAGAGACAGTGAGAGAGAGAGAGAGAGGAGGGGGGGGGGAGCATGGTATACATCGTATCGGCGGGCGGAAAGGCCCCGAACGGCCGGCCGCACAAGCAAAGCAAACACAGCGCGAGCTGCGCGGAGCTGCGAGAGCGACGCACGGCCAAACAAAACACAAACGGGCCGTCGCAGAGTCTGTCTTCTGCCCGCGAGGAGTCAATCCAAAGAGAAAACGCAAAGCGAACAACACCGCAGAGCAGATGCCGTGGGGCAGGGCCGGCAGGCTAGGGTGCAGCTTGAGAAATCCGTGACCGTGGGACCGGATCCAAATTAAAGCGGACTCGAGGGTCAAACCATCGGACCACCGCACTGCGGCTGCCCTGCAGTGCCCTGCAGTGCCCTGCAGTGCCCTGCAGTGCCCTGCAGTGCCCTGCAGTGCCCTGCAGCCGCCAGCGCCATCCTGATGGGAACCCCGGTGAACCAGTTTGCACGCCGCATTTCCAAAGGGCCGTCGCGCCGTCGCCTCCACCCAGAGCCTGCGACGCCTGCGCTGAAGGCAGGGGAGTGAGAGGAGAGATCTCCCGACGACGTAAGATGGTTCAATTGGCAGAAAGGTTGAAATTTTGATCGGCGTTTCGATTTTATGGCGTGGCGAGGCGTCGCTGGAGCTGGAAGCCGCCGTGTCAACGCGTGCAAGCAAACTACGTAGGCAACTTCTCCCCCTACGGCAATATATTTAGGACCGGCTTCCCTACTTCGGCATGAGAGTACAAGCCGCAGACACATTAATCCTTACTATATTATTATTAGATATTGAGCTGTTTTTAATGTTTAATGCATCATCTGCTAAAAATCGACTGGGACCGGTCGGACTGTCCCGGCCCGCCCCGTTTCCCCCGAGGTGCCTCTGTCCCGGTACGGAGGGGCGAATCACTCGCGGAATCATGTGTACAAAATTCTGAAATTTTTAAAAACAAATTGAAAAAAATTGCGACTTGGACTTTATGCCGCACCTCGTATGCCGTCGCAACAAAATTCTAAAATTAACGAAAACTCGGTCCGGAAACTGAAATTTGTGTACAACGTCTGGACGCCGCGTCGCCGTCGGGTTTGCTACGCCGCTACGGCACGGCCAGCCAATGACCCCCTTCCCCCGCCGCCGTGGTAAGCGAAGGAGGTAAAGAGCGCCACTGGCGGCCGATATGGAGGGGGAGCGGTCACCGACGGTCACCACTCCGCGTTCTCCTGGGTACGTGCCGTGCCCGCCGGCCCGGGGCCCCGGGACTGCACGCTGAAGCCGTGCGCCTTGGCCCGCTGTGCTTATGGACCGCTGGGCATCGTATGGCACCACGCCACAAAACACCAGCACGGCGGCATGCGTGTGGTGGCAGGACTGGTGACAACAGCCGACAACATACTGCGCGCGCTTTGCATACTCATACTCCCCGCCCTGGCCGGGCTGGGCTTGTGCTGTACCAGTTTGCGCGCGGCGCACAAAATCCGAAACGAAAAAAAATGTAAAATCCTTGATTTTTAGAGGTTTTAAAATAAAAACAGAGCCGCCGTGTCATGTTCGCCGTCTTATACTGCTGCAATGCTGCCACAACATGTGCCCAAGCAGTCAGGCACGCGGGGAGAACCACTCGGGTAATCGCGTGTAACTTCACATCTTGACACCCACATGTGTTTCACGTTTTGCAGAGAGTAAATAAACACTAACGGTCCAGTGTAACCCCGAAATAGCCGAATATGTATTGTAGCCCCAACCCGAGCCGGGAGGGTCGCTGTCCCACGTCCCCGACGACGACCGCCACGGCGACACACCAAGGCGGCGATGAAGCCTCTGAACGGCCGGCGAGTCGAGCCGAGCCGAGCCGCGCCCGGCGCCTTACCATAGAATGAAAGGGGGCGCCGAGGAATTTGGGTCGGAAAGACACCACACGGCGGGGTGTACAGTGTATAGCGGGTGTGTTGCTCGTCCTGCTGCCAGTGCTTGTAAGTCCATCCTTACACGACGGCGCCTACCTCTCCCTAGCATGCGGCGCCACTGCTGGGTCTGCTCGCGTCTGCTCGTGTCCGCGTCACACTGACCCAGTCCGAGGGAGAGAGAGGAAGAGAGAGGAAGAGAGAGGAAGAGAGAGGGAGAGAGAGGGAGAGAGAGGGAGAGAGAGAGAGAGAGAGAGAGAGAGAGAGAGAGAGAGAGAGAGAGAGAGAGAGAGAGAGAGAGAGAGAGAGAGAGAGAGAGAGAAGAGAGAGAGAGAGAGAGAGAGAGAGAGAGAGAGAGAGAGAGAGAGAGAGAGAGAGAGAGAGAGAGAGAGAGAGAGAGAGAGAGAGAGAGAGAGAGAGAGAGAGAGAGAGAGAGAGAGAGAGAGAGAGAGAGAGAGAGAGAGAGAGAGAGAGAGAGAGAGAGAGAGAGAGAGAGAGAGAGAGAGAGAGAGAGAGAGAGAGAGAGAGAGAGAGAGAGAGACAGAGACAGAGACAGACAGACAGAGGCGGCTATTTGGTTTAGGAATACTTTTTTCGGATTTAAAATCACATAAAATCAGCATATTGCACATATCACTTGTCACTTTTGTAATCATCACTTTGTCACATTTTCACATAACAAAAGAGATTACGTAGGAGTTCAGGGTTGTAAAATCACAATAATTTATAACAGTGCTCCGCGGTGCTGCAGCCCGCTGAGGTATAAAATTCGAATGTCACAGTTGCTGTGACACGTCACTGCAGGGGCCCAGTATGCCGTGCCACAGCATCTGTGACACTGTAACACGTCGCACTCAACGTGTTAAGCGGAAGTGCGTATCTGCTTGGAAGAGGACCCTTAGTAGCTTTAGGTCCCTACTGACGTTATCGCCCGGCCCCGTCGTCACGTGACCGTCATGCTCACCTAGGGTGTGGTCGGGCAAGTCACATGAGGAGCGTGTCCCCCCGGCCCGCAGCAGACGACGTACACCCGCAGCAGACGACACTTCTGTAATCAGAGAGGAGCGCGGGCTTCTTATTGTATGTGGTGCACGGTGGCGATACGACACCAGCAAAAACACTGCACGGAAGATATACCGATTATTTTCCCCTCAGGAAAAATAACATTTCTGGCCATATCAGAAGATATACAGCGGAAAATCTTCCAGGGTTAAAATCGTCCAGCCATTTTTGGGTTGAGGAAAGTCCAAAAATGTGTGGACGATTTATCCCCACACTGACCTCATCGGAATTTACGGCAGTTCTCTGTTTTACGCTGGTTTACAGTTAATGACAGCCAGAGCAATCGTTAAGTTGTTCGTCGGAAAACGGCGCTAGTCCGAGAGTCACGCCCGCGCGCTCCTCCGTGAGGCAGTTTTACGAGGAAAAAGCGAATAAACACACGACCCGGCCGAGGGGGGACGGGGGGGGGGGGGGGGGGTACACCCTGCCATTAGTGGGCGCTGACGAGACGGAAGTGTCACTCACTCAATCGGGTAGTTGTAAACGATATGAGATAGCGCGCGCGAGGCCGTGCCAGTTTTCGCGACCATTTCCGAATCGCTTCCTTTCTGCGGTCGTGACAGCGCACATGAACACACCTCGCTCCGCCTCGCTCGCTGGCAGGACTGCGGCTGCACACTCAGCACACTACACTGCGCGGCCACGTAGGAGACGAGCGCCTGCGAGAGCTAGGGTAGGCCAGCCCGCACGACACGCGTGCGTGGAGACGTATGGGCTGCCTACCCACCGGGCGCGGTGTGCGCGCGCGCACCGAAACTAGGGGCCTTTCAAATACCACGTGGTACAAAATAGGCCACAATTTGGCCCTCCCCCTCCCCCCTGCGTGGTACGGCTAACCTAACCTTCCAATACATTTAATATAGGAGCGTGACTTTTGACAGACCCCCTCTCCTCCCCTAAAACGGTATTTGAAAGACCCCCTAGGGTTCTGACCGAACTCAACTCTACGATCCAAAGCAAACCAGGAGAGAGAGAGAGAGAGAGAGAGAGAGAGAGAGAGAGAGAGAGAGAGAGAGAGAGAGAGAGAGAGAGAGACGGGGGGGGAGAGAGAGGAGAGGGAGGGAGGGAGAGAGAGAGAGAGAGAGAGAGAGAGAGAGAGAGAGAGAGAGAGAGAGAGAGAGAGAGAGAGAGAGAGAGAGAGAGAGAGAGGGAGGGAGAGAGAGAGAGAGAGGGGAGAGAGAGAGAGAGAGAGAGAGAGAGAGAGAGAGAGAGAGAGAGAGAGAGAGAGAGAGAGAGAGAGAGAGAGAGAGAGAGAGACATCACTGCAGGCAGCGGGGAGTAGAAGAGGGCGGAGGAAGGAGCCCAGTCCAGCCCAGGCCTGGCGATACCGGCACCCACTGGCACTGGTACTACCTGTGCATGGGTATACTCACACACGGGCACACATGCGCACACACGACACGACTCGCCAGACCGGACAACCATTATCAAACGACCAAAAACGCTCGTAACATTCTGGGAATCAACGCCGAGACCCCCCCCCCCACTCCCCCCGCCAACGACGCACACATACAGACACTCCCAGAATGTACCGCCGGGAAAATAAAACAAAAACAAAAACAAAATCCCCGGAAAAAAGGGCCACGCAGTTTTGACGTCACCGTGGTCCGAAAAATCGCTTGCAAGAGGGCACCGCGACGCGACGACGACCCAGCGGCGGTGGAATAACGTGATGGGCGGAGGAGGACGGCGGGTGGGGGCCAAAGTCTACCCGGCGCGCGTTATAATTTAGCCGACGTGCGCCGCCGAGGGAGCTGACGCACCTGCCTCCACGGCTCCTCCCGGCCGCGAGGCAGGCCGGCCGGGCAGCCGTAGTATACAGGGTACAGGCCGCAGGCAGCCCGCCCCTCTGATACAGTGCTCTGCCTCCGCTCCGCGGCCGGGGGCAGGGGGGGCAGGGGGGCAGGGCCAGCACAGGGCCGTGGCTCGTGGCCGTCACACCGCGCCACAAACTACTAGTGCAGTAGTGCTGGGAATGCCGGCCGGTGCCCGGTACCGCCAGGTGCCTGATGCCTGGCTGCCGTCCGACGCCGGGCCTCCGAGTCGCGTTTGGCAAGGTCGCGGACCTTTTATGACCCCCCCCCCTCCCCCTGGCCGACCGGCGGCGATGGTCCAGTCCGCGCGGTCTGACCGCGACGGCAAGTGCCGAGGCCCCAAGGAGGGGACCGGTCCGTCCGTCCGTGTGTCTGTCTGTCTGTCTGTCCGTCTGACTGTCTGTCACCGCGCTGTGCAACCATGGCACTGAGAACATACACTCCTGTGACGCTTGCAGACTACTGTACTACTATACACTCTTTCTTACCAATACCGAGGTAATCTGTCCTTATCATCATCACACACAGCTCTTCCGGGTCGGGTCATGCGGTGGCACTGTCCGCGCCAGAACCCGATCCGACACCGCCTCCGCACCGCTCATCACTCCTCTATGGTCATCGTCATCCGCTCACTCATCACCACCACCACCACCACCACCACCACCACCCCCCCCCCCCCCTTACAGCAAAGTCATAATATAATCGCTATGCCTTCCTCATGCGACCGCGCGGGCTCAAATACCGCGTCAGGTGCCGTTCGTTGTGCGGTCGACACGTCACACGACCCGCGCGCAAGGCAGTGTGTTCGACCTGCTTCCGGCGTGAGAGAGAAAGAGGGAGCGGATGGAGGGGGAGAGAGAGAGGGAGGGAGACAACTATGTGTGTGTGCATATGTGTGTGGCGCTCGCGATCACAAAAGTGCTTTGAGCGAGAAATAGCGCGGGCCGCGATAACGAACGCATCACTCTCCTGCTAGCCCGGCCGGCACGTCAGCGATGACTCACACTGCTGCCCCGCGCGGCCCTGCCAAACAGCCACCGCCGCCGCCGCCGCCGCCCGCTGCTGCTGCTGCTGCTCAGTGGCGTCAAGCTTGAATTCCAGTGGTGTAGCAAGCTGGCCTCCGTGGGGACTCACCCACCCCTCAGACTGCTATTAACGCTATAAAACGCTATTAAATGTGCATGTTTTTGCGCTTTCTTTCCTTTTCCTTTCTTTCTTCTCATTTTCCGCCCCTTTCCTTTCCCTTTTCCTTTCACTTTTCACCTTTCACCACCCTCTCGAGGGGAGACCCACCCCCTCAGAGCTGTAGCAGCCGCTACGGCAAAACCCCCGCTTGACGCTACTGCTGCTGCTGCTGCTGCCGCTGCTGCTGCCGCTGTCGCTGCCGCTGCTGCTCCTGCCGCTGACCCGCGGCGGCTCTCCACCCGCGGACCAGTTTCCGCGGTAAAAATGTTGACACTTTCGTTGGAAAAACGCGCGAGTCACCGCGCTGCCACCGCGGGTCCGTAGGCGACACGAGCCGAGCCGAGTCGGGCCGGGCCGGGCCGGGCCGAGCCGGGCCGAGCCGAGCCGGGCCGAGCCCCGCGTCCGCCCGATCCGATGGCAGTACAACAGAGTCCGGAGTCGCCGGTGGCGGTCCGGTCCTGTTCAGTTCGTCTCAGTTCGCAGAACACCATGGCGGCGGCGGCGGCGGCGGCGGCGGCGGCGGCGGCAGCAGCAGCAGCAGCAGCAGCATGGCGGCACGCGACGCGGGGCGTGTCGGCAGGACGCGGCCGGGAAGGGAGGAGGGGGGGGGCGTGTGCCGCGGGCCGAGGGAATGCCAGCGCAGGCGGCCGGCTCGCTATCGCAGACTCCTCTCTGCAGTGTCCTAAGCGAGGTCCTGAGTCCGCAGGCGAGCGGGCGCGGACGGACCCGAAAAGTTTGGCAACGACCTGTTCGGGGAGGATAGACGGTCTAGTTGCCGTGTGAGGGGCCGCAGGGAGGGGGAGGGGAGGGGAGGGGAGGGCCTCCTCGCCCGCCCACTTTGCACAACGCGGTGCTTGCGGGGAGCCTCTGCACCCCGACGTCAGCCGTGACATGCCAACGCCATGCTGCTGCTGCCATCCGGAGGGCGGACGCCGGCGGATGCCCCGGGGCTGACAGCGAGCCGCCGTGCCGCCGACACTCGTCCTCATGACGGCACACTATCTGCCGGCCGGGGGACCCGCTATCGCACGGCGTCGTCACCCAGACGCACTGCTTGTGCAGCAGCAGCAGCAGCAGCGTACACTGCGGACGTTCACTTCCCGCGCCGCGTTCGCCGCCGTCGCTCTCCGGGGCGCGGCGAGCGACACCACGACGCAATCCTGAGGTGTGTGAGGGGACACACCGTCCGGAGATGACCATCCGGTCCGGCCACCGGGCCCAAGGCCCGCTTACTTAGATGACGACAGTGATAACCAGCAGACTCGTCACATAGCAGCACGGCATGCGAGCCCCGCGTGGTCGACACTCACCGCATCACTTTCTAACCCCCCCCCCCCCCCCCCCCCTTCGTCCTCACACTTCAATCAAGGCCTGCTCCATACACAAATTGCTCTCCAACACTGTGCTACGCCGCTGCGCTGCGCCACGCCACACGGCCAAACGAGCCGAGCCGGGCACAGAGCAGCGAAGCCGTCTGCCAACCATTCAGTCAGTATACACAGCAGCGCCTAACTGTATGGAAGAGGGAAGGAAAATAATGAAATGAGACTTTTTTCGGGGCACCACCTGATAAAACGCAATTGATCCGTGAAGCGGAAGAAGGTGGAAATGAAGTGGCCTCACGGACCACTTGAGCCCACATAAAGGAATAAGTCTGAATTTTAATTTCCTTCATACCGTATCAACACCTTTACCAAATTACGTCACTTTTAGGTCCCACGTGCAAATGCTTATTGTCACCTTTTGAGGGCCAAAAGAAGGACAAAAGTCAACTCGACTTAACCCCTTCTTCCGCTTCTAGGATCAAATAATAGAAACTTTCCAAAAACGGCGCGAGAGCAACGAGGATGGCAAGTCCTCGACACATACCAGTCCTCGAGAGCAAGAAGGATGGCAAGTCCTCGACACATACCAGTCCTCCGCTTGCAGCATACGCAAACCGAAACTGCACGTACTGCTTGCTAGCTAGTGCTGCTGCACCTGTAACACTCAAGGCCACTCCAGCAGCAGGCAGGCCGCTCCAGCCGGCTCCAGACGGCTCCAGCCGCACGGCGGCGCTGCTGCGGCTCTTTGTCCTTCCCTGCCGCGTGGCGACGCGAAAAACTTTTTGCCTTCCCGAGCTGCCGACTAGCCAGACTGACGCACCTCCGTCGGCCCGTGACGTGTCCGCCCAGTCGTTAGTCGTGGACTTTACGTCTACAAAATATTCAGGGGGTAAACTGAAGCGTTGCAGAAAACGCTGTAAAATCATGAATCATCACTTCAGGTACCATCACCATCTGGCTAAATCTATGAAAAACTAATAAGTCGTCACCTCAAATATTTTGCTAAGACAGTTAGAAAAGTATGTCTTCTTGCAGTCTGCAGACTTAGATGTGACGATTCATTCGCCACATCACGAAATCGTAAAGTAACGACATACTTAGGCGAATCAATGCTTTTCACAGCTTTTCGCGTCCTACATGACGAACAATTTTTTACAGTGGCAACACGCCACCGCGCGGGAATATCGGAGACAACCTTCAGATTGTGTAGGGAATACTACGCGGGGAATAACTTTATACCGAGCTAAAAAGCCGCGTTAGCTTGAGCGGAATAAACCGATAAAAATTGCATTTTGACGACGACGAGCCCCGCGGTCCGACGGGAAGACCCGGTGTTATCGATACCTCGCGGCCGGCGGTGTCCGGCGGTGTCCGGCGGTGTCTCCACGCAGCATTGCGAAGCGCTTCTTGCCACAGAGAGCCGGGGCCGGCCGGGGCCTCTTCGCACCGCCATCAGGCCTATCTTCGAGCCTTTCTTGCGGACGCGGTGTTGTGCGATACTTTGCCCGCATTAGTCGCGCGGTTCCCGCGGCCGGCGCCTCTTCCTATTGGCTAGCGATGAAGATGTTACGCCTGGTGATGGATAACGGGGGACGGACGGAGTGGGGAAAGAAGTCTTTTAGAATCCTGAGTCAGACAGGAAAAGACAGGGGGAAAAAACGACAAAAGAAGCATGCGAAATACTGAGGGGCATGGAAGGAGTCTTGGCGCACTCCAGATCAGCATCTTTGCCAAGACGTCCGGTCCCGTCCGGTGCGCCCCTATTGCGTTTGAAGGAACCAAATTACAATCCGGGAATCCGGAGTGGGGGGGGGGGGGGAGGGGGGTCCAGTTCTCGATCTCCAGAGTGTTACGTCAACGTATAAAAAGGGCGCCCGCCCGGTCCGAAAACAGGTCCGATCCAGAGCAGGAAAACACGACGTGCATACACTCATACCAGGTGTCCCATTTGCCCCGTGACAAGGGAAGGGTAGGCAAGCCCGCAACGCACTAGCTCCGTCTCTTTCTCTCTCACGCGTCCGGCCGAGACAGAAAGAGACGGAGACATTGCGATATGCGGGCTTGCCTACCTTTTCCTTTCACGGGGCAAATGGGACACCTGGTACACTGTCTGCCCGCCGTTTCAAGCAAATAATTCGCAATCATGATCAAAAGTCACAGATCAATCAAGTCCGAGAAGCAAACGCACACCTCGCCAACATAGGGGCATCCGCTTCTGATAAAGGTCCTCCAATCACGCAGAATAGCTAGCGATAACCGCTGATATCCCTGGCCACAGAGACGGGAGGGACGGGCCCGGCAGTGCGGCAGTGCCTACTCCTAGCCTCTCCACACCGCGGCCATCCTTGGGCCCGTTTCGTCACGAGTCGATGGCTGATTGGATCGCTTTGGGTGCTCCAGGCGTCGTTGCAACGTCCGGCCGGTATTTCAGTTGTGACCTCCGAAGGGCCTCATCATAGGGACTGGCGGCGCCCTTCTCGCATCCACACAGATTCAAATCATGGCTGACCCTTTTGATTTGATTGTTTTTTTTTTTTCCAAACGAGTCATGCCAATCTTGGCACCAACCTGAATTTTTCGATTTCTCTCTATCTTAAAAATTACTTTTTATCTTTTTTGAAAATTTCTGATTTTTTAAAGAAAATTCTCGTCATGTTTTTTTTTGTCCAATTTTTTGTTTTTTCAAGTTCCACTCGCGCTTCCTTCAAGGTACGGGAAAGGACCTTAAAAGCCATGCAAAGACTCCAGCTAAGGCTCTCAGCCGGATGACCGCTCTGCGGAGCACTCTGTCCAACGAGACCGGACGTCGTCACACCAGCCCAGCACCTTCTGCACAACACGCCGCGGCGGGGACCGGCCGGCATGCAGGACTGATAACACGCACGCACTTACACGTGTATAAGCCTTATCGCTGGGGAGATTGCTGTTGTTTGTTGTTGTTGTTCGTGTGCTTTCGATCCGGGTTAAGTTGCTCTGTTGTTGGAATTTTGTTATTTGCCAAACATGCGCGCGCGACACCACGTGGTTGTCTTTCTGATCGGTTTTGCGCCCCTAGTCGTAGTCAACCGATTGAGAACTCCTTTACGCCTAACGCTACGCACCAGTGTCTCGGGCTACTATTTTTAACAGCGCTCAGAGACGCAGCCAGGAAGTTGATAGCCCTGATGCGGTTCTACTCGGGATGCGTGTGCTGGAGGACGGGGAGGGAGGGGGTCGTGGCGTGCTTGGGATTGAGTGACAATCAAGAGAAGCCAAGACCGCAAGCGCGGCAGCCGTGCCCAGCCGTGCCCAGCCGTGCTATGCCATGCCATCGCCTTCTCTTCACTGCCCCTTCCTTCTCCTCCTTTCAATTCCACCGCTGCCGCCCGTCCGAGTCACAACAATTGAGCCGCACCCCACGAGGGCCACAGCCGCCGCGGCCCGGCCGACGGTCTCGTTGTAGGAGCGTGGGACCAGGACGGAGCCGGCGGCGGCCGCCTCCAAGAACAGGACGCGGATCGCGAACTTGAACCCTAGCGAGGGCCCGCAGCAGCGCAGGGTGGGTACAGTACCGCACCGGCCCGGGAGGCCCCCCCGCGGGGCCGGCGACGGCTGCTCAGAGGAGATAAGACGAGCTGGGCTGGGTGACCGCGCGGGGACCCCGCGGCAACACACTGACATTCGCGGCCCACAACATGACCGACTGACCACACTCTCAAAAATGAATGCACGATTTAAGCATAAAATGCTTAAAGTCACGCTTGAAACGCCAAAAATCCCACAGGCATATTATGCTTGATTGAAGCATATTATGCTTGATTGAGAGATACCACATGCTAGCCCCAAGAATACAAACCGTGCCTCAAGCATCATATGCTTGTGCCAAGCATACAGACGGTTGATGTACGAAGATGATTCTTAAATCAACAAAATCCCACAAGAATGCAAGATTCGCATCAAAATCGCTTTGAATCAAGCATTCATTTTTGAGAGTGCACACACACACACACACACACACATCCACCATACACATATGCATCCGTATCCGTATCGCAATAAGAGAGCGGACGAGTATCTAACGAGTGGTCTCTGGCTGCTGATGAAAAAGCGGCTCTGTCCGTCGCCGTGACCGCGCAGCATAGAAGCAGCCCCGACGTGGACTGTGCGCCGCGCACCCTGGGCACGCCCGAGGACGCATCCAGGGCAGAGATGTTTCACTTCTCCCCGTCTCGCTCCGATAGGGGTTGGAGGGCGGACGGCACTCTCTTACTGCCGCCACACTCCTCGCACACGAACACCTCGGCACACAGTCTAGTGCCTCGCTCTGTGCCTTTGTCCATCGCGTGAGACCACACCCGTAAAAATGTTTCCATCAGCAGACTCTATTCTCGGCCGCGCAGCAACATCAACGAACAACGACTCTCCTCGCCAGCAGCAGCGGCCGGGTAAGCAGTCCCTGCAGTCCCTGCAGGCCCTGCAGGCCCGCTCCACAGCCACGCTCTGCAGGCTGCCTACCCTGCGCCCTGCGCACGCTATCGGCGCGTGCCCGGCGCGTGCCGCCATTGACAGCGTTTCAATGGAGATTGCCGATTTGGCGCGGCAACGCCTATCATTGGGCCTTTGAGCGCCGTCCTGCTGCGCCCGTCTGTCTGTCTGTCCGTCTACTGTCCGTCCGACATGCCCCGGTGGGAATCGGGACTGCTCGCGGGGAGTTCGCCGACCACACGGCGAGTGTGCGCCATTCACAGGCACGTCACTATTGTTCGCGCCGATACTTGACAAGGCATCGGTTAGATCGGGAGTGTGTAGCGAAGAGAGAGACAGACAGAGAGGCCGGGAGGGAGAGAGGGGGAAAGGAAGTTGAATCTTCCCCTCATTACTATCAAGGTGCTAACCCGATTCGCAGAATGTATGCACACGCGGCGTGTGCTTGTCATGGGTTGAAAGTCCCCTCCTCTCCCTCTCTGTCCCGCACAATCTCTATCCCTGTCCCTCCCCGGGGCTCCCCTCTACAACCACAAAGCTGCTGGCTGTGTGCGCCCCGTTGTGTCGTGCCCTCATGTTTGCGCACAGAAACGCGCGTTCGCGGCCTGAAAGCAAACCGGCGCAGCGCAAAGAGATGGAACAGAGGTGCAAAAGTCAAGGTAGGCCAAGGGCGCGGGACACGGAAGAAGGCGACGCGAGCGCTACACAAGCGCAACCTCCGGGCCTCCGAGCCTCCGGGCACCTGCAGAGGCGGCGGCTATTATGGGCGCGCTGCTCCAAATAATGTAACGGCCTGCAGAGATAAAAGACTGCGCAGGAACTCCCCGTCCGCTGGCGCCGGACGCGCGGAAACAGCTAGAGCTAGCTAACCCACATAGCCCCGAGCTCAGAACACCGGCAACGTCAGTAAAAGTCTAGTCCCCCCCCCCTCCCCTGCGCAATGCGCCTAAAGAATATAAAATTTGACTTAAAGTTTTCGTGAAGATTACCCCCTGTACACACGGCCAGTAAACTGTGAAAACGTAAACAGACTTCCAATTTTCATTAGTTTTCTTTCAATTTCCATGAAAAATGTATTCCTCTGTATCGCTATAGCTTCGACAACACGGGGACCCGGCGGCCTACACGGGACACCGGCCGGCTCTGTGCGGAGCAGTGCGGAGCCACGCCGACGTCCGCAGAGTCCAACCTGACCAACCGCAACCCGACACCGTGCCCATGCCGGCACCTGGAGCCCAACGCCACAAAGCACTGCTGTACCCAGCACTGTTCAGTCGCCGACTGTCGCTGCATGTGAGGGCGCACGGCGCACGGACCTCGCGCACTACTCCCAAACACGGTGGGCAGGCCGATCAAGCTAGGGGAACCCGCATTTCTCCCTCGGCGGTCTGCGGCCTCTACACTCCGGCCGCGCTGCATCAGCTCACAGGCCTTCATCGTGCTGCCGCCGCCGCCACGCCGGGAGCAGTCAAGAGGAGCGGGTCATTACGTCGCTGCTCTCACTCTAGTGCATCGCGGCTACGGCCGCCGCACCGCGTCGCTTTGACCTCGGGAGGGACAGGGTGCGGGCGGGCGGGCAGGACGCGGGGCAGCGCGGCGGGACGGGACGGGACGCGGTGCGGCAGACTGCCAGCTCAGCGAACAACGAGCTAAAGCTGCGTTGCGTCGCGCACCCAAGCCGGGGCTGCCGGGACCCGGACTGGGAGGGCGGGGGAAAGGGGGGGGGGGCTCCCTCCATGTCCCCTCTGCGTGCACTGGAGCTCCCCCTCCCCTGCCGGCTGCGGGTCACGCCCTCCCCTGTGCATCCAGGATTCTCTACCGCTGCGGGGGGTGAGCAGCCGGGGTGAGGCGAGCCCAGGCTGCAATTAGCACAAAAACGCCTTCCCAATCATCGCCACAAAAGGTGTGCGACGGCGAAGGGCAGGCCTGAGCTCGTGAACGCCTCTCCCAAGTCACAGAAATGTTAGAGGCCCTCGCTGGAAAACTGTAGACTCCACAACTGTGCAGAGGCATGGCGGCCCGACGGGCCAGTCGTCTTGGCCAGCGACCAGGCGGGCGCAAGTGACCACCAGCGACCAAACCAGCAGCCGACCCCGACCGCACGGACCGGCGCGGACCGCATCACATGCAGCGCGGGGACGGGCGGGGTAGCTGCGGGGCGGGCGGGGCCCGGCCTGCCTAGGCCTGACCGGCCACTGCACTGCAGGCACTGCGCCCTGCACCTGCCGCAAGCCACTCCCACTCCGCTCCTTGTCCGCTTTTGGTTCTGCGGCATTGCTCCAACAAACTCCACTGGAACTCCAGCCCAGCAAACCCGCGCCGGGCCCGGCGGGCGGTGATCGGGCTGCTGCTGCTGCTGTTGCTCTGGACCCGCCAGCCCGGGGGGCTGACTGGAGGGGGCGGGCGCTGCATGTGTGTGTGTGTGAGAGAGAGAGAGAGAGAGAGAGAGAGAGAGAGAGAGAGAGAGAGAGAGAGAGAGAGAGAGAGAGAGAGAGAGAGAGAGAGAGAGAGAGAGAGAGAGAGAGAGAGAGAGAGAGAGAGAGAGAGAGAGAGAGAGAGAGATTGCACGCGACTTGTAACGCAACTCATCGCCGGCTCCGCCGGCTCCATTCCACATATCGGCCCCTCGCCGCCCGCCACGCCACGCCACGCCGGTCAGCAGCAACCCGCCTCTGGTTTTTCAAAGCGTCGAGAGCGTAGAAACCACTTTCGGAGTCCACGGCGTCTCGCAGCCGGCACGGCACGGCACGGCACGGCACGGCACGGCACGGCACGCCTGCCCTCACGCCACCGCTGACTCCGTATCGATAAACACGCACCCCCTCTGCCGATGCTGTGCCATGGGAATACCACGCACACGTTTCGCCCGCTTCGGCGCGCGCTGTCTGTCGAAGGACCTAATTTCCACGCCGCGCGGTGTGTCGCCACGCGGCAGAGAGCACCGGCCGGGATTCGAACCCGCGGCCCGCGCGGCGGCATATCATTAGGGCAAGACACACATACATGCGCCTTGGACACACACGCACACGCCCGACGATGCACTTTCGCCACTCGCAACTGCATCAGGTCGAGAGGAGCGTATAGAGAGCAGGGAGAATTCAACTGCCGCCGTATACTTTATCGATCGCCATGAATGAAAATGTAAAGAACACGAACACCAGGTGTCCCATTGGCCCCGTGCCAAGGGAATGGTAGGCAAACCCGCACTGTACTATAGCTGTACTGTAGCTCTACACTGCACGGATGTAGGGCAGCGGGCGGCAGCGGGCCGGAGATCTCCAGAGACACAGCGGTTGCAGGTCCTGCAGGTCCTGCCGGTCCTGGCGGGGGGCGGGGCCTCGGATGGGGCTTTGGGGGGCAGGCAGGACAGGACAGACAGGCGGACAGGCGGCGGCACACCTGGGCGGGGCGGGACGGGCTCACCGGCTCACCCCGCTGCACCGCATTGCGTCCCCGCCCGCAAGGTCCTGCCGACTCCTGGCCTGCGGCAGTGCGGCAAATACGTACATACTGCAAAAGCTCTCGTTTAAGAGCGTACACAAAAATAAAACTCGAATTGACAAAACATCAAAACTAATCATTCACAAAGGTGACAACAGTTCACAAAGTTAAAATGGGAGAATGCAGCGTTCGGAGCAGTCGTGGGTTCAAATACTACAGTACTCCGCGACAGCGCCATGCTTACGTACATATGCTATTTTTGTGTTTATTTTCACGACGAGTCGCTCAGGCAGGCAAGAGGCAAACCCCAGTGAAGGGGCTTGAAGGCGATGCCCGGATGCCCGCGCTAATCGTGGCGATCGCCCTGCCCTGCCTGGCCGCCTCCGCCTGCCCTACCCGTCCCGTTCCACGTCGCAGCGGCGCCTGTCGCCACCGCGTCCACCATTGTGCACAAGGTCCGCGCTGCCGCCACGCCTGCCCTGGCCAGGCTACGGCCAGGTCCCCGCTGGCCGCAGGTGCCGCAGGGCCCAGGTAAGCGAGCAGCCCCATAAACATTCCTCAGTCGGGAAACCCTCTCCCCCGGCAGTCGACGCCGTGTCGCTGAGGTGCCCGGGTGGTCCTCCCTCCGGCTCCAACTTCGCGAACTTCAGCAGCAAAGTCTTCGCCGGTATTCAAACCCGTTGCGGTGCGGTCGGAGCCCTTCAAACGCACGGCATGTGCGTTGCGGTGGTGTGAGAACCGAGTCATGCTGTCAAACACAGCTGTTCCGCGAAAACAACCAGACCAATGCCACACCAACACGCACCGCCCCGACCCGCGCCGGCCCGCCCCAGCCCCCAGCCGCGACAAGCAAAAAAAGTTCAAGTTCAAGTTTGACGCGCCCAGGGTTCACCACTTCATAGCCAACCGAGTGGGTCCCCGTAGCAGGTCACAGTGCACGCTCCACATAATGTGTGATAAGGTCGAGACAGATACGTCGTACCGTCCGGGTTTGGCGGTGACGTCATGGGGACTGCGGGCCGCCGGGGCCGCGGACCGTACGACGTGTGGGGGCGGGGCGGGGCCGGGCGGACCAGCTAACCCCACCGGCACCTCGCCGTGGTGGTAGTGGTGGTGGTAGCAGCCGTCGTCGTCCACCACAGCACCGCAAAGGCGCGAACAAGGGGTCAGCGGGGCCCCGGGCCGACATGTGACCGCCAGCGGCCACTCCGCGCGCGGCTTGGTGCCGCACGGCCACACCAACCACTGTACTCTGGCGCAGACTTTGTTCCACAACGACGTCTCCAGCTCTGCGGCGGAGCGGAGGGCTCTGATATAACGGGATCCGTCTGACGGTCTCGTCATCGGGGGCCCCAACCGGACCGGTGTTGCTACCGGTCCAGCCAGCACCCGCGCCCCCGGGGCCCCCGGAGCCCAAGGCCAAATGCCCGGCCGCCACCAGGCACCGGGCCCTTATCGCACAGGCACCAGGTACCCGTGCGTAGCTGTGGGTACCTGCCACCTCCCCCCACCAGGACCCCACCGACCGATAACAGTACGCCGCGGCCCCGCCAGGCATCACCACGTCCACGACGGCGCCGGGGTTGTGGTCGTCCACGTCCCGCGCTGCTGTCATGGCGGCAGCACACACACACACACACACACACACACACACACACACACACACACACACACACACACACAGCCCCAGTGGCTCGTCCTGTGCGGACCGGACTGTTCCTACCCTGGGGCGCTACGAGAAGGCGTTTATCGATACTACCAGACTGGCCCAGGCTGTCTGTTGTTGTTGTTGGCTGCCGAGGGCTGGCCGAGGGCTCCATCTCCATATGCTGTGTGCACCACGTTGTGTGACGGACATAACCGGGAGGGGGAGGGGACGGGGGAAAGGGGGGGGGGGGCAATATCAGTGTTACGCCGTTGCTGGCCTGCGACGAGTCCCATAACACAGCTGGGCTGCATGGTCTAATGATACGGGTGGGTCCGCAACGCGAGACAATCGGTGTACACATTTCAAGACAATCAAACACAACCATCGATAGGAAATATTCAAAACTGCACTGGGCTGATGTACACTACAGAGCTAAGAACGGACAGAATTTTCTGCAAATTAGCTGTGACCATCGAGATCATCAACACACTCCAAGTGCACTTTGGGGCAGATTTGTGGACCACGAGCGCTAATGTGCTGCTCACGGCATCTATATGTAAGCGAAGACTGTCCCGTCATCACTGGTCGGCAGCGGCGTGCCGCGCCGTGCCGCGCCGCGTATGTGCCGGCGTTGCACAAACCAGCTGGCTTCGCAGATGAGCAGTGGGTCAGGTCACTGACACCACTCCGCCCCCCGTGTGGAACGGTGGTCTGTAAATTTGTCGGCTATTTGCCGTTTTCGGACGACTAAATTACGATAAAACAACGACATGCGCATTTGTCGTTTATCGATAGTAGTTTTGTCGTTTTTAGCCCGTCTTGACACGTTTCTTCAGAAACGGCAGGAGCCGGGCTCATAGTCTTATACCGGATGTTCGTTCGTTCGGACGTATGTACGCCGACTTATCGTTCACAGAAAAACTTCAAATTTGGAGGATAAACTCCTTTCCTAACGTAGAATCACGTACGGTGGCAACAATTTTCGATTTGTATCGCATTTTTGATTAATGAAAATTTGAGTTTTTGTTTTTTGAGGTTAGTGTTGGCCGCCACGCGCACACTACTATTACTATCGCGGCGCACACAGGGACGGGCTCAGGTTAACGATTTTAATCGTAACAAATACATCTGCTATCGGGCACTTCTAGGGAGACTTGAGGCGGGGGCCGAAGGCCCCCGCAAACGCCGCCGGCAGGCCAAGCTGGCCAAGTCCCCCTGTCGAACCGAGGTGCCGGTGGAGCGGAGCGGAACTGGCACCGAGGTTGACGGAAGGGACGGGCCAGCTTGTTACCCAATAGTCAAACTTTTATCGTTATTTTGTTGTAAGTTTGTCGTTAATTTGAAGTAAAAGTGGTCCGTTTTACGGCATAAAAACGACAAAACTACTATCGATAGACGACAAATGCGCTTGTCGCACGTTTGTCGTTATTTTGAAGTAATCGCATGTCGTTGTTTTGTAGTAATTTAGTCGTCCGAAAAACGGCAAATGGACGACAATTTTACAGACCACCGTTCCACACGGGCCGTCAGCCCGGCCCAGGCCCCGCCGCGGCCCCCGCATACTCCGGATCACTGCGGGACGGGGAGGGAAGGTCACCGAGGTCACCGCAAGGGGCACAGGGGCCCAGAGAAGCCAGGGAAGCCGACATGTCGCCAGTGTGAGTGTGGTACTAAGCACGCTGGGAGCTGCACTCACCAGTCTGGGATGGGAACCATCCGTCTCTCTCTCTCTCTCTCTCTCTCTCTCTCTCTCTCTCTCTCTCTCTCTCTCTCTCTCTCTCTCTCTCTCTCTCTCTCTCTCTCTCTCTCTCTCTCTCTCTCTCGAGCGGTCCTGAGAAGCTTGAGGCCGCGATGTATTGTCAACGGCACTCGCTCGCAGCGGCAACCCCGGTTTCATAATTCAGCTGCTGCCTATACGAGTACGGGGGTAGGGTCCAGCCAACGTAACCTGGCGTGGCATATCTCACGACATGGACAGGACACGCCCGCCCCGGCCCGGCCAGGCCTTAAGCCCAGCCCTGCACTTAAGCCTCCCCTCGCCTCTCCTCCGCGGCGGGCGCACACGCGCACTTTCTCCGATCCCCAGCGACAAAAAGGAGATGGAAACAAAATGTATGGCAGTACTTCCAATCCGTCCCGTCCCGGAGAGGAACGAGGAGAGGAGCGAGGAGAGGAGCGAGAGGAGCAGGAGAAGAGCGAGGAGAGGAGCAGGAGAAGAGCAGCGAGGCTGTTCGCCCGTGTTCATCTGACGGGAGCACCACAAGGAGGGCTTTCACTCGGCCCGGCCACGCGCCACGCACGCGCCCCGCGACCGCCCACGCGGCGCCCAGGACCCTAACGCGTCTGCTAGCCAATCAGCGCGGAGGAGCGCGGACTTCCCCTCCGCACGCTAGCGCACGCCCACTGGTTGTTGTTGTGGTGGTTACCGCGTTGCTGCAAGTCCCCGAATGACACGCCGCGAGCGTGTCGTATCGTCGCCAAGTGAAATCACGGTCCACTAAGCGGAGGCCCGCGGCCCCGGCCCGCCCCGGCCACACCGCGCCGACCTCAAGGCCCTTGGCCATAGTGCATTACGTGAGGAAATGCAGGTCCGCTGGGTATATGCGTGTCCTGCTGAGGCAGGACCGAGGCAGGACCATGACAGGGGCAGGACCCTCCGGTCGGACCCCGGTCGGACACCGGCGCGGGCGCGGCTTCCCCGGCCGGTCAGCACATCGCCCATCGCCCAGCGGTGCGGAAAGCACGCTGCCGCTGATGCATAAATGTAATGCTGATTGCAGTAGTACTTTGGTAGTTATTTCTATGTGCAAGATTTTACCGTTTGCTTAAAAAAAAAGTGTAATTTAGTTTAAAATGTCATTTTTTTTGGGTGTGTTTGTGTCAACTTTGGAACTTCTCCAGCAATAATTTGTTAGGGCCAAAATTTTAACTGTGACTAGTACTAAGTATAAAGAAACTCTGGTAAAAAAAACTCCAAAATTGATTGGTACGTTAAATGAGATATAGATAATGGCAATTTGTCGGGACTGGTTCGCCCCCTCCCCCCCCCCCTCACCCACACAACTCGAAGATGCTTGGTACCAGTCTTGCCTTAAATACGGGTTTTGGACGATACTTAAGACAAGTATTGCCGTAATTAAGACAAGACTTGTACCAAGCATCTTCGAGTTGCCTGGCAAAAATTCTCGAGTCAAGTAAACAGAATTGAGGGTGCGGTACCCGCTGCCCCACATACAGGCCTTGGGGACGCAGCGGGTAGACAGCCCAGTAGGCAAAAAGAAGGACATTGCCCCCCCCCCCTGAAGCCGCTCCTGGATCCGCTACTGCCCAAGGCCCTCCGCGACTCCACCGCCGCCGGTACTCGAACCCGTGCCGCCTCGTCAGGAGCCCGGCCATTAGACGTGGTGCAACGCGCGTGCAGCGCAGCACTAGCGCAGCGCAGAGGCATGTAGTACACGAGCAATGCCCGGAACAAATGTGATCATGGCCTGGATCCGACTTGGATCCCGGATCGCACCCATGCACCTAAGCCGAGCCGGGGGTGGCGGTGGTGGTGGAGTGGGAAGGGCAGTTGCTGCATACATGCCGGTGGACGTGGAAGGCCGGGCCGAGAGTATACAGTGGGATGAGGCACCGTAGTTTGGGTATGCCATTTGCTCAATCTTAAGATTGCAAAACAAAATGGGGGGGGGGGGGATTCTTAAAATTAGTGGATGACACAAAGCCATATTTAAGGTGGGTTTCATGATCCAAAAGAGCTGATAAAGATGATTCAATGGTGGACTGGCAATGAAGTGGTGGGCCAGAGCAAAGTGAGCACACACACTCACTTGGCCCACGGCTGTTATCAACAGTAATTTGAATGTCTGTACATTCCCACCTGACTCACTACCTAGCTCCCACAGTTATGACTGTACTCGGGGTCCTTGCCAGTTGAGATTCTAACACTGTAATTACAGAAAAGTTGGGGGGATACAATGCTGCACTGACCTCAAGATAATAAAATAAACATGAATTCCAAATTTATTCCATTAAAAAAAAATTGTTTGTTGCAAAGTTTAATTTTGTGCAGAAGGATTAAGCTTGATCAACACCACATCTAAGTCCTCAAATGCGACAAAGTGGATACAGCGACATTTTATTTCAATTATCATCTTGCAAATTAAAATTAAGCAATAAAGGGGTGACAAATACTAATTGCATTTGAAATAAAATTGATTGCGAAAATTTCACAAGAAACGGTTGTTAAAGAACATGTAAACAAAAACACCATACAGACGCCAACCTCAAAAAGTAGCACACAAGGGTCGCGAGACACTTACCTGAGGCGGAGGCTGGACAAACAGTGATAATCCAAAACTGGAGCAGCGTGAAGCGTGAAAGCACCCACAAGAGCTTACACGCACACACACGGACTCTACGCTTCAGACGGCGGTCTTTCTGACACGCCCGAACAGAAATCACGATCAAAACAAAGCAGACCAGTAGTGACGTCCGCACTTCACTTCACACAAGGCCGACGGCCGGTCGCGGGCAGCAGACAGCACACCTACGGAGCCCGACTGGGACTGACTGGCTGGCTGCTGCTGCTGCGCTGCGGCTCCGCTGGACGCTTCGAACCCGAAGGCGGCCGGTAGCGCAGTCTGGCGGCAACAGGCTGTTTCCTGTCCCCGCTCCGCTCCCCACTCCCCCTCCATCCCGCGGTCGATGTAGAGTTGCCAGCTGAAACAGCGGGGCTCGCAACCCCGAAATGACAAGCGTTTGCGCTTCGAAACTTCGTCGAATGCTGGTTTCTGGACTGATGAAGTGAAATCGTGGCTCTGGTAACCCATGAAACACGTCGAGGAACGGCATTCGCTTCCATGAGAACGTCAGTAAACGAGGGGCGAGTGGGCAACTATAGATGAATGTCCAGGAAGAGGCTCCTGGCGCCATCTAGCGTCTGTCGTCTAAACCTTTGCGATAGGTTTCTCGGGAGAAACGCCCCCTAACTCAGGTGACGTCACAGAGCAAGCGAAGTCGTGGGCGTGGTTTAGCCAGGTAAAATGTAGGAGCCCGAAACCCCTAGATTTTCGATCATACCGACTCGTATATAAAATGTAACATTTGAATGACCTTCAAATTTGTGAAGTCCTTCATCCTTGAATAACAGCACTGAGGCGTCAGCACTAGAGGGAAGTTCTCTAGAAGGCTGCAGCAAATCGTGTGACGAAACTAGTTTCTCCCGTCTGCTGTGACTTTTGACAGCTGCAGCCGAAATTGTAAACAGAAGCAGAAGCTGGCAACCTGCTGGCAACTGGCAGAGAGCAAGTTCTTTGAAAAATAGTTACGGCACCTTAAAACGATACTTGAGCTTATCTGAAGCCAAAGATGTTGTCTTCATTAGTGAAAGAACATCAGAGCAAACAAGCTGCTCGGAAAGAGAGACAAGGTGATTGACTTATTCAGTGCCTACTGTTTCATATGTTGTGGTTATCTCAGAGTTAAAGCTAAAATTTATTGTATCCTGATTGGTGGACGTTTGTCATGGCAATATCTCAGTTCGTGTTATGCCCTCTTGTGATTGCAGATCAAAAGAGAAAAGATGCAATAGCTGCTGCAAATAATTTAACGCAGGCTTTGGTGGACCATCTTAATGTTGGGCAAGTACTTTTAGGTCATGAAGTATCATTAGCGTTTCATACTATCATTTTATATTTTGGACCTTACATTAATGCTTGAAGTATTTTCACACTACAGTGTTGCTCAGGCATATTTGAACCAAAAAAGATTGGATGCTGAAGCCAAACACCTTCACCACAATGCTACGAATTTTGCAAAACAGACTCAGCAATGGCTCAATTTAGTTGAAAACTTCAATGGAGCATTAAAAGAAATAGGAGATGCTGAAAACTGGGCTCGAAGTATTGAAAATGATATGCGAACAATCACAGCAGCACTTGAATATAGTTACAAGGGTAAGTTTGTCCAGTTTGTCCATTCTCAGGGATTTTGATATTGCAGATGAGGGTAGTTTTGTAAAGCAGATGTTTCTTTCCAGTTTCCCAAGAGACACCTCCTTCATGATGAAAGCAATATAGTGATAGTTCTCTTGTATGCAAGTTCTACATTAAATACGTTATTTTTTTATTTATTTATGGTCTTGTTACTTTATTCCACAATCCATTTCCTAGTGGGCCAACCCACGAAGTTATTGCATTGAAGGTAGTTCCAAGTATATTTCAAAACAAATGTTTAAAATTGAAAAAAAAAAAGTCTATAAAAATATTTTAACATCACTCCAATTATCCCTCATCCCCCCTCCAGTTGAAATATGTCTTATGGAAACAACAAAAAACAATTTAATCTTCAGTCTTTTGAAATTGTATCATAAATATCAGTCCTCCTCTGAGACACAAGAGGGATCTGCTGCCTCATTTTTTCAACAACTGATAAATCAATGTCAGCATATACAATGTCTTCTCCAAACCCTGCTGCTGAAACAACTTTACCCCATGGATCAACAGCCATGGTGTGTCCAAATGCAACATAATCTGCAGATGTATCCTGGGCTGGCGACACAGCTGTGACATAAAGTTCGTTGTCGACTGCACGACATTTTTGAAGGAGCTCCCAATGCAAAGGACCCGTTGTCATATTAAAAGCTCCTGGGTACACAAGCAAATTACAGCCAGATTTTGCATACAATTTTGCCATTTCACCAAACCGTATATCATAGCAAATTCCAAGACCAACTTTCCAATCACCCATATTGAATGATGTCAACTTATTCCCAGGTTTGAGCACCTCTGACTCTTTAAATCTGATGCCTCCAGGAATGTCAATGTCAAACAGATGTACTTTCCTGAATCAAACAGTAAAAACTGAATGAAAATCTTAAAAGAAGTTAGAAAAACATTATCAGCAACTCAAAATTACCTGTGTGTGCACAGAAGATTTCCAGCTGGGTCCCACACAGTGCATGTATTGTAGAGCTGACCATTGTCATTCTCTGGTATAGATCCAGCAATAAGGTAGACTTTATTTTCCTTGGCTGCAGCAGACATTGCTTTGGCAGTGTCTCCTTGAGGAATACTCTCTGCATACTTCGGGAAGTACTTCAGACCGTAAGGTGAATTGAAGCATTCCGGCAAAACCACCAGAGATGACCCATTGTCGACTGCTTTCTTGATCAGCGACACAGCCTTTTTCACGTTTTCCAGCTTGTCCTCATGGACAGCCATCTGGATGAGACCCAATCGTAACTGCCTCGCTGCCATATTACTTGATAGGCTATGGAGAAGATATAGTAAAAAAAAACAAAACATAAATCTGTGCAGAAATAAATGTAAATAGATGCACAACTATACAAAATGCCTAACCTCAAAAAGATTAAATAAGTTGAAGCTGACATGAACACAAAAAGGTTGGCAAGTAATGACAAGTGGTTACAAGATAAGCATTTACTCTTTTTCGATCACACCCACCGTAGACCTGTGACGGGACGCAGAGAACGCCTCCGACAGCCTTAGCACGACTGAAAGTCAGGCGACTAGGCGCACAGCGACAGCAAACGGTCACAAACAACCGTACCGCCAGGCCGGCCCCGGCTGTTCGTGTGTGTGTGTGTGTGTGTGTGTGTGTGTGTGTGTGTGTGCTAACGATTGTGGGACTGCGCCGTACAGTACGCACGAGTGAGGCATTACAATCACATTCCATGTCCGTCCAAAGGGATCATCCATTAAACACGTCCTCGATACTGCCGCAAACGCAAACCTCACCAAGCTGGGCGCGATTGGCGCCTGCTAGGTAGGCAACCATGACCTCCAAATGCACGCGTGTCGTGCGGGCTGGCCTACCCCAGCACTCGCAGGCGCGCGGGTTTAGTGTTCTTGGTTTAAGTCGGGTTTGAGACCGGAGGAAACTTCGACGTACTTAATGGACATTTGGTCTGGGCTGGGGGTGCCGTGTCGCTTGCGGACCAGGAAAAGGACAAGGGGGACGGGTCCATGCCCTGTTCGCGCTCGCGCGCTCGGTTTCACAATCCCATCCGGCCTCCCTATCCCACATGGCGTTGAGCACCCAAATCGACCCAGTCCCTTTAGTCCCTTCTGTTTGATATGGACAAGCGAGCAGCTGCGGTACTATTTGCATGTAGAATCAGAATGGGATTTAGGAGTCCGACAAAGATTCGATCAGGCCCAGAGGCCGACGACTGCAGGGGTACTCGGGACCCGGGGCCCCTCGGACCTAAATCCCACACAGGGGGAGGGGGGGGGGGTGATGCCTCTTGTTTTATAGATCGATTTGCGGGTGCACCCAAGGGACGACTGGACGTCAGTTATTGTTGGGTGCACAGGAATTCATTTTTGAAATAAAATTATTTTTTCAATTCCCGGCGCGTCTGAAATGTCCACGGTCGGGTCGGCCTTGGGCTCGGCTCTCGGTCTCTCGGTCGGTAGGCAAGAAAAGCATAAAGGGAAGCCCACCGTGCCGGCCCGGGCCCGGGGACGGTCATCCCCATGCGGGCTAGGCGGGAAGGGAAGAGCCGCTACAATCCGCCGCACGCAAGGGCGAAGCTCCGGGCAGTATGGCATCGCGATGCTGCATGGCGGCAAGGGCACCCGCAGTCTCTCTTCTCCCACAAGCAGGGGGACATTCTGAACCCACACCCGGCGGGGACATGCCGCAGCTCCCCTATCCCCTCTCCCCGATCACGCCGCGGTCTCCGGTTTCTAATTAAAACTCCGCGGCCAACGTCAGCATTCTCCTCCACTCCGGGAGCATGAGGGGACGAGACGAGGGGCCGACGGCGGCCCGGGATCCGTACCACGTGGTCGTACCGCCGTACCCACCGGCCGAGTACCCGCCGCCACCCCGTCCATCAGAGATCAATAGATCGATACGATAATGAGTTCGATAGCTCAACCAGCCCCCCCCCCCCCCCCCTCCTTCCCCCCGACGCCCCCGGCTTGGCTTCAGCGCTAAGCGGGCGCAAGAGTGGCGGGGGGCGGGAGGAGGGGCAGAAACGGGACTAGTGTAAACCGACTGTAAGGATCCATGACGTCATCGCCACCCGCACCCCCTTTCACCACCACAACCACCACCACCACCACCGCCCTCTTCTTTTATTGGGTTTTCGTCGTAATTCTTCCCCCCTCCCTCCATCCCCGTCTCATCCCTTCTCGGGTGCGGCCACCCCCTTTGCCTTTCAGCAGCAGCAGCAGCAGCAGCAGCAACTGCAGCCAGAAGAATGACCATAATGCTCGTTCCCGACGTGATCTGCATTTAGGGCGTTACTGCGTTACCGCCGCCCCCGCCGCCGTGTTGTGTGTTGTTTGTGAGCGCCACGAGGACGACACTGCCCTGCCCCCTGCCCTGCCCCCTGCCCGGCCCCCTGCCCGGCCCCCTGCCCGGCCCCCTGCCCGGCCCCCTGCCCGGCCCCCTGCCCGGCCCCCTGCCCTGCCCCCTGCCCTGCCCCTGCCCGTCCGTCCGTCTGCACGCCGTCACGTGACCATCGGAAATGGTCATCGTGGTCCAGACGGCAATATTTTTTTCAAATATTTTTACCGTTTGCCTTGTTTTTCCTTTTCGCGTTCGCTTTGAGGGATGATTGATGATCCCCGTCTGGATCCCTCTCTCTCTCTCTCTCTCTCTCTCTCTCTCTCTCTCTCTCTCTCTCTCTCTCTCTCTCTCTCTCTCTCTCTCTCTCTCTCTCTCTCTCTCTCTCTCTCTCTCTCTCTCTCTCTCTCTCTCCCATGGATTCCGCAGAGCACTCGAGCCTCTTCTCCTGCTCCGCCGGTCAACTCGGAAAAGAGACAGAGGCAGAGAGAAAGAAAGAGAGAGAGAGAGAGAGAGAGAGAGAGAGAGAGAGAGAGAGAGAGAGAGAGAGAGAGAGAGAGAGAGAGAGAGAGAGAGAGAGAGAGAGAGAGAGAGAGAGAGAGAGAGAGAGAGAGGAAGTGAACAAATAGAAGTGAACAAATTTTTCCGAGGGGGGAAAATGTCTTCTTATTTAGGGCAGGAGAGGGAGCTATACTGAGCTGCTTGCAGTCGGAGAGTATATAAATGCCGCCGAAAAGTTTTTGTCCACCGCCGCCGCCTACCTCGTGAAATGCCCCCCACCCCTTTTTTTTTCGGCCCGTGTTGTGTGCGAGGACGCATCCTTCTTTGTTTTCTCCCACCGAGAGGATATTGCGGAAGCGGTTGGCCGGGGAAGTAGGGTCTAGATTGATAGTCCCGTGAGAAATTAGCGGTATCTGTTCCGCGTACGACTAAAAATGTGCGGCGGTATATTGTAGTGTGGCAAATGGTGCCCCGAATCATTCAGGATTCCTGCGCCAGGGCTGACACACATACACACGCCCTTCCACGGCGCACCTCCATGGTCTCTCTCTCTCTGTCTCTCTCTCTCTCTGTCTCTCTATCTGCCTGTGTCTCTGTCTCTCTGCACGAGTGGTTCAACTCGAACAGGTCCCACAATGGTCGTGCAGTGGCACGTGCACGCCGAACACAACTCTGCGGGGCTCGGCCGGCTCGGGGCCCTCAGAGCAACCGGGGGGGGGGGGGGGGGGGGCAGAGCGGGGCGGGGAGGGCACACGCGGTACACTGGTTGTAGAGTAACTGTGTCCTCTACAAGCAAAGGCGACTGTGAGCGGGAGAGCAGCGCCGCACGAGGGAGGGAGAGGGTGCGGCCGAAGAGAGGGAGCGAGCGAGAAGGAGCGGAAGAAGGGAAATATTGACAGTAAGGGGGTGGTGGCTCGAGGGGTGGCTGCGACGCCAGCTTCGGCTTCGCTCCCGCTTCGGCTCGGCTCGGCTCGGCTCGGCTCGGCTCCCTCATGGCGGGTTCGGCCTTTCGGCCCCGCTCGGCTGGCGCCGCCGAGGGCGCCTCTCCTCTCCGCTTCGGGCCTTCGGGTCCTTCGGGTCCTTCGGGTCCTTCGTGCTGGGGTGCGCAGGCGCCACTCCATCCTCACCCCTCGGCGCCACCCTCTCCCTCCCCCTCCGGGCCGGGCCGGGCCCGCAGCCCTCGCACGGGCCATCCCCTCAGTTCTGCCTGCGCTCCGCGCTCCGTCCGCACGAGCCAACGTTCCCAACATGGCGGTCGCGGTGCTGTGCTCGGTGCTGGGGCGGTAGTCCGTGGGTCGGGTCCGTCGTGGCACGTTGACGGGGTGCCTTGTTGGCGGGGGGCGTGGCGGGGCGTGGCGGTCCCACGTCGGCGTGTGCAGTGATGTGGTGGTGCGCCTCATAGTGACCCTCGGGACCCCCGAGTAGAGGAATGAGTCTCCTCCGAGCCCGAGCCCGGGGTCCCGACCGTCCCGACGCCCAGGGGCAGACCCAGACCCAGACCCTGGGCAGCCGGCTCGGGGGCCGCGGCGGCGGCGGCGGCGGCAGGGCCAGCGGCTAGGACCGTGAGCCCAGCACAGGCCAGGGCCCCAGGCAGGGCCCGGGCCCCCACAGGGCCCCCGCAGGGCCCCCGCAGGGCCCCGGAAGGGGTCTCGCACCATGCAGAATAAGGAGCCCGCTGGCATGGGTCCGGCCCTGGGCCCCTCAGGGGGCGTGTCGGCGCCCTCCAACGTCGCCGAGCATGTCCAGTACGTGGGGCCCTACCGGCTGGAGCGGACGCTGGGAAAGGGCCAGACAGGTAAGTCGCCTGGGCTGCGAGGGGACCGTAGGGGACCTGCATTATGGACGATCCCACGATCGATGGGGCCGTGTGCTGTAGCCCGGCTGTGTTCCGGCCGTAGTCCGGCTGTAGTCCGGCCGCAGCCCGGATGTGTTCCGGCCCTAGTCCGGCTGTAGTCCGACCGTAGCCCTCCTGTAGCCCAGCGTGAGCACGTGGGGCTGCTGGGCTTGGCGTGCACGGCCGCATATTGTGGGCGCTGCTCAAACACCACTGCCTTCGCCGTTACATTCAGCGATCTAAAGATTTCACCTGGAAAGGGTTTACCACCCCACCACTCGACCATTCCTTCCAGGCTGCAACCCCCACCCTCTCCGCCGTAAAGGCACTTCCTGCACCGCCTGCTGCAAGCCCAGATCGGCATCCCCCCCCCCCCCCCTCCCCACTTCCCCTACCACCACCACTTATGGGACCACGTGACTAGTCCACGACAGTTGTTGATGAGTTGAGAGAGAGAGAGAGAGAGAGAGAGAGAGAGAGGGGGGGGGGGTGCTGTTGAAGGGAAGACCCTGATGGGGAGGGGAAGGGGGGGGGGGAGAATCGTATGAACTGCATGGTTCGCAGGAGATATATAGCAATTACTCGTGCAAGCATGCGGTTGAATATTTATGAGGTAAAGCGTCCAGGGCGGGGGCTTTAATCCAGAATGAGAATAGATTCAGCATATCCATAATCATGTGATCAATGTTTCGGGGATTCGGTCCGAGTAGTTTCAGTTTGATATTGAATACTGTTCATTAACGGTGTTTATTAGCGCAGAGGTCGCAGCAAAGCATAGGCTTCTGCGTCACAGAATGTACTCCGCTCCGATACTACGTTGTCACACCTCTGACGAAAGAGGAACCCCACGAAGCGCGCGCTTTGGCGTGGCCGGGGTGAGGCGCAGGAGGGAAAAGGGTTGACCACACAACTTGGTCGTAAGGTTTCGTGTACAGCAGGTGTGACGAAATCACCTATCTTGCTTTGCCCGCTCGAGTACACAGCGCCAGGATGGCAATGGCAGTTGCACAAGGCTGTGACATTTTCTGTGTCGCCCGCTCATGAACAACAAACTGAGAACAATTAGAGCTGTGCAAACATGTTCGAATTCGGTCGAACACGAACGAACCGAACGGGAAATTTGTTCGATCGTAGCCGAACCTAGGAGTTCGTAACCGAACCGTTTGAAAGAAATGACAAAATTGCGTTCGTAATCGAACCATTTCACTCTCTGCTGCCAGCTTTTTGAAAGCAACCGACGCAACGGCGGTTGCTTGAGGATACCAGATTGAAACTTACAAATCAACAAGTCAGAAGTCAGTTGGTTTTATATCATGCTGTGATCTGGTGAGTAAAAGTTGAAAAAATAGTCAATCAGAATGATTTCCAATAATTTTTGGGGTTTCTCGTATCAGAATTTACACAATAGCTGAAGCTTTGATCAGGGTTATAATTAAATGATATCAGCCGTGTTCTCTTAGGCATCATACCTACTTAAATGGTTCGTGTTCGGTTCGAATATGAACACCAGTTGTTCGGTTCGGTTCGAGAAAAAATACTACTGTTCGGTTCAGTTCGGTTCGAATTTTTTAAAGAGATTCTGTTCGTGTTCGGTTCAAATCGGAACATGCCTGTTCGCACAGCTCTAAGAACAATGCATGGATTATTCATAACCGAGTGGAACGCGCAAGTATGGCTATAAAGGCAGACAATCCCTGGGTCTGAAGTGCGTTTAAAGAGCGCATAACGCCAACGTCATGCTGACGGGCTAGGGCCGTAGCCAGACTTGGGTTCGGAGGGGGATATGTTGCGCTAATTGCCGACATTCAGGCGTTTGTCATGCGGGTTGCCTACCCCGGTCGCCGGTTTCGGGGTCCCTCCCCCGGGCTACGACCCTGCAAGAGATGCCGGGGGCTGCGGAGATATGCAGCCATTGCAGGGGTTGACCATGTGCGGATCCAGGGGGGGGGGGGGAAGGGTCAATTCCCCCCCCCCCCCCCCAAGGCGCCCGAAGGGCGCCGGAAATGCAGGCAACCGGCATAACTTTTCCGCCTGTAAGTAGGCAAAAAGCGTGACTTTGCCCCCCCCCCCCCCCCCCCCCCCCCGACAGCCGCTCCTGGATCCGCCACTGGGGTTGACGAAATAAAACACCGCCCTGGAGCGGACTGGACTCACTCAAGGGCTCGCGGACTCAGCTCGGGTCGGGAGAGAGTGCCCTAACAAGTGCTCCCAGGGAGCGATCTTTGTAAATACTTGACGAGCGCCAGAGAGTGTAACAAACCCTACAAGCCATGCCATGCCATGCCATGCCATGCCGCCACGCATTCGTATCGACGAGGAGGGGTTATATTTTGCCCGGCGCATCCCTCCTCAATATACTAAAGTTCAATCACCTGGCAAGCTCAGTGTGCTCACGCGATTATGGAGCGCGGTGTGTGCGTGCGTGTTTGCGCGCGTGTGTGTGTGCGTTGTGTGTGTGCGCGCGCAAGCGAAAGTCTGCGCCCCCGCGCCGTTCCATGAAACGAAATCAGCTACTTAGTCGCCGCGCTCGCTATTCCATATCGCACCGCGGCGGAGGTTCATCGGCGAAAGCCCCCCACTGTCCGTAAGCTAACACAGCCAACGGCAGCAGGGGGGATAATTTGGGCATAAATAAACGAGGATTCTTTCTGCGATGGGGGTGGGTTGGGGGCGGAGGGACAGGACGTTGGCCGCGCGGGGCCGCGCCGAACCACCGCCGCCCACTCAGGTCACTGCGCCCTCAGCGCCCTCGCAAGGCGGTGTGTTACACTGTCGGGAGGAAAGTGCCGCCGACGCGTTGACCTTCCGAAGGTCTCTCCGTACGTCAGCTACAGAGCGAGCAGGGGGAGCGGGAGGGCCGGGCCAGGCCGGGCGATAAGGCCTCGGATGTCCGCGGGCGGCACAGACTCTACGGTGTTCCTCCGGCGATAAGGGGACGTGCATAAACTACTGGACCGATTTTAGGCCACTTTTTGACCCCCTCCCCCCTATAGTGACCTGGCTAAACTAACCTTACCATGCATTCAGGGATCGTGACCATAGGCTGACCCCCCCCCCCCCCCTAAATTAGTCACGTAGTTTATGAACGTCCCCTGAGGGGTCCACCTTCAAGATCGTTCCTGACACTTGTCTCAAGAGTGCAAACTTCTTTTGGCTAGTCTCGGGAAAAATGTCGCCTGCTGGGTAGGCAACTCCGACTCCTCCACGCTCGCGTGTCGTGCGGGCTGGCCTACCCTACCTCCCGCAGGCGCTCGACGTCAACCAGAAAAGAAAACTTAGCGCTTCTAGCTCTGAGTCGCCCTCGTTAACCGGACAATGAGTGTCTGTGATAAATTCAACAAACACTTGACAGAAGAGACCATGTAACTTGTTAATTTCTTGGTGAAAAAAAAATTAAAGGGAAAGGAAGAGGGTATATGTCCGTATGTCCTCATCCCACCGGCACCGTGCGAATACTGCCCGAACATCCCTTTCCATCTGGTTTTCCGCGTAAATACTTAATAAAAAAGACAATAAAAAAATACTACTTCACTTCGTGCAATACTGCTGGCCCTGAAATATCACTCGCAGTTAAATTTTGAAGTACCCTGAGGTTCATTTTGCTTACGTTTTCTTGCGGTTACACGTCTGATAAGTACCATTGTACTTCGTGAAATACTAGTAAGAACGAAGTATTCGTCCAAATTTCTCACTTTTGGTACTTTACTCGTTATGCGAGTCTCCTTAATTTTCCTTCCCAATTTCACAGAATTTTCCATACAGATTTTAATGGCACTGGAGCAATATCGTTTGTGGGTTACTAGGTACTCCTTTGCAATTTAATACAAAATTTAACAAAAGGAACATTGATTTTTTTTCCAGTGTCGGTAATAAATTCAACAAACACTTAACACAACTCCCGAATCCGTTACGTTGAAACCGAAAATGTAGCTTTTTGGAGAAATCGTGTAAAAATGTTGACAAGTCGACATTGAGCCGGTTCCGAGGCAAGGAGAAGAAAAGCGCCGACGAATTGCGTTTTTCATGTCCACGCGGCGGAACCAAAGATGCACACAGGTGGAGCAGAGGGGCGCAGGACGCAGACACACTGAGAAAAATTTTTGGCTCTGGGCACAGGACGTTTAGTTCCCAGGCCGAAAGTCTGGGAACGCACTAAACGATTAGAGCCAGGCACTAAACGATTAACGCCTGTGTCTAGAGTTTTGCTCCCGTGTCTATAGAGTTTAGACCTACGGATTAAACGTTTTAGATGTAGGGTCCAGGTGGAACGCACAAAACTACACTTTGGTCCAGGAGCCAAAGGTTTTTCTCACTGCAAGTGCAGACGGCAAAAAGGAGGATTGGCGTGTGCCGTTCCGTTCCGTGGCGCGCCGCGCCCCTTGATCCAGATGCACCTGCTGAATCAGAAGTGCTGCTGCGATTGGATTATAGTCCGTTTCGACAGGCCTCGCGGAGCCTGAAGCACAGCACGCCGTTCCGGCCCCGGCCCGGCCCGAGGACGATATATTTTATAAAGAAGAATGGAGAGGGAAAGCAGAAAAGGAAGACGGCTGCTGCACAGGAGTTATTGCTGCACAGCTGTATATCTGCGCTCCTCTCCCCCGCATCTCTCCTCCCCCCCCCCCCCCCCCCCCTCTCCCCCCCCTCCTCTCCCTCTCTCCTCTCCTTCTCTCACCCGCTCCTCTCCTCCTAATGTTATTGCTGATGCTGGCAGGAACTTGCGGCCAAACCCAAATCAGTATACTAAGTGCATGCATCATCTCTGTCCTTTCCTTTTTCGCCTACTCTGCGCTTTTTTTTCTTCTCAATGGTTTGTTTGGCTGATGTGGGGAAATTGTGCATTGATCGCGGGCTGAAAGGTGTCCCGGTGTCCCGTCCCTCTGCGGCCGCGCGGGCCGCCATCAGTGCCGGCTTTTGTGAAAGCCACATAGGGTGTGGCTGCAGTTGTCGATTGCTTCCCGCGTGCAGGGAAACAGAGCTGGCGCGCGGCTCGCTCGCCGCAGTTCGGGCATTCGCTAGCGACAGACTCGAGTTTCGTACGACTTTTCAAGGAGCGGGTGGGGGTGGAGGGTGGGGGTGGGGGGGTAAAATCCAAAACGTGCTTTAGCCCGTGATATCTTCGGGGGGCGTGTCTCCACCCCCACCCCCCGCCCCTCGAAAATATCATCGACGTCGTGTCGTCTGCTGCTGCGATTGTTTAACCCGTTTCTATTTCGGTCCCAGCGGCACCCCGGAGAGTCCGGGCGGACCCACGGGGCGCGGGGGCGATACGGGGCGGGGGTAGTGGGATGTGGGTGGAGGTGGACTGCCGCTGCTGCCGCTGCTGCCGCTGCTGCCGCTGCTGCCGCTGCTGCCGCTGCCCTGCCCGGTCAGACCGCCCCGCCGGGTCAGGCGAAAGCGGGGGTCGGAGATCGGCCGCAGATGGGGGAGGAGGAGGAGGAGGAGGGGGTGGTCGTAGCGTCTGGTCCTGCGACACTGCAGCAGAAGCAGCAGCAGGCGGTAGCCGGCGCTGCGATGGCACGTCCGCGTTAGCCAGCCCTGCTGCCTTTGCCTCAGACTCGGTCTTCTCGTCGGGGGGGGGGGGGGGGGGGGGGCGCTTGGGACTCGGCTCAGAGCCGTTCTGATAAAATACAAACCGGGGGCCTTTGTTTCAGTCCGAGCCTTTGCCTTTGAAACGGCGAGCCTGGCCAAGCCGTAATCCATGTTACTGACGCTTTTGCGTTTGCACCGGACGTTTCTCCCCAAACCTTATCCTTTTGCCCGCTTCTGCTGCGGACTGGCGGTCGTGCTAGGCTACCCTGTTGCGTAAAGTCGTCTTTGCTAAGGGGAAGAAAGAGAAAGGGGGCCCGGGGGGGAGGGGGGGGGGAGAGCATCGATCGAATAGAGAGCCAGGACCTGGGGCTCGGGGTCTAGTGCTAGCGGCCTGGCCCAGTGCTAGGCATGGCACGGTGAGGCGTACAGCCTGGTACAGTCTGGTCTGCCCGTACCTCTTACCTCTTGCCATAGCGCAACTTACGGCCCACGGCCTCGCCGGGCCTCCGGGCACTGACGGTGACCCCCTTGACGGCGACCCCTGACGGCGACCCCAGACGGCAACACCTGACGACAGCCCCCGACGGCTAAGCCCTGACGCCGACCCCCTGATGACGACCCCTGACGGCGACCCCTGATGGTGACCCTCGACGGCGACCCCTGATGGCTACCGCTGACGACTACCCCTGACGGCGAACCGTCATGGTGTGCGGTCGGAGCACGGCACTTCTCGTCCCGTCCTCTTGCGGTGGCGTTGGCGGTCCGAAGGCTGCCGGCCGGCTGCCGTTGGCCCCACGATACACCTGTGGGAACCACGGGCCACAGCTGCCACAGCTGCCACAGCTGCCACAGCCGGCGGCGGCTGGAGCGGGGCGGTCGGTTTGCGGTTTCTAACGCTTTACCTCACGGCATGTCGTTTTCAGTGCCGCGGCCAGGCAGAGGCGGGCTCCGAGTCTACAGATGCTCCGCGGGGCCCCGCCCTGCCCCGCCCTGCCCCGCCCTGCCCCGCCCCCGGTGGGGAGTTTCTCGGGGAGGTCTACTCCAATGGGGAAACCCGCACAGCAGCACCCCTCGGCATTGGGGGAAATAAATTGGACCGCTGCAGACAGTACCAGACAGTAACCTACCCTCGCCGACTCGCGGTCTCCTTTTCTCTGCGTTCAGCGCCTGTGAGGGTTGTCGAAAAAAGAAGAAGAAGAAGAAACACAGACTTCACACAGGAAAAGAGAAAGGCCAGTGAGGCTGCGAGCAGCAATCTAATGCGCTTATGGAGCCGTAGACTGTGCGCCTGGCCCAAGCCCATACGGCGCCATACGGCCACACACGGCGCAAAGGCAAAGATCCCCCCTTTCTCCTTAGGCCGCCAGGGAAGTTACACCTATAGAATGTAAAATGTGGTGTTACTCGGGGGCTCACGGGGGCGGGACCGCGGGCAGGGGTAGTATCTATCAATCACACGGCAGCAGCGCCTCCGGAGGCGGCGGAGCAGGCGTTGGCGGAGGCGGTAGCGGAGGCGGTAGCGGAGGCGGTAGCGGAGGCGGTAGCGGAGACGGTAGCGGAGCGGAGGCGGAGGCGGTAGCGGAGGCGGTAGCGGAGGCGGTAGCGGAGACGGTAGCGGAGGCGGTAGCGGAGGCAGTAGCGGAGCGGAGGCGGCCCCGCCAAGCGTCCTGGGCTCCAGGGGCCCCCAGCGGTGCCGGGCTGCCGGGGCCGGGCCAACAGCGGACCATCCACTCGAGATAACGGTGTTTGCCCCATAACCCCCGCTAACTCCCCCTCCCACTGTGTTTTGGGGGAAGATCAGCCGCGGTTGCAAACATTCGCCCGATAACGCATATTGAGGAAATTGATTTTAAAAGAATCTATGTTTAGGGTTGGGGTAGGCTAGAAAACGAACAGGGTAAAGGGAATAGAACATTTACTGAACTGCATTTGCACCCGGGACAGCACTATGGGGTTTATCCTGGCGACTGACTTCCCCGGCACATATGATGGGGAAATTTGGACTTATGAATAATGAATTGAAACGTGCGTCGTCGCAGCAGCAGCGGAGGGGACTCGAACCCCGAACTCTGGCCGCCCAGGTCCGGACTATGTTGGGTGCGACACTAGAGGCCCCAATTCATTAGTCACATCCCATCATCCATCAACGCTGCTGTCAACGAGGCCGACTCTGCGGAAAATCGGTGACAATTTTTTTCTGTCCATCACTCCGATGGCAGCCCCTCATAATTTCGTCAAGTTTTTTTTTACCATATCCTCTCCGCGACAGATAGTTGAAATATCTAATCTAGACGGCAAACCTTATTATATCTTCTCCGGCATTGCACTTTCTTTTCTCTTTTTAGCAGATGATACCTCTTTAAAAAGCACTAGCATAGCCTAGCTAAACTAAATAATATGGAAGAAAGAGGTGTCAGCTAGCTTGTACTTTCGTTGTAGGGGGAGCCGCGTCCATCCGCGTCCATCCGCGTCCGTGTCCGTATCCGTCCGCGTCGAGCATTGTCGCATTTCGCATCGTGGCATTGTTGCCCTCGCTGGCCATGCGAGTCATCCTGGGCGGGGAAAGGAAGGCACCCCGCTTCCCTCCTCCTGCACCCGCCTCTCCGCTCAAAAATTGCCTTTCCTTTCCTTTCAAATATCTTCGGCTCTCCCTCATAAGACAACAAAAGATAAGTTCTTCTTCCACAGACAATTCCTAAAAAGCCTTAAGAAACTGGAAGACATTTAGAGTTGGTATCATCTGCTTCCTATTTAAATATAGGGATTTCATTTTTTTTTCCGTTTTTGTGAAAGTGAGAGTCGGGCAGCAGTCGCGGGGAATGAGGGGAAAAATTAAGATGTACAGTGTGGGGGAGCAGGAGATGGGAGGCCAAGAGCAGGCCAAGGGCGGCCACCCCGCACTCCGGCTGGACCGGACCTCTAGCCGCGCCCGGCACTGCATTAATTCGCTGGATATTGCAGAGTGCGGCCGGGGCCGAGGTACGGCAGAGCACAGCGCGCAGCGAAGCAGAGTGTTCAGCAGCAGTGTGCTATGAAGCTATGATGATCCCGACCCTCTGGTCCAGTGCGGCCCGGCTCGGCAGCTAGGCCATGGTCAGACGCCCTTGTTGGCTCGGCGCCGCTCGGCGCGCTGTGAGAACGCCCCCCCCCCCCCAGCCCCCACCCTCTCATCCACCCCCAGACGATCCGATCCGGTGCGGAAGACAGGCGATCAGCACAGGCTCGGATTACACATGAAGAAGGAGTGGGGGGGGGGGGAATCGGGGTCAACATCAGCGGTGACAACTGTACGACCACTCTGTACTCTGCCCGTGTCCCCTCCATGTCCCAGTCCTGTACTCCGTACTCGGGCCGGGCCGGGCCTTACCGATGCCACGCGATTCATTTGGCCGCTGCTGGGTCCCGCTGGAGCTGGAGCTGGAGCTGGAGCCCGATGGACCGGGGCCCCGGGGGCCCACCACGTGCCCCGCCACCAGCGCGGTTCATCAGTGGCTCGGCTCCCGCGACGGCGGCGACGCAGATTTATCTGCAGGAACCATTCCACGATCGGGAAATTGTAAAGTGCGTGACGGTCAAGCAGAAGTTTTTGTGTGATTATGCGGGTGGGTCGAGGAGCTGCCGTTGCCTTCAGATCCAACAAGTAGGGTGCAGTGGGTAACTCCGCCTCGCCGGGGCTGCCGTGCTGCCGTGCTCCGTGCTGCCGGCACACGGGGAGCAAGCCGTGGGAAGCAGTCCTAATTCCATCAGTACCGCGGCCGGTCCCCTCCGGGGGCGGTGCGGGGGCGGCGCAAGGAGGCGGGAGCCGGGAGCCTGCCGGGGGAGGTGGGATTTGGTTTGCACGGCACACACTATTACAGACGGCGCGGCACAGCTAACATTGTTGTTGGAACTTGGCGCACCGCACGATTGAGACCAGGAGAAAGAGAGACAACACAGAGAGAGAGAGAGAGAGAGAGAGAGAGAGAGAGAGAGAGAGAGAGAGAGAGAGACAACACAGAGAGAGAGAGAGAGAGAGAGAGAGAGAGAGAGAGAGAGAGAGAGAGAGAGAGAGAGAGAGAGAGAGAGAGAGAGAGAGAGAGAGAGAGAGAGAGAAAGAGAGAGAGGTGGGAGGGCAGAGAAGCAGTTCGGCAAAGGCACATCCCTCCCTGGCGAGACGCCCTGCACCGCCCCCGGCCGCCCCCGGCTTGCTGCCTTTGCTCTGCCTCTGCCTCCGCCGCCCCCGGGCTCGGCCGGCTCGGCCCCGGCCCGGCCCATCCCATCAGCCCCCCCCCCCCCCCCCTGCCCTCGCGCCGCCCTGCCCCCGGCCCACAGAGGCGCGGATCGATGTGGTGGTGGTGCACAGCAGGCCCTCTGCGCCCCGCCGCCGCCCCCGGCCCGCCCCCGGCCCGCCCCCGGCCCGCCCCGCCGCGCCGCTTCGCCAACGCCACACCGACGCTATGCTTTTGCGGCACAACCGGGCACAACTGCAACGTGCGGGCACCGCTGGCACCGCTGCTGAACGATGCGATGTGATGCACGAGTGTAGTGTACGGTGTGGGTCGCACCGGCACGACGCTGTCCTTTCAAATAAGTCACCAGTCGCTCATAGTCACCGGTTCCTCCGAGTTTCACAAGTCGACAACTTCCCAGAGCGAAAAGTCGCAACGGAATACCCTATACCGAACCCCTGACTTCGACGGTGATGTAGTGCCAACTTGCAGATCAAACTCAATAAGCAACCGAAAACGCCCGTAAGAGTTTGTGCGAGTTGGTTAAGGCCGAGGGTTAACGTAGTAAAGTCACTGTACACCTAACGCGACCTAACGGAACATTTTCGTGTGCAGTCACTTCCAGTCTCTTCCCAATCATTCCAGTGACCAGTCACCGAAATGTTTCCGAAAAAAAGTCAGAGAGAAAAACCAACAGTACCCGTTTTGAAGCGCAGCAGTCGCAGTCGCGTATGAATTTCGTGCTTGATGTCTTCTTTCCTTCGCGTCAAGTAGAGGGTAAGCCTGGTATGGCATGTTTGACCGCTGGGGACAAAACCTACGTCATCCCGGCTTCCGGCAGGACCCCCGTCTTCAGCTTCGGTGATCTTACGGGAACCGGTGCTTTCCGGCTGCTAATTGGCTCCGAGGCACTGCTCTAGAACCCGCTACCCGGCACAGAGACGGACGGATCTCCCGGCAACCCCTAGCCCGCGCCACTGCGCGAGACCCCCTCCCCCTCAGCAGAACCACGGCCTTCGGAGACTCCATCACACTGAAGTCATCCTCAATCCCGCAGTCTGGTCTAAATTGACTCCATTAATCTTATGGGGGGTCGCCCCTGCGAAGATTAGCGGGACATAGGTTCCTCTCGGTCCCAGATCGGTCCGCTTACTCCCATGCGGCTAACTGAGCCGCGATAGTGACCGAAGCGCTCTCGGTTCTATAGCCACTGTCCACCGCGCTCCCGGCACTCTAGCACCGCAGAGCTAGAGCAGAAAATCGAGAAAATTTTGAAGGTGGAGGCAAAAGTTGAACACGGGATACTGTCCGTGAGAGACAGCGCTTTAACCAGTACAGCTAATGCTTTTGTGCCACGATACTCATTAAAAAGTGATATTGTACGGGTTAGCTGGGTCAAGGCGGTCAAGGCGTCAAGGCGTAGCGGCGCGTGAAAACATTCCGCTTGCTGGCTCGTGGTCCGGAAAAGGGCAGGTTTTGAGAGTGCCACCAGCACGGGGGTCAAGAAGGGATCCGCGGTGGTACACGAAAGAAAGAAAGAAAGAGAGAAGGAAGAGGGGAAGGAAGATTACTAAATCAGATGCGGTAGGGGTAGTGGTGGGTGTGTTAGGATAGGTAGGTAGGAGGAAGGTCGAGAGAAAGGAAGAGAAGGAAGAGGAGAGGAAGGCAGAAGGAAATAGTAGGGAGACATCGCCGATTTGACATATGTTTTCCCGGACGACTGTTTCCCGCGTTTCCCACAGCCCGAGATGACTCCCGCGGTCGTTAAGTCCTGTTAGGCTGCTGGGCTGCACCCGAGGGGCGTCTGACTGGGATGGGTTTTGTCCGGAGGAGTATAAGTACTATATGTTTATAATACCTTATTTTTGATAAAAATTTGGAAAACTGGCCAAATTTTTTATGTTTCTGGCATATTATGTATTATAATGGGAGATAATATAAGTATTATGCGGTATTATACCTGGTATTATTGGACCGTGTCTGGAGTAGTATATGAGTCGGCCACCCCTTGGCTGCACCCAGAAAATCGTGTCGTTGATTCAGAGGGGCAAGGATTTCCTTGAATCGATCGGGATGTTTTAGATGTGAAGTCAATTTTCTGTTGTATGAAGGAAACTTTATTCAGTTTCACTTTATTTCATTGTACCCCCACGAAGAACGGCGTCGTTGAATGAAGCAAACGATTTTCTGGGTGTGGCTGCGGGCTGCTGCAGGCTGGGTCTGACAACATATTATGCAAGGTCGTGCTAGCTGCACCGGGCCGGCGCCTGGACTGGTCCGCTTGGCTCCTCGTCAGGGGGCGCACACATACACACACAGGCACACACACAGACACATACACACATACACAATCGATGTACTCAGGACGCAGCGGCGACACAAGCAACCGTACATACAGTTACGTGGCACTGGCAGGGTCGAGCAATTATCGACAAGGTCGCAGGCAGGGGTCGGAAGGCCGAGCGGGTGCCGCGCTGGCGATTAGATTCGGAAGGCGGGTCGTGTGGGGCCGCGACGCCCCCCGCACCGCCCCCGCACCGCCCCCGGCACCGCCCCCGGCACCGCCCCCGGCACCGCCCCCGGCACCGCCCCCGGCACCGCCCCCGGCACCGCCCCCGGCACCGCCCCCGGCACCGCCCCCGGCCATGGGCGTAGAGACGGGGGGGGGGGGGGGGCAGCACAGCCCCCCCCCTAAACGTCCCACCGGGGCGCCAAATTCGCCCCCGGGGGGCGCCCAAGACGGGCGCCGAAGGGGCACCGAAGGCGCCCGCGGGCCGCCGGTATCCGAGGGGATAATGCGAAATGGAGTACCGACGGCGCCCACTGGTCTGGTCACAGGTGCACACGATACGGATTTCAAGGCGCCCCACGGGGGCGTCAAAAGGGGTGCCGAGGGCGCCCGCGCGCGTGGCATGTGTGATGGCACAAAGGGCGCCAGAAAGGGCGCCGACGCCGACGGCTCCCACAGGTCACAGGTGCACAAGATACGGATTCTGAGACGCCTCACGGCGGTCACTAAAGGGGGCGCCAAGGGCTCTGGCATTGGCGACGGAACGGGGCGATTGCTCCGGACAGCATTGGTTGTCTGTCACAACGGTTGGCGTCCCTAACAGGTATATATATGTATTTACGCGCCATAATATAATAAAAAGGAAAAGTACTTAATGTTAAATTACGATTTTTATTACATTATTTTGCCTTCCCACGAAAACTTTCTATCATTTCCATCGATTTTCGAAAAAAGGGGGGGAGGGTTGGGAGGGGGGCGCCGTCGAGCCCGTGGACTCTGCCCCCCCCCCCCTGACTTCAAAACATTCCTCCGCCCATGCCCCCGCCCCCCTTCCCCCTCCCCGGGTACCGACTCGTTATAATTATCGCCAACTCGATCGCACGCAATATGACAGCTTTCGCAATCTGCATATAATACTTTCGAGAAGGCCCTGCCTGCCTGCCTACCCTGCCCATAGGACGGTCTCTACGGTCCCTACGGTACGGCTGGAAGGAGTTCGCATTTGTTTTCACGAAGTCACGCCGCACGCGGTATTTTTCTGAACAATACGCGCCTTGTATCCGGTTTCCGCACAGCAGCGGCGCTGCGAATAGTGAAGACCGAGGGGGCGCTCGGTGCCTGCATATCCCGTGGCACCCGCCCGGCCCGCCCGCACCCCGGGACGCGTACGGTAACTGAATTTCTCATACATAAAGTATACACAATCTCGTCGAGGAGCAGCGGGAATAAATAGTGCGCTGCGGCGGCGGCGAAGGGGGCCGTATTCTCCTCCTTCGCGATGCTAATGTTGCTTTAAACAATCTCACTAAGACGCGCACTGCTTTGGCTGCTTGCTGCCGCATTTACTTACGATTTTCCTTGCCTCCTCTTCCTCGCCCGCCTCCCGCCCGGCTCCTGCCCGGCACGGCCGCTGTCCCCCCCCCCCCCCGCACCGCGCGCCCCGTAATAGACGTAGCGGAATAACGAACAATGCCCGCGACCGCAGCGGCGTATACGACCACAGCCGGGCCCTACGGCTATGGCTCCACTTTCTCTGCCCCGAGCCGAGGGTGAGCCGAGGGCTGGGCTGAGCCGGGAGCCGATGGTTCTCAAGGGAGCGACACCCCTCTGCCCCTCTGCACAGCTCTGCAGCCCTGTGGGCCGAGCCGAGCCGAGCCCGGGCCGCACCTGACCAGCTGAGCGTAGCGCCGCCCAGCACAGACCCGGCCCGACCCTTACCCCTTCCCTGACTTTCGGAACACGCCGCGCAGCAACTCAATAAATCCGCCCAAGTTTAGAAAACAATTAAAACAAAGTTTTTATAATTCAGTAAAATAAAAATTCGTAAAAGAAATCGGACCTCTTGTACAATTATTGCTGAGCGCTGTTCTAGCTCTGAATGAGCGTCCAGGGGAAACGCCGTGGCGAAACCAAAAGATGAGCGCGTGGGAAGCGCCCGGCTGGGTAGGCAATATGCGGAGCTGCGATGCATGGGCGCTTAACGGGACTGCCTACCTCACAGGCGCCAACGCGGAGCCCGGCGGAGCACAGCACTGCGGCATTGCAGCGCGAGGCTCATCGGTCCTCGCGTCCGAGGGAAGATGAAAGACTTCCTCTCTCCGTAGTCGTACCCCCTCCCCCCCCCCCCCCCCCCCCCCGGGCCCCCTCCACTCCCTCCGCCCTCCGGCCTTGTACAGAGAGTAGGGCGGCGGCGGCAGTGGGGCTTGCCAACTATGTGCTCCCTCGAACAAAAACAGTGTGAGCTCTCGTTCCGGGGAACAATACGAAACAAAAAATAAATATAAAAAAGGTAGAAGGCGTTCGCCGGCAGTACTCTACGGCCCATGACGTAGCCGACAACGTCGGCGCGACAGAGAAGAAAAGTAGTGTTCACGGGGAGTTCGCGAGTCGTTCTGCGTTCAAATACCAACAACCGGAGAGGAGGGGGGGGGGAGTACTTTGTGTTTCTCTTCCGCGTGGTTCGTGCGCTCTGGTGGTACTGCTGCTGCCGTCAGGTCGGACGCGGCTGTGACTGTGGGGCCCTTTTAGCTTCACAATGAGCTCTTCTCTCTCTCTCTCTCTCTCTCTCTCTCTCTCTCTCTCTCTCTCTCTCTCTCTCTCTCTCTCTCTCTCTCTCTCTCTCTCTCTCTCTCTCTCTCTCTCTCTCTCTCTGTGCCTCGTGCCGAGGTCCAAACACGGGGTCCGCAATGCGAGGCATAGCAGCCGGACATGGCCGCGGCCCTCACAGTAACAATAAGAGGGAGTGCCCAACCCGCGCCGCCAGCAGCAAACGCTCTCGCCTCTCTCCTGAAGGGCTTCATTCCTAATTCAGGCTCCGGACTGGGTGCCGCTGCTGCTGCTGCGCCCACGAGCTCATCATCAGACTGGAGTTCGTCGAAAGGAGCTGCCACGGCAAGAGAAAAAGAAGGGGGGGGGGGGAGGTGAAAAAACAAACACGAGAAATGGGTGGAAAACGGAGGGGGGGCAGCGGGGGGTGGTTTTTGTTGTTCGCGCAGTCGGATGAAAGACGTCACGCGAGAAATGTAGATGTGAATAACTCGCACCGCTCGGAGTAGGAAGAGGAGGGGGAGAAGGAGGAGAAGGGGAGGCAGAGAAGGGGCACGGGGAAGACGAGGACGGCGACGACGAGGCAGCAAGAAGGGGCATGGGGAAGCGGGCGTCCGCGGAGGGGGCATTTCGGGGGGCAGCGCGTGCAGAGCGGGGAAGGCAGCGCGGGAGGGGCAGAGCGGGGAAGGCAGCGCGAGCCGCGAGCGCCGCTAAAACATTTGTCGCTTGACAAGAATGTGCCGTAAGCTAGTTTGGGCACGCGATGTTTCACCCTACCCCGACCCCGTCCCGTCCCGTCCGGCCGGCCTCACCCCGGCCCACTCTCCGAACGCCAGTAAAGCTCACCAGCCGCGCGTGATTTGTGGCGTGGTGTGGTGCGGCCCTGCAGCGACTGCAGCCGCGGCGTGCACAAGCAGCGCACCATCGTCTCAGCACGGCGGCGTCGAAAATGTAAGCGGCTCGGCGGCCCCCCGCCCCGGCGGCCCCCCGCCCCCGGCGGCCCCCCGCCCCCGGCGGCCCCCCCCCCCCGGCGGCCCCCCGCCCCCGGCGGCCCCCCCGCCCCCGGCGGCCCCCCCCCCGCCCCCGGCGGCCGGCCACTCACCAGCGCTGGCTGGAGCGCTGGAGCCCCCGGCAGTGAAAGCCTGTTGACAAGGCGCTGGAGTAGTTGGGGCGCTGCTATATAGCTGTCCTTGTCAGATCGGCGGGCCGACGGCGGCGGCTCACGGGGCCGGGATATATCGCTATAAGGAGCACAGGGCGAGCGGGCGGGGGCTGCGGGGGCTGGGGTGTGATTGAGTTCCCCTCTCGCGCACCCCTTTCTCCATTTCTCTCTCTCTCTCTCTCTCTCTCTCTCTCTCTCTCTCTCTCTCTCTCTCTCTCTCTCTCTCTCTCTCTCTCTCTCTCTCTCTCTCTCTCTCTCTCTCTCTCTCTCTCTCTCTCTCTCTCTCTCTCTCTCTCTCTCTCTCTCTCTCTCTCTCTCTCTCCGTCTCTCTTGCTGGGAAAGGGATGAAAAGGAACAAGGGAGGACGCGCGCGCGCGGGGATAGCGAACAGAAAAGGGGCCCGCGGTGGACAACGAGAGGGGAGGGGGCTTAAGTCCCACGGCGGTAGTGGTACGGGGTAGCGGCTCTATCGCTCTCCCCTCCCCTCCTCCTCATTGCTCTCCCTCCCACGCTAGCGCACGGCGACGACGGGTCGTGACTCCGTTACTGTAGCGAGCCAAACGGGTGCCTCATTACACGTCCACCCCCGGCGGCAGCGGTAGCAGCGACAGTGGCAGCAGCAGCAGCAGCAGCAGCAGCAGCAGCAGCAGCAGCAGCAGCAGCAGCAGCAGCAGCAGCAGCAGCAGCAGCAGCAGCAGCAGCAGCAGCAGCAAGCAAGCTCAGGTGGGCGGGGCCGACCGAGTAAATCATGTGAAAGAAAACAAGAAAGCGAGTGACAGCAAGTCGTCCGGCCGCCGGTTCAACTCCCTGGAGAGCGGTGAGACGGCAGGATTCGGCCCCGTTCCTCTCGGTGTCAGACAGCAACCCCGAACACCACTGCGCTACGGTCTGCGGCGCACCGCGGGGGGCCGCGGGGGCCGCGGGGGCCCGGGGGGCCTCGGGGGGGGGGGGGGATGAAATGTATACGCTGCCGCCGGTGCACATCCTGATGCCGCTGCACCGGCTGCATTTCATGGTGAGGCTCCCGGCCGCATCACGTACAACCCTAACGATTTTTTGTGATTGTTAGCAGATGATACCTACCAAAAACAATAAAGATAGCAACAATAAAGATAGCTAAATAAGTTAGCTAGCTTTTACTTCCGATAAGAAACGAAGCCACCCCGCCGAAAAGATGTGGCGAGTGCGGCAAACTTATAAAATAATGATAATAATAATATTAGGTGGGCCGGCACTAGGGGGACCCGTGTTTTTTTTTTTTTCATTTCTTGCATTATATACGTCTGGAGCAAACTGAACCGCTGGGAAAGATGGCCGCTGGAGTCCAGACCAGAAGGGCACAGGTGGTGGGGTGGTGTGGCGTCTCAAAGGGCCAAGCGCGGTGTGTACCCGGCGTGACCTATTTCTGACATCCGCGCTCCCCGCCCTTGCCGCCCTACCGCCGCCCCGCCGCGCTCGATCACCGCATTGCGATGCGATGCGCTGCGATGTAGAACCTCTGCCGGGGCTCGGGATCACACGGACACGGCGTCTCTCAACATTTAATTCTATTTTTGTCCCTTCCTAATTTTTGAAACCCTGCACTGTTATTTGTGCGCTCGGCTAAGAGGGCGGTTGGCCGGGTGTAGCTACTTGGGCATGCTGCATGCACCGGTGCGCGCCCGCCGCCTGCCAGGACCATGCATCCCTGTCGCCCTGCCCTGTCCGGGCCGGGCCGGGCAGCCCACTCTCTCCAACGGGTGGGCAGGGCAGGTAGCGGGCGCCATGCGCGCACGCCGGCCCTAAGAAATGTATCACGGGCGTGGGTAGGGGCGTCTTGGGGGCTGCCCCAGTGCGGGCCGGGGGCGGCGGGGGCGGCGGGGGCGGCGGGGGCGGCGCGACCGACGTGCACACCGACACGACCCCGGCGCCGCTGCTCCCGCTCAGCCTCCCTCCCTGCCGCGAGCCCCGGAAGGTCCGCCGGTGAGCCATGCACACGCACACGCACACGCACACGCACACGCACACGCACACGCACACGCACACGCACACGCACACGCACACGCACACGCACACGCACACGCACACGCACACGCACACGCACACGCACACACAAACACACCCACCCACACAAACACGTACGGCCCGCTTGCTACCAGAATCCCGAGGCGCACATACGGTCTCACAACGACCGGCACGGCGTCGGCGTCGGCCGGGTGGCGGGGCGGGAGGAGATGTGCGGAGCACGACACACAAGTCCTCTCTGCTCCGGCGGGAACGAAAACGGAGCACGGGCAAGTGCGCGGAATACGAGAATACCCGATGGCGTGGCAACGCGGTGCAACTGCTGCTGCTGCAGCCATTGCTGCCGAGCTGAGGCACTGACCGCGGTACAACGGCACTCGCCGGGACGGATCTGTCCATACCCGACCCGCACCCTGACTCCAAAGCTGTCCGCCGAAGGTGCGTTGCAGCGCTAATCGCGGACGGCCGGTGGCGGCTGCCGAGCGTGCATGCCGCGCCGTGCCGCGCCGTGCCGCGCCGTGCCGCGCCGTGCCGCGCCGTGCCGCGCCGTGCCGCAGAACATAGGCGATCCACGGGTCATTCATGCGCGGGGCTGCGCTGTCTACCGGCTGGGGGTTGGTTGTAGCGGGGCCGGGGCGTGGGGCGGGCCGGGGGCGGCCGGGGGCGGGGCCGCCGGGGGCGCAGCGGCTGGGTCCGGGGGTGGCGGGCGGCGGCGGACGGAGCTCGGACGGAACAGGAGGGATCGATATCCGGTAGAAGGGGATGCACGGCGGGGAGGGGGAGAGGAGGGGAGGGGTGTCCACGCCACGCCAGTCGGCCCGGCGGCCCGGCGGCTCGGCGGCCCGGCCTCTACCACTGCCGCTGCCGATGGGCCTCCGCCTCCGGGCTCCGCCTCTGGGCTCCGGCCTGTTCCCGGGACAGGTCGGGTCGGACCGGGCCGGGCCTTCCGAAGTAACATTCGCCACTGTAAGACGAAAATAGTTCAGTCCAGCCGGTGTGCCCCGCGCCGCCCTCCACTCCTGCGGGGGCCTGCGGGGGCGCTGGGGGAGGAAGGGCTGCACACCCCCAGCTGGGCCTCGGCCTGTCCGCGGTCCGAGTAATGATGTGACGTCACGATCTGACATGAGGTTTTATTATACCAATCGCCGTGGTTACATCACCATGCAGCATGGAGAAGGGAAGGCCAGGGTCGACATGGCCGTCCCCGGGGGCCGGGGGCCGGGGGCCGGGGGCCGGGGGCCGGGGGCCGGGGGCCGGGGGCCGCCGGGGGCCGTGGGCCGGGGCCGGGGGCCGGGGGCCGGGGGCCTCTACTCAGCGCCTGCTGTCCACCCGACAGGCACCTGAGGCACAGTGGCACAGCCATTGCAACGGCTCTATAACCGCATACGGTCATTGTGTTGCAGGACTGGTGAAACTGGGGGTGCAATGCGTCACCGGCAAGAAGGTCGCCATCAAGATCATCAACAGGGAGAAGCTGAGCGAGTCCGTCCTAATGAAGGCAAGTGGGACAAAAAGATACAGCCCAAAATTGTTTAGTTATTTGTGTATTTATTTATCTGAGTTAATGCCTCGTATTCGCAAAAACCCCACAGGTGGAGAGAGAAATTGCCATAATGAAGCTGGTGGATCACCCTCACGTCCTGGGCCTGTCGGACGTGTACGAGAACAAGAAGTACCTGTAAGTGCATCAAGAGTACGCGTACCGCCCTAGCGAGACTTACAGTGTTCCTGACAGTTTACGTCTGCGCGCCAACAGGTACCTGGTGCTGGAGCACGTGTCCGGGGGCGAGCTGTTCGACTACCTGGTGAAGAAGGGCCGTCTGACGCCCAAGGAGGCGCGCCGGTTCTTCAGGCAGATCATATCGGCCCTGGACTTCTGCCACAGCCACTCAATATGGTAGGCATCACCTGACCTCACGCCAGCCTCGAGTTTGGGAGAGTGACCCTAACGCCTAACGCACTGACTGACCCCGCAGCCATCGGGACTTGAAGCCGGAGAACCTGCTGCTGGACGAGAAGAACAACATCAAGGTGGCGGACTTCGGCATGGCGTCGCTGCAGCCGGCGGGCAGCATGCTGGAGACGTCCTGCGGCTCGCCGCACTACGCGTGCCCGGAGGTCATCAGGGTGGGTACCGGGGAGGGAAGGGACGGTGAAAAATAAAACGATTTATGGCTTGCGTGCTGAATATTCGAACCCGCGCGGACGCTAACGTGTTCTCTGCAGGGGGAGAAGTACGACGGCCGCAAGGCGGACGTGTGGTCGTGCGGCGTGATCCTGTACGCGCTGCTGGTCGGCGCGCTGCCGTTCGACGACGACAACCTGCGACAGCTCCTGGAGAAGGTGAAGCGGGGCGTGTTCCACATACCCCACTTCGTGCCGCCCGACTGCCAGAACCTGCTTCGGGGCATGATCGAGGTCAACCCGGAGAAGAGACTCACGGTAAAGACACTAAACGGCACATACATGTTAACGGCCGAGGCCGAAGCGGCGGCATGCTAAAAGCTTTTGTCTTGGGCTTCCTGTCCTGCAGCTGGCGGAGATCAACAGGCACCAGTGGGTGACGGCGGGAGGCAAGGGCGAGCTGGAGCTGGAGCTGCCCATGATGGAGGTGGTGCAAACACACGTCCTGCCCACGGAGGAGTCCATGGACACGGACGTCCTGCAGGCCATCACCTCGCTGGGGTGCTTCAAGGACCGCGACAAGCTGGTGCAGAAGCTGCTCAGCTCCGAGTGAGTGCGCTGAGAGGCGGGGGGGGGGGGGGTGACCGCCCGGGAGGTAGGCAACCCTCATGGGTGCGTGCGTAACGGGACGGCCTACCCACCACGGCGCTTGCGGCCGGAGCAGCAGCAGCAGCAGCAGCAGTCGGGTGTCGTCACCACGCCAGCGCCAGGCCGCCTGATGGGTAGGCCGCCCTCGTTCCGACGCGCGCTGCGGTACAGCCTACCCTCCACGGCGCCTGCCGGGTCCGCTGCCGCCGGGCATCACCCTTCCTGATGAGAAGCCAGGCGAGGAAGGAGAGGGAGGGGGAGGGGAGGCGAGGGAGGGGAGGGGAGGCGAGGAAAGGGAGGGGAGGCGAGGGTGGGGAGGCGAGGGGGACTCTGCCGTCAACGGGGAGAGAATTCCACCGCATTCCTGCGGGGACAGCGCAGAGGCATGCGGCTGGCGCCGAGGATACCACCAGGACCCGCTCCCACTCACCCTGGGCCGGGACTCAACTCGGGACCCTCTCTGCTCTGCGCAGGCACAACACGGAGAAGGTCATCTACTTCTTGTTGCTGGAGCGCAAGCGGCGGCGGCCGGCGTACGAGGACGACGCCGAGTCGGCGCTGCGGATGCGCCTGGAGACGCCCGACCCGCCGCGGAAGCGGGTGGACGCCTGCAAGGTGAACGGGACGGCCACGACCTTCGGCAGGATATCGGAGGGCAGCCCCCTCACGCCCAGGAGGCTCGCCTACCAGTGAGTGCTGTTGTTGTTGTATGCATGCTATGCATGCGCGCCGTGGTGCCCTTCAGGCACAAAGGGTCAGGGGTTGTTTGCGTGTTGCGTGAAAGGTGTGTGTGTGTGTGTGTGTGTGTGTGTGTGTGTGTGTGTGTGTGTGTGACGAGGGGAAGGGTTGGCCAGCTCCGCAGTTGGTACGCGTTGACGGATGTGGCTCTGTGCGGACGCAAGTAGAGGTGGCTTTTCCTTGGCTGCACTATTCAAGGCTCCCCGAGCTGTGCGGTGACCAAGGCCGCGAAGGTCCTTGTGTGGTCCGCAGTGCCCGGAGCGTCTATATAAACCTCGGGCTGGGACAGGGCCGGGTGCCGCCGAGGCCAGGCCCCAGAGCGGCCTAGTGTAAACACCAATCCCGAATAGCGTTTTATAGGAAGGCGCCCTTGAACCTCGACGCCCTCATGACACCCCCGTCATATCCCCCGTTTGTTTGCAGCGCCCGGCACCATCGCCGACCGCTGGCGCCGTCGGTGGCCGTGACGAACCAGCAGAACTCGGCGGGGTCCGGCAGCAGCGGCCCGAGTGCCGCCCTCGCCGGGATACTGTCGCCGCTGCCGCAGAGGGCGTCGCACCACCACCATCACCACCACCACCACCATCACCACCACCACGGCACCAACAGCTCGGGCAGGCCGGGCTCCGGGACCGGGTCGCCGACGGGGACCCCCACCGGCCAGGGGCAGTCCACCCCGGGCAGCCCCATGGTGCAGCGGGCGCGCGCAGAGAGCGTGGACAGCTCCGAGAACTCGGCGTCCGGTGAGTGCGGGGGGAGGGGAGGGGAGGGGCAGGGTGGAGGCGGCAAGCCGCGCGGGTTCGGGCCGGGAGGACTGCTGCAGCGACCGCAGCCCCGTCGGCAGGGGGCAAAACGAACACAGTTTGGACTTTGATAACGCGGTTGTCACGGGGGACGAGAGACACCACCAAACCAGGACATGCAATACCAGTCTTTCCCTCTTCTACCTGTGTATAGCGCGCTCGCACCACCACCACCAGCACAACAGCGGCAGTGGCGGCGGCGGCTCCGGCAGCACCGGAGGCGCATCTGGGGGAAGCTCGTCGGGGGGCCACCGGTCGCGGAAAGCGTCCACGTCCAGCGGCGAGGGCTCCAGCAGCTCGGGGGGCGGGGGGACTCGGGGCCTCTGAGCACGCCCCCGCCCCCGCCCCCAGCCATCGTTCTCCGCAGCGCCCCCGGTACTCTCCCTCTCTCTCTCTCTCTCTATCTCTGTCTCTCTCTCGCTCTCACACACTCACAAAAAGCACACGGCTAGGCACGGCTAGACACGACAAGTCCTTGTGATTTCAGTTTGCCCTGCGATCAGCGACATATTGCCTTGCTCTGATGTTTTTGCTGCATGAACGTGGTGCCAGCCTGCGCGGCGCTGCACGGCGGTGCCAAGGGTTTCCTACCTCGCGTTAGACCAGTCGACACTCCTTCGCTCTCCCTGCTTTCGCTGCAGCGCGACCGGCATTGCCTAGCTTGTTCGGTCTGCAGTCACAGATAAAAAGTTAGCGCCACTCCGACGCATCTGCGTATTCAATGTTTTCGTTGTTTTGGAAATGAGTGTCCAACGTGCCAACCGTATGCCTAATACTGCACTGAACACAATTTAGTGATAATGAAACATCATTAACTTTAGAGAATAATTATAGATACGATTAGTCTAAGATACCCCGGTGCACCTCAAAATGTATTACCAACATTATTTCTAAGGGTAGATTTTCTAGCTAGACACAATTTAATTGAGAACTTTTGTAGACTTTTCGTCACCAAAATTATGCATTACTTGAAAGTAGACACCAATCTTATCTAGTCGTCGCATCGTTCATACACTCTTTCATAGTTCGCATACGAGATAAAATGTCGCTCTGCCCTGCCATGGAGTCATCCAGCTGGTAGGTAGCTTGGCACCATCATCTTATTTGATGTACGTTGAAAACCTCGTTTCATCCCATTCGCTTTGAGTAGAAAAACGCCACATAATCTAACCCACAGTTATTATGGGGAGTTCGTGAATATTATTCCGTGACGATAGTTCTTGAAATTCATAAGGACCAAGTTTTTTTTTTTTAATGTACGGTAAGACCCGCTAATTAACGGTCTCAATTGGATAAGAAGCCGAGCATTGTACCGGGCCGTTTTCGTTTCTTCATCCCTTTTGAAAGCCATGCAACGCTGTTTTCTGTGTCACGAGCGAGGAGTTGCCGTCATGCCGTGTGTCTCTTTGTTTGTCATCGAGGAGGAGCAGGAGAATGAGGAGGGGTGGTGCGTCGAGCCGCAGCAGAACTTTGTGTGCGGACACGTCGCGACGTCGCGTCGTGTATGTCTGCCATGTCGCGGTAGTTTGCTCGAACCGCGGCCCGGCTACAAGCCTGGCATGGCATGGCATGGCCTGGCATGGCCTGGCATGGTCTGGCATGACCTGATATGACCTGGCTTGGCCTGGCATGGCCTGGCATGGTCTGGCATGACCTGACATGGCCTGTCACAGCTCCGCAAGCAACGGATTCCAATGTTTCCGCGCTTTGTATGAAGAACGAGAACTTTGTTTGTGCGCCAACCTAACCGCATTAAGTTGTCGCTTCCCCGGCCGCAGTTGTGCCAACTGTTCGGACATGCTGATGACGATCCTGTTCTCTCTGTCTCTCTCGGCAGGGGGCACGCTGGCCAGCCTGGGGCCGTTCACCCCGCCCGGCTCACCAATCGCGTCCGGGGTTAGCTCCGGCGTGAGCGCGGGGACGCACTGGCGCTCCCGACTCAACACCCTCAAAAACTCGTTCCTGGGCTCGCCGCGCTTCCACCGCCGGAAGATGCAGGGTAGGTACAACGCAGGGATGTGTGAGCGTGAGGGCAGGGCCTGCAGGGGCCCGCACCAGGGCTTGGCACGGCGACTAACCACGGTCTGTTCCAGCAGCGTCCTCCGAGGAGGTCCACCTCACCCCCGAGTCGTCGCCGGAGCTGACCAAGAAGTCGTGGTTCGGCTCACTCATGGCCACGGAGCGGGACGAGACGTTCACCATCCTGCTCAAGGGCCGGCCTCTGGCAAACGTCAAGGCGGACCTGATCCACGCCTTCCTCTCGGTACGGTGACACGAAGGCACGCAACGAGGTACGGTTCACCGAACACTAGCGCGGTTCTGACGGCGGCCGTGCGGTCCTGATTGCAGATCGCGGAGCTGAGCCACTCGGTGGTGTCGCCGCTGTCGTTCCGCGTGGAGTACCGGCGGGGCTCGGCTGGTCCAGCCATGTTCCAGCGCCAGGTGCGCTTCCAGGTGGACCTTTCGTCGGTGGCGAAGGACCCACAGGACCCGCTGTACGCCCTCACCTTCACGCTGCTGTCCGGCAACATCCGCCGCTTCCGCCGGCTGTGTGAGCTGATCCAGGCGCAGGTCTGCAGCCGGCGGCCGCCGCCCAGCCCCCGCGCCCAGCGCAAGTTCGCCCAGGAGCTGAGCGAGTCGTCGTCGTGCGGCTCCGACACCTCGGAGAGACTGTCCCCGCACCCCGGCACCAGACAAGTGAGTCCCGGGCCCAGCCTGATCCTGGCGCTGCTCCACGGCTGGTCCTGTTTGCCTGACGAGGGTGCCTTGCCGTTGCAGATGTCGTGGTCGCACGTCGAGTCTGACCTGGAGAGCGACTCGTCCGTGTTCGACGTGAAGAGCCCGTCCCGTGACAACGGCAACTCGGTGCTGGCGCGCCGCCGCTCGTCCGCCTCCAACAACAACAACCTGGTGTCGGCCAACGGTTCGTCGACGGCCAACGGCTCGGCCAACGGCCCGTCCAACGGGTCCTCCACGACGTCCGCCAATAACTCGAACACAGCCGACGGCAGCCTGGCCAGCAGCCTGGTGTCTCCCCAGGGTGAGAGACCACCAGGTGAGTTGGGCCAGGCCAAGCCGGCCATGCAGGCCATACAGGCCATGCAGGCCATGCCCATGACGGATCTCCACCTGCCTTCTACCAGAGTCTGATGGGAAGTGCTAGACGCGTAGTTGACGGGGTGCTTCGCTTCCGGGGGCATAGGGGTCGCCCCCTTTACCTGACGGACGTACACGCCGTGCCCACAGGGACGCCGTCGACCCCCGGCGGCAACGCCAGCGCCATCAGCTCTGGAGCGGGGACGCCGGGGACGCCGGGGACCAACCCCGGGACGCCCGGGACGCCGCCGCCCCGCTCCAGCAGTGAGAGCAGGACGTCTCCGGTGCGCACAGCGCGCTCGGCGCACTCCTCGGGCTCCGTTGCGTGATTGCATCCGCACCGGGGCCGGGGCCGGGACCGGGGTGCGTGGTGAGGCCATGGGCGAAGCCACGGGAGGCCGCGGGGCCGCGGGTGAGCAGGCCACAGGTAGACTGCCTGTGTCTTGGACTCGCGCGTCCTCACGGACCCACCCCGTCGTCAACACTGCCTTTTACGAATCATGTTTGGGAGTTCCTGACACTTCAATAGATTTTCTTTTTGTAATTCCGAGGGTGTGTCAGGCATTCCCAACTGCAGCACGCATTCGTGTAGGGGTGCTTGCTGGTGCCCTGCCGCCTCATTCCCAAGTCCCGATAAGGAGGCATTATGATAAGAGACTTCGACCGAGCAAGGAGTGGTTTTCTGTGCGTCTTGCTTGGGGTTTCGTCGACGAATGTGATGTTCATCAACTAAATTAATAACTGTGAATATCTTCATGTTATTAAGGACGGCATTGGATTTTTACCCTTCAGAAACTTTGCAAATACACAAAGAAACACTGCAGGAAGGCTAAAGCGAGCTGTTTGCTAAGTCGTTTTAGCTCTAGTACCGATTTTGTGATATTTGAATAACACTGAATTCCGAAATGGTCTTCCTTGTATCTATCCCGCAATTTGTGTAAATACTTCAAATTTTAGTTGGGTGGGGGTTATCTAGGACCTCCTAGGGCCTGGAGCCCACCTGGCTATGTTCATATGGAAGAATTTGTGATACTCTGCATATTATCATTTTGAACGATGTGAGGTGAGTGCTGTTTCTGACAGTTTTGTTTGAGTTTGTGTGAGTGGGCCAAAGGCAAAGAATGATGTTAAACTGCTTCTGCTAATGTACTCGAATCAAAAAAATCAAATCATTTAAAAGCAAAGAAACATTTTTTAAGCTATCTTTTTTGTTTTGTTTTGTAAAACTGTTGGTTTCCCTCTGAACTCTGTACGGCAGCTGGTATTATGCTCTCCACGAAAGACAATTATAGAGAATTTTGGTCTTGAATTGACGCACTGAGTAGGCTACTTTCACCTGTAATGATTGTAAAATTCTGAGTGTGTACACGAGTGGCGGCAGTCCGAACGCTGTCGAGCCCGGTGCCAAAATGTCTCAGGCCAGAGGTTTGACTATCTAAGCTAATTTGTTGGACTGCTTTGTGAAGTTTGTTGATGTAAATAAGGATAGAGAGATGTGTTTGTATTTACGCTTTTATTGTTTATTATGAAATCACTGTTGTTCTCAGTTCCTAAGTTCTCATGTTCAAGGATCTGATTTTTTTTTAAAAAAAACGTTGGGCATAGTATTTATTGCTAATCATAATTGTTACATAGGGCAGACTGAGAGCGTCCCTTTAAGCCCCTCATCAGTTAACATACACTTTGGGATAGAAACTAATGCGATATTGTACTCGAAATGAAAAGTTAAGATCTCCTTAGGTCACCGTCCAAAACACCTCAGCAGCACACGATCTCTTTTCAGCCTTGGATCAAAGATACGAAAAATGGTGAACCTCGCATCCCCAAAATGTCAATTTCCCCTTCTTGTAATTGTATCAGATTTATTTTTAATCATGTGCAAGCAGATATTATATTTTTAAGAAATGTTCTAACGGAAGCTTCTGTCAAAAATCTCTAGAAATAGTCAAAGTCCGGGCACTAGCTCCCATGTTCGTACATTCCTAACGAGACTTCTTCGTCCCCCTCAAGTATAATTCTCTAATTGGTTTCACACCCTCTATGAAGAAATTTTTCCCCTCCAAGGAACGTGCAATGCGATTTTTTAAAGTCAAAAGCAATGGGATTTTGATGAACCCGCTTTGTTAATTTTAAAGCCACGCAGTACTTATTTTAAACAAAATCTGAAATGGTTCCGGACGCGTAGGCACCCGGCCGCTTTAATTTACTTGTAGGTCTCTAGGGATAGAAAGCGTATCGATCTCAAATCTTGAATTCTCAATAATCGAATCCATCCACCGACAAAAGTGCCTGGCCCACCATACGGAGTTCGCGGCGCGCGGCGCCCGCGAGTGTGATATTCAAGCTAATAATATTAGAGAAACTGAGGTTTTAAATAAAATCATCGCAGCGTCGCATGCGAGAAAGAAATTGTATTTATATACGTCTAATTATCGTGTGTGGATCTTTCTTGTCTTTTTACTATTTGTCAACGATTTGGCACACTCCTGTTTTGTTACCATTATTAATTGGAATCACCGTGTCTTTGTATATACTATGGTGCCGGTATATAAATGCTACTTTGCTTCTGCAATAAAGTCTAGCCCACCAATCAAGAACATTTCGTACATTATTTATGTTTTCCCTTTCGGACTGACCTGGACTGACACCTCTGGGGAGAGGGGCCCTGTTCTTCCCTCTGGTTCGAAACGGCGACGCTTAAAACGTCGCGGCTCCATGAGAACCTTTCAATAAATACGGTCAAAACAAATCATTCAGGGGGGAAAGAACACCTCTGCCTGGCTCTGTTGGCTTCTCCTGCCGTAACTGACAAATTCGGCGTGGATTGATATGAACGACATGACGGTCAGGAAGGAGTAAGAAACCAGTCAGACAAACGAGAGAAGTTTCTCTCCCGTGAGTTGGCACTGGCAGCGCGCAGCGCGCTGTTGTCGAAGTTCATCCGCTTGTCCGCTAGATGGCGTCCGCATCACGCAGAGGGACCCGTCCGCGTGGCACTGCATGCTGCACGACGGGCGCAGCCGCGGCAGCAGCGCAGCAGGCGGCGGACAGAGGGGAGGGGAGCGGAGGGGAGGGACAGGTGAGTGCGGCGCGGTGCGGCGGGTGCGGTGCGGCACGAAGGGGCAGGAGGGGAGAGGGGTCCAGCGGGCTGGAGAGACACCAGCGGAGCGGCAACCTTGGAGTGTCCGATGCACCTCTCCCTTCCCTCACCTCGCTACAGCGCTGCTGGAGCTGGAGAGACCGGCCCCCAGACCTGACCTGACCGGACCCATGACCAGCCCTGCGGTGCAGCAGCACAGCAGCAGGGCAGCAGCTCAGACAGGGCTGGCTCCGGCAGGGCTGCGGCGTGGCGCGGCGCGGCATCGTGCAGGAGATGCGACTCCAGGCCCCGCGTCTCGACCGCACCGCGCTGCCCCTGCACCCTCCTGCTGGAGCTCCCCGCCAAGTTTGCATGTTGCAGGTAGACTGGAGAAGAAGGTCCCCTTTAAAACCTCCAGGGCGGTGATGGTGGCCCAGCTCGGCCGGACCCGGTGTCTCCAGACAACGAAAATAATTGACTCATCTCGAAATCGCCTGCCTTCCACGAAAGCGGCCCCGCAGATAGAAATCTTGACCGCCTTCCCCCCCTCCAGCCTCCGGCAGACCGATCGCCGGGGCCGGGCTGTGCTGGGGACCGCTGGGGTCCGCTAGGGACCGGAGATCGCGGGAACGTGCGTGCGACGCGCCTGGTGTAGAATCGAGACGACTGCGTGATTCACAGCGAGATGAGTGGCGAACGCGCCCAACTTCCTCAGACCATTCCTCTGTTATTCTCAGGAAGTGTATTTCTCACATCTCTTTCAAAGGGCACACGGCGGCCGGCAAACACTGCCGAAATGAGAGTGTTCCAATTTCCTCTCGATGGCGCGACGGCGGACGTTGCAGGGACCTCTTTGCCGGCTCTGCCCTCGCCCCCTCATTCGAAGGGCCTTTGGCCTGCTGGCCTGCGTGGGCAGCCAACTGGGTTAGCCGGCTGCTGGCTGCGCTGCACGGCTGCGGCCGCGCGCGGCTGTCGAGTCGATTGAGGTCTACGCGCAAAACGGGGCGCTACCAACCGGGCCCTTGGACAGCCCCAGCCCAGGTGACTCTAAGGCGGCTCTCTAATGCTGGCCCAGGCATCTCTCTAGAAATCCCTAGGGATGGCCGAAGCCAAACCCCGCATCGGGATGGCGTGCGGTATTGGCAGTCGCATGGGGAGACGGGGAGGGGGCGGAGGGGTGTACGCGCTAACGCCGCAAGCTCGGTGTGAAAGCTGTCCAAAGCAACAGAGACCGGACCGACCCCAAGGCCCAAGGCTGCCAAGGCCCACGGCCCACTGGTCTCAAGGCCAGCGCCAGCAGCGCCAGCGTGCTGATATCACCCCCAGACCCAGACGCAGACAGGGCGGGGCGGGGCAAGTGGCCGCGTCGTCTCGAGATGTCCCCCTTCCCCGCAAGGTCCAAACCCAACCACAATTTACCAAATGTGGCGTCCAGTCGGCGCGTGTATGGCTGGCTGCGGGGAGCAGCGCGAGTTTGAGACGGCCGCCGAGAAAACGGGCGGCGGCAGCGGCGGCAGCGGCGGCAGCGGCGGCGGTGGCATCAGCAGTGGCAGCAGCGAGAGGATGGAGCAAAACGCAGCCGGGCTTCCTCTAGGCGGGGCCGAGAGCCGAGCGTGGCTGCTTGATGAATAGGGGCGTCGTCCAGTCGTAAGCGGAGAAGAGAAGAGAGTGTCCCCGGGCAGCGGCGGCGGCGGCAGCGGCGGACAGGCCTTCTGAGCCACTTCCCGCCCCGCATCTCCCTTCCCGTCCCGCCGTGCCCACAGCCACACTACAGCGGGCCGCGGTCGCAGGCCTCGACCCCGTCGCCTCGGATCACTGGACAGCAGAGAGCACACAGAGTGACCGCACACCGCAAAAACCACCAGCCTGCGCGGCACGGCGCACGGCGCGCCTCGGGGAAGCGCCACAAACACGTTACTCGCACCAGAAGAAAGCAGAAGCCATTTGTTCGGTGCCAGGTGGCGGGCGGGTCACCAAGTTGGTGCGTGAGTTCACTTCTAGGAGGATTCCCCAAAGTGACCCGAAAGTGTGAGCTAGCCACGAGTCCGGCCTGTCCTGCCCCCCCCCCCCACTGGACACTTTATTTGGCCGGCGGGACTGCCTGAAAGCACCCGCAGCCTGTATAACCAACCGACCAACCCCTGCGCCAGCGCCGAGCCGAGCCGCCATACCCTTGTGGAGCCCACTGAGCTGCTATGACTAAGCTCTGCAAGGCTGCGATGCGAGAATTCCTAAGCGAAAATCACGCGGTTCATGGACGTTCCCGAGGCCGAGACTGGGGGGGGGGGGGGGGGGGGCAGCCGCCCGTCTGGCCGCCGCTGGCCCGCCCCGTCCGCCTGGAGGTAACGGGTCCACTCCGTCCCGTCTGCAGGCGCCGCCAAGCGCGCCGCAGCGGTCGCTGACGGCCGACAGCGAAGTGGGTCGGATCCGGTAGATCCGGCGGCTCGGCCCACAGCCCGCAGCGCGATGGAGTGTGCGCGCCTACCCCTCCCCCCCCCCCCCACCACCACCTCAAGTCCCCCGGGATCTTCAGAGGGGCCCACAAACCCTCCGGAGCCCCCCTTTGGGGCCCCAGCGGCAGCCGCCGGCGCCGCAGTACGGGAGGCAATCTGGTCGGCCAAGAAAGGTAAAACAATGATGGCGTCATTAGTACCGGAAATACAACTAACAAACCACGGGCTGGGCTGGGCTGCCCTGGGCCGGGCTCCTCTGCGCTGCGAACAATGTTTTGGCGAAGCCTTTCAGCCAGCGAGAGATCTGTCGAGACAAAGGCCTTAAAAGCATGGCGACGAACGACGCGCTGCGCTGTATCGAGGCAGTAAAAGTGAACGGCTGAAAAGATGACGACGACGTTGCATTACTACTATATAACGGCAACGTTGTCGGCAGCAAATGCATAAAACACGAAACGATCGGACAGGTAACGAGTTTGAAGAAGTGCCCGGCTGCGGCATTATTGCTCCGGGCGCGGGCCAGAGGAAACAAGGCGAACTGTATGAATCTTTTGGGGGAATCCGGTAGAAGAGGGAGCCCGCCGAGCGCCTGCGAGCGCCGGGGTAGGCCAGCCCGCACGACACGCGTGCGCTTAGAAGCCGCAGTTGCCTACCCAACAGGCGGGCGGCCGTGCTGTACTTGTGGGCTGCTCCAAAGATAGTGCCAAGTCTCCGTATGCTCTCTACGCAGCGGTAGGGCGGGGCCGCGCCATTCGTCATATTCCTTGCGTCAGCAGCGTCGTAATTCGGCTCTCATCGTTCGGCTCGGAGCTCGGAGGAGCGCACGGCGCGAGGGTTTGCATAGAGCCCCGAGAGCCCCGAGAGCCCCGAGAGCCCCGAGCCTCGAGCCCCGAGAGCCCCGAGAGCCCCGAGAGCCCCGAGAGCCCCGAGCCCCGAGCCCCGAGCCCCGAGAGCCCCGAGAGCCCCGAGCCCCGCTCTCCGTTTCAGTCACCGGGTTGCGTCAGCCGCACCGGGCGCCGCCAAATTGTACGCCACGCCGGGCCGGGTCTGTCGGGGCTGCCGGGGCCGCGCCGGGCCACGCGCGCGGCTTGCCACCGGTTTCCGCGAACACGCTTCGGCGTGGGGCAGGTCATGGACTGCCACAGGCACTAATGGGTAATGGGTGTGTCCCCCGCCTCGCCCGCTCTTGCCTGCTCCGCCCCAGCTACTCGCGCGGATACCAGCACGCGGCCCGCACGGCCGCCGCACAACACGCACACGCGGACGGAGGGGCCTCGCCTTCGGCCCCAGTTTCCTTGCCGAGCAGGTGCTAAGCACTCTCATGGACATAGACAGCACCGCGACGACGGTCCCAGGGACGACGTCCGCGGGGGCCGTGAGCCGTGACGACCGGCAGCGTGGCGGGGAGTAGAAAGTGTCCTCTTGCACCTGCAGTGCAGAGGGGGTCTGCGGGGGAGTGCGGGCAGGCCGAGCTGGGCCGGGCTCGCAGATACGCAACAATAGGCAGCCGCCCCGCGTCGTCGGCGTGCTGTGATTAGCGACCACTGCGAGTTCGCGGAGCGTCCGTGCACCTTGCGACCCATTTCACTTCTGCGCTCTCGCGCTCCCTATCTCTCTCTCTCTCTGTCTCTCTCTCTGTCTCTCTCTCTATCTCTCTCACACACACACACACACACACACACACGCCGTGCTAACGTGGGGCAGAGACGGCAGACGTCTTCGCGGTTTACTACACATCGCTAGTAGAAGTGGCAGTACAAGAGTAGTTTCGTCCGTTTGTTTAGCACCCGGTGAAACCGAAGCGACCGAAGCAGGATCTTTCACCGCGCTCCGTTGTTCCCTCCGCGCCGCCCTTCCCTCGCGGTTTGCGACGTCGTTTGCCATGCCATCCGGCCTGCGGTTCTGCGGGGTGTGTTCAAGAAGTGCGATATAACGTTGGCAGTGGTCACGAGAGCATCGTGGCCTGCTAGACCAAGAAGCGCACTCTCTTGTTTGGACGTCCCACGGTGACCACACGGCCACGGCAACGACAGAAATGCCCCCCCCTATCCCCCCGCCCCGCCAGAGCCTACGCCAGCTCCGCACAACTGCTCGACTTCGAAGCCATGCCGACTCCACAGTCGACTGTTTGGAGACAAAACCTAAAACCTATATTATCGTCCAGGTCTCTGCCGCGCCCTATTTATCCCCACATATGACAATGAAGAAAAATGTTGAACCTTTGCTTTTCAGTATGTTTTAGTATAACTTTCCTCCAACTTTTCTCTGGTCTTTCTCCAGTCACATTCAGTCACTTGGGACTACAGTCACCGTGCAAGATTTTCAGGACTGATGTGCCCCGTCGGCAGCGGGGCTTGCAGGTTGTATAGTTCGATATGGTGGACGGACACGTCTCTCATGGCGCAACGGCAGAGAGACAGGAGAAAGGACCAGTAAGAGACAGAGAGAGAGAGAGAGACAGAGAGAGAGAGAGAGAGAGAGAGAGAGAGAGAGAGAGAGAGAGAGAGAGAGAGAGAGAGAGAGAGAGAGAGAGAGAGAGAGAGAGAGAGAGAGAGAGAGAGAGAGAGAGAGAGAGAGAGAGAGAGAGAGAGAGAGAGAGAGAGAGAGAGAGAGAGAGAGAGAGAATTGAATTGAATTTATTGGGTAATAGTAGTACATAAGACTTTTAGTCTTGTTGTTGTACATCATAAGCGCTCATTAGAAAAACAGTTCAGTAATATGGAGCAGAAAACATTAGTACCGGGTTGTCGAGAGAGAGAGAGAGAGAGAGAGAGAGAGAGAGAGAGAGAGACAGAGACAGAGACAGAGACAGAGACAGAGACAGAGACAGAGACAGACAGACAGACACAGACAGAGAAGCAGACATACGGTCAGTAATACCAAAGACGGCCAGGACAGGCTAGCTGCAGCAGCGCCGAGCGAGCGGTAGGGCAGCTCAGGTTGGTCGCCGTCCCCCTGTCCCCATGCCCATGGCAGCCCACTGCGGCCTACGACCATGGCCGGCACGGCCGTGTCGAGTCTCATAGGGCTGTAGTGTGCAGCCGTGTGCAATGGCACGGCGTTGTAACAGAGCGCGCTGCCGACACAGCGCCGCCGTAGCTGGGCTGCCGCTGGCTGCTGGCTGCCGCTGGCTGCTGCAAGGGCGGATTTAAGGGGGGGGGGAACAGGCCTTTGCCGCTGTCTGCTGCTGGCTGCTGCCCCCCCCCCCTTGGCGCCCGAAGGGCGCCGGAAATGTAGGCCACCGGCATAACTTTTCCGCCTGTAAGTAGGCAAAAAGCGGGACATTGCCCCTCCCCTTGAGCCGATCCTAGATCCGCCCCTGGGCTGCTGGCTGCCGCTGGCTGCTGGCTGCCGTTGGCTGCTGGCTGCCGCTGGCTGCTGGCTGCTGCTGGCTGCCGCTGGCTGCCGTTGGCTGCCGCTGGCTGCCGCTGGCTGCCGCTGGCTGCCGCTGGCTGCCGCTGGCTGCCGGTGGCTACCCGTGGCGCACAGAGGCCTAACCTATTTATTGGCTCCAATCGAGAGTCGTTATACTATGTAGCGGCGCCCCGGCGGCTCTTACTGGTCTCGGCGCAGCGGCCCGCCCAAGCCCCGGCCTTTTGTCGAAGAGATCGTTTCTGCGCCGCCGCCGAGCGGCGGCCGCGCCTACCGTTTCGCCGCCATTTTTCCTGACCGTGCGCCGGGCGATTAAGGTTGTTTTTCACGCCGAAACTCAAAAATAAACCCCGGCGGTGTCGTGGCCTTATAAAAAATTGTGAAGCCCCGCGTCAATGAAACGCGTCTCGGCGAAGCGTTTGTCCGGGTCCGGGAAAATATGTAGCCGGTGCATTTGGCTAGGATTGCCGGCTCCTGCTGCCTCTGGTCGCGTCATGCCCACTTCCGCGATGAATCGTTCGACCCGCACTGCACGGCCGCTCATGGTTACAGCTCATGGTTACAGCTCATGGTTACAGCTCATGGTTGCAGCACCGATTGTCCTGTCATTTCCCTCCGCCGCAAAGCCTTTGGCTTCCAGGTACGGACTGCGACAAAGCGGAATGCCTCTCGAAGCGGCGATAGAGCCGATATAGAACAGAGCAGTACGCTGCGATGCAACGCGAGGCTTAGCAGCCTGGTTGCACGAAACAAAGCCGCGAGATAGCGCGGAGTGAGCTAGGAGACGAGAGGTCCCGCAGGCCCCGCCGAAAAGCAGAATGCCGGTGTCTCACGCGCGTGACGTCACTGGGCGCAGGTGTCCCGCGAAGCGGCTGGCGCGGCCGTCGTCGCACGGTCACGGTCAGCCCGGGTCAGCCCCGTGCACCGTCGTGGGTAGGCCATCCCGCACTGCGCGGCCGCGTCGGGGTTGCCTATTCCCCGCCCGTGAGGGGCCACGGCCACGGCCAGAGGACGTAACGCGTAACGCTTTGCATGCGGCAGCCGCGGCGGCAGCACGCAATGCGTCACGGCCGTTACCGCGTTACTGCTCTGTCCGTGCATGAAAGAGGGAAAAAGAAAAACAGCAGGCGAGTAGTGCGGCCCGCGGGGCTTGGCAGTGCTGACTCACAGCGCTGCTCCAAATCGATTATAGGGCGGTCGTGTCCGAATGCGGACGCGTAGCCGGCGCGGTAGAAACGCGGCGGCGACAAGTCCTCTGCTGCATCGGAGTCCACGGCGGCGACGCCCACAGAGAAGGAAGCCGTGTCCGTGACCTCCTGTACGGCACGTCGGGGACCTATCGACTTATCGGCCGGGCCGGGCCGGGGGGCCGGGCACAGGTTGGGCGGAGACGTGATTCCCTGCGGATCAGGGACGACGGCGCGGCATACGGCGACGAGACGGCACGGAACGGAGAGGACTTTGCTCTTCTCGTCAGCACCTCCTTGGCTCGGCTCGGCTCAGCTCCTAACACCCTCCGTGCTCAGACGCTCTCGAGGACCGCACCGCACTGTACAGCAGGAGGCTGACGCTGACGCTGGGGCGGGGGGCTCCCGGCTCCTGGCTCCTCTCCGCCGCCGCCGCGGGCACCTGGATCAAAAACATGAGAGAGCTAGCCGAGCGGCGCGGCGTTTATACGGTGGGATTGCGGTGCGGGCCGCGGCTGGCTGGGCGCCGAGGTCGCGGCCGCGGGCTGTAAACGCGTTGTCACCGTCGGTGCGCCGCGCCGCGCACGGAGATGCAATAAGAGATTGTGCCGCCCGCACACACGTGCACTGTGACCTCCAGAGAGCCGTCCGTTTGAACGCGGTCACTTCGCCACACGCCAACATCATCGCAAAGTTTGGCAGCGGAGCATCCGGGCAGGGCCGGCAGGGCCCCGGGCAGGGCCGGCAGGGCCCCGGGCAGGGCCGGCAGGGCCCCGGGCAGGGCCGGCAGGGCCCCGGGCAGGGCCAGCAGGGCCCCGGGCAAGGGCACGCTGAACGCTGTTAGGGGCCCCGCGGTTGTTATCCAGAGGAAATTAACGCTAGAGCCACCGGCGGCCAACAACGGCCCCCGTGTGCGCGGTCCATGCACATGTCGTATCCGGCGCGCGCGCGTGTGTGTATGTGTGTGTGCGCGCGTGTGTCTGTGTGTATGTGTTGGTGTGTGTGAGAGAAAGAGGGGGGGGGGGACGACAGCCATACGAGGATGTGACGCTTTAGCAAGAGGCACACCAATCCTGAAAATTTTGTACAGAGACTGAAGTAGAAAATGAATGGATGTGCCTGGAGAATGACTAGAGAAAGAGTAGACGAAGTGGCCGTGGTTATGCGCAGGGGGCCTCGCGCAGGCTATGGGCTAGGGGCTGCCGGGAGATGCGTTCGGCTCTGTGCCGGTCGCGGGTTCTAGAGTAGTGTCCTGGGGCCAACTAGCAGCCGTAAAGCACCGGTTCCCGTAAGATCACCGAAGTTGAAGGCAAGGGTCCTGGCGGAATCCGGGACGACATAGGTTTTGTCACCAACGGTCAAACGACATGCCACCCGGCTTTTCCTCTGAATTGTTTCGGAAACATTTCGGTGACTGGACTGGGATGATTGGGAAGGGATTGCAATTGACTGCCTATGAGACTGTTCCGGTAGGTGTACAGTAACTTCACCATGTGATGTACCCCTCCCACTATGAGACAGTTTCGTTCGGTGTACAGTGCTAAGACCGGCGCGCGTGTTCACGCGCAGAGCCCAAGCACCGAGTCCGCGGAATTTCTCATACATTTGGGCGCTCATCCGAATTCAGGAATGACGGTCAAGGCCGGTGGGCGCGGCCGGAGGGGCGGCAGGGGGAGATAGTGTGATGGAAACGTGCGAGCAGCAACGTTGTGTAAAGCAACGCGGGCACCACACCACACGGGGCAGGCACGGCGGGGACGGCAGGCACGGCCACAAGTACATCGTTTTGTTTGGTATTGGCTGTCTCCAACAGGGCGGTCAGGAGGGCCGGCCGGTGGGGGCGTGTGAGTCTGTCGTGTGTGTGCATGGGCGTGCCGGCGCTCCGTTCTAGAGCCTATAGGCTCGGGCACAGCCACGGCGTTCACGCCCCGAAGGCTCTGCTTGTGTATACCCGAATACCTTGCACCGTTGCTGCGTTCCAAGAGGCCGATGCCGTGACGCTATCCTCATGCCGCAGACGATCGCCAGGTGGTTCATGGCCGTGGTCGTGACTGCCTGCAGCCGTCAGTATCGCGGGTTTACTTTATCACTTTACTTTCGGGCATGTTCATGAACGCGTTGTGACACGGCGCCAACGAGGGCATCTGCGTGTTGGGCGAGACAACTCGGCGCGGGGAAGCAAGTGCGTGGAACCGTCCGTGGGAATCGAACCCACCGAGCTTTGCAGTCAGAGGGGAGACTCAAGCCCGCGCCAACGACAGTCTGCCCCAGCACGCTCCAGAGCCATTCTCAAGCCGCAGGACAAAGCGGAGATGCAGTTGTGGTTGCCTGCCCAGCCGTCGCCATGCGATGTGTGGCGGCGATCCCAAATACTCCCCCCCCCCTCCGTGCTTGTGCGTGGCCATGGTAATCCCTCCATGGTATTATGGTTGGTTATTTTGAGACCATGGTAAATAAAGGCCATGGTAAAACAGTGACCATGGTAAAACAATGACCATGGTACAGTGCCTTTTTTGACCCCAGTGGTGTTCGAACCATCAACCTTTTGCCATTAAAGCTTGCCACCTAAGCCATTCGTCTACCAAGACATTGTTGGTATAGGTCTGCAAAGTGTGGCTCATATTATAACCATGGTGTACTCTCCATGGCCTCCGTTTTACCATGCGAAGGCCCCATGGCCTTCGTTGGACCATGGTAACCTGCCATGGCCCTCGGTGTGCCATGGTAAAGGTGACAATGGTTATGTTCAGGCCATGGCAAATGACCCATGGTTCAGTATGGACCATGGGGTAGAGGCCATGGTCCAGCTAGGATCATGGTTAAAAGTCTAGTTACCATGGGTGACTGCTAAATAACCATGAGGATACAGTTTCCATGACCAGAATTTTACCATGACTACCATGGTATTTTTAGTACGGGTCCTCGTGCCGCCATATGGAAAGTCTTCGTGAGGTGCCGACGACGGCGTTGTGGCGGTCCGCCGTGGTCCGCCGTGGTCCCCTCACGCCTGGCCGACCCCGATAACGCTATGTCCCTCTAGGCGTGCGCCTGCAGGCCTGCAGGGCACGCCGCCGTGAGACTCGTGCCCGCGCCCTGGCCAGTCGCACTGCCTTCTGATAACGCCCTACGGGCACGCGCGCGCAGCAGGCCTTGTGGGGGAGGGATGAGGAACGAGAGGTGCGCGGTGCGGGAAGGCCGCCGACGAGGACGACACGCCACCGCGCCCCCTGCGCCCCGCGCCCCGAGAAACAAATACCAGGTGTATCATTGGCCCCGGGCAGTTTCGGTTTTAGGCAGTCCCGCAAAGCACTATCTCTGTCTCTTTCTGTCTCACGCGTCTGGCCGGGCCAGAAAGAGACGGAGATAGTGTGTTGCGGGACTGCCTAAAACCGAAACTGCCCGGGGCCAATGATACACCTGGTAGTATTCATCCAAACGTGAACGGCGGAGCCAAGCGCCTGCCAATGCCAGGGTAGGCCAGCCCGCACGACACGCGCGCACGTACAACTGGCGGTTGCCTACCTGGCAGGCGCTATCGGACTGCGGAAACGACGGATGATCCCTCTGGCCACATGACGTGTCCACCTCGCGGTCGCGGATAACGGGTCCCGCACCTGACATGCACCTGTGCTGCGCCCTTCGGCTTCCTCCTCCTCGCCGCCGCCGTGGTGCCCTGCTCCTACTGCCGGCACAGCTGTCCGCGCTGTAATGATGAACACGCATAGCTGAGCACAGCACTCATTGCCGCACTTGTTTATGACTCTCTCAATCGGGCGGACCTGATGCTGCCATGCCTGCTTGGCTGCTTACGCTGTGTGTGTGTGTGTGTGTGTGTGTGTGTGTGTGCGCGCGCGCGCGGGAGTGTACCAAGGCGAACAAGAGTGCTGTCTGGCCTGCTGGATACTGCTGCTGCATCTCCCATACTGATAGGTCAGCACTGGACACTGCAGCTGTGGCAGGCCTGGCAGTGGTGCTGAGGTGCCGCAGCGGCTACAGCTGTGGGGAACAAGCGGCATAAGCGGCCACGTGTGCCGGGACTCCAGCCTCCAAGCCTCGGAGAGGAAGAGAGACGAGACGAGAAGCGCGACAGAGAAGGAGTGTATTGTGTGGGTATGGCAGGGCGTGGCGGATACCCGGTGCTGGTGCTGGAGCTGGTGCTGGAGCTGGTGCTGGAGCTGGTGCTGGAGCTGGTGCTGGAGCTGGTGCTGGAGCTGGTGCTGGAGCTGGTGCTGGAGCTGGTGCTGGAGCTGGTGCTGGAGCTGGTGCTGGAGCTGGTGCTGGAGCTGGTGCTGGAGCTGGTGCTGGAGCTGGTGCTGGTGCTGGAGCTGGTGCTGGAGCTGGTGCTGGAGCTGGTGCTGGAGCTGGTGCTGGAGCTGGTGCTGGAGCTGGTGCTGGAGCTGGTGCTGCCAGCAGGAAGGTTGGCTGGCTCAAGGATCGGGGCGCGCGGTCGCGCGGAGGCTGGTGGCACGGCTGGTGGTCCCGTAGAGGTGCCCGCGGTGGCTGTCACCAGTCCTCGCCTCGCCGTCCTCTTGCTCCTCTCGCTCGCCGGCCGGCCGCCGTCCACCCCGAACTGCGGCTGCTGTGCCTCTATGATCCTCCTGTCCGTCGCTGTTCTCATATCGAAGTGCCGCCGCTGCTGAGATAAAGTCGACAGCGACGACGACGGACTGTTTCACAATTAAAAGCGCTCGCTCACACGGCGGGCACAGCCGTGGGCACAGCGATAAACCGTGGAGGGGTTATCTGCCGCGCAGCGCGCCGCAGCACGGCGTGTGACGTGTGACGTGCCGTGACGTGCCGTGACGCGCCGTGACGGGCCTTGACGTCCGGCGCCGTCCGGCGCGGCCAGAGTGTTTATTGGGCCCTCGTCTCGTCCCGAATGGGGCGTCCACCGAAGGACCGCGCCCGGCGAAGGGCGTCGTCGGCGTCCTTCGGGGGCCCCCGATGACGAGCCATACCACCCGCGGGCCGCGCGGGCTGCAGGCGCTGCGCGCTGAGTGGCAGAAGTGCCCTCTCCGAGACCAGCCATACCATGCGGATAGCTCAATTGTGTGCTGGTGACGCCCGGCCGGACCGCCCCGCCACGCTACGCCACGCCACGCCACGCCCCTATCTGCGGCGTTCACAGAACGATAGCGACATGCATGATTGATAGCGTGTGCAGGACACATGCTTCATAACTGCTTCATTTTAGTATTGGGCCATTTCGGCCGAGGGGTCTTTAAAACACCGAACGTTGTGTCGACATCGCTCATCACGGTTCGAAATTTCGCACAGTGGCGGATCTAGGAGCGGCTTCGGGGGGGGGGGGGGGGGGGGGGGGGGGGAAAGGCTAATGTCCCGCATTTTGCCTACCTACAGGCGGAAAAGTTATGCCATTTGCCTACATTTTCGGCGGGGGAAAAAGGGGGGTTGCCCCCTCCTCCCTCTAATCTGCCACTGATTTCGCCTGCGTTTTGAACAAGCATCGGCCTGGCGAACGGTGTGCTCACCTCGCCGTCTGCATACGAGCCGACCCGACACACAGACCCAAGAAAGGCGAGCAGGAACGCTGACACAGGCCCCCACTGGACACGAGGCCATGCCATGGGCCATGGGGCAGTCCTAGAGAGAGAGAGAGAGAGAGAGAGAGAGAGAGAGAGAGAGAGAGAGAGAGAGAGAGAGAGAGAGAGAGAGAGAGAGAGAGAGAGAGAGAGAGAGAGAGAGAGAGAGAGAGAGAGAGAGAGAGAGAGAGAGAGAGAGAGAGAGAGAGAGAGAGAGAGAGAGAGAGAGAGAGAGAGAGAGAGAGAGAGAGAGAGAGAGAGAGAGAGAGAGAGAGAGAGAGAGAGAGAGAGAGAACTGCCCGGGGCCATGTGGCCATGTGCAGACCAGACCCCTCCCCAAGGTGTGAAGCCGGACGAGGCCATGGCATCCAGATTATACCGGGAAGGGCAGGGCAGGGCACTGAGGGCGGTGGGAGATCTCTCTGGCTTCCGGCCCTGCGCTGCACCCTCGCTATGGAGGCCCGCACCCTACCGAGCTGCCCCCCCCCCTCCTCCCCTCCGCGGTGCCTCAGTCAGGGCCCAGGGCAGGACCCCCGGCCCGGACCGTAGCCTCTCTTTACGCCCTCGGCTGCCGCAGTGAGGTCCTACGTGGGTGTAACCGCCGGGCCCCCTGCCCGCCCCTCCCCAGCTCGCTTATTCCGGGATTCAGATAGAGCAGGGAGGGCGGCTCGCCCTCACGGCACCAGGCCAGGCGGCGCGTGCCGTGCACGTCTAGAGGGTGGTGGGGCTGATGTGGCGGCAGGAAGGAGGGAGAGCGCCAAATTTAAACTCCGCCGCTGGACCGCGCGGCAAAGGGCGTAGCGCAGCGCCCGAGGGGCGAATCACTAGCGTAATCATGTGTACAAAATTCTAGAAATTTTTAAGAAGAAAGTGATAAAAATTGCGAATTTGAAGTTGGACTTGGACTTTATGCCGAAAAATAGTACCTACACAGACTGAAATGGCCAGAAAAGCAATAAAATTTTTAAATTAACGAAAACTACAGGGTGTAATCCGACGAAATCCTGAAATCTGCGTACACATTTTTAATGAGTGGTTGTCCCCTCGGCAGCGCCGCGGGGCGGGGTGGTGTGTGAGAGGCGTGCTCGTCTCATCCTCAGCCTCCAGCCGACGGCGACGGCTCTGCCCCCGGGCTTACGGACGGACCCCCAGCGCGGCTCTGGTAGCTGACTCGGCGCGGCACGGCTGGACTGGGCTGGCTGTGTCGGCTGGCCTGGCCACTGGCTTGGCTGGTCACTTGACGCTCCCGACGCCGACGAGGCCCGGTGTTGCGGTGGTGCGGTATGGCGGCGCGGCCAGCAGGGTGTTCGTTCCTGGCCTGGGTTGTCGCGGTCGACTAGCGAGAGTCGGCGCACGTTTTTTGCTCGCTGTCTTCCGAAAGGAAATAGACCTTTTATCCAGTAGCCGTTCTGGAATTTTGGGAGCCCTGTACTTTGGGAACCGTAGCGATGTACGACTTCACCTTGGTCTCAAAATATTCATGAATCGTCAGTCCATACATCTTTGTTAATATTTACTAAAATCAAGCTCGCTTTTCGAGGTAACCACATTAGGGTAGCTCGCGCGCTCGGTACGGATAAAAAAAGGTCTATTAAACTTTCGGGTGTCCCAAAAAACGCAGGCGTTTACGCGTCGCCCGGAACGAGGCAGCCTCTTCAAAATGCCTTTTCACCCTCACTGCGCGGCTGGGAGGTCGGCGAACTCGCAGGAAACGGGACAAATGCACTTCATCGCCGGCGAACAGAAGAAATGGTGCGGATGCGGAGTAGAGAGATGCCAGGAAGGGGAAGAGACGGGTTTTGGCCAGAACAGGAAACAATTTACGAAAAAATTGAAAGACCTAGCCAGAGCCAAGGCAAGCAACACAATTTACAGAGTTTCACTGAAAATTTACATCTCTAGTGCGGAGGCACGGTGCACCTTCAGACTGCACCTTTTCATGTGCCGTACGTTTCATCGTGCCCTAAAAGTGGACTGACACAACGGGTTGACGGGTCAACGGTCGTGGTGCACGTGCACAGAACTGCAGCCGCTAGCGTCAGCGCGTGCGCTAGTGGTGTGTGTGTGTGTGTGTGTGTGCGTATGTGTGTGTGTGCGCGCGCGCATGCAGCACGCCCAGCCCCGCCGTGGCGGGCGCGGAGTGTCCAACGCGCTGGCGTCGACGCAGTGACGGCCAGTGGCAGCTCGTCAGCACGGCGCATGCAGTGCGCGTGAAAACGTGACGTTTTTATCAAACGGGCAGCCGCTCTAAGCCCCGCCCCGCCCACCGTCAGGGGCTGCTGCAGGCCGCCCCGCGCTGCAGCTCACACCGCCTCCGGTCACCTGACCGGTTTCCGAGATTGTTTGCCGAAACAGAGATACTTACTTTAGAAGACCGGGATGGACAGTGGGCGGGTGGCGGGTGGGGCGTGTCTTGGTCAAAACACCCTGGCCCCTGGCTAGTCCCCCACGGCCCGCCGCCCGCCGCACGGTGTACCGGATTCGCCGGGGGGGGGGGGGGGGGGGGCACGGCGGCGGCTGCACAGCGAGTAGGCGCACCGGCGGGGCGGCTGAAGCTGCAGCTGCAGCCCACCAGGTTGTGGGGATGTACAGTTTAGTGCGGAACTTGAGTGCGGCCGCACAGAACCTGTGGGACCTGCGGATCTGCAGATTCTAATGCTTTTACAAGTTATTGTATGGGGAGCGCACATTCGCGGAAAATATTTCTCATATCTCGCGCAAATTCCTCAAAAGTTTCTCATAGAATCTGCAGAATCCGCAGGTTCCGCAGGTTCTGTGCGGCCGTACTCAAGGTCCGCACTAAACTTGACAGACCTCCGCCCGGCTGCCGAGTCTGTTCGGGTACATGGCCGAATTCTATTCAAACGAGAAAAATAGTGGTCGACAATTTGTTTCGAAGCTGTGTGTCGTGTGGCAAAGACAAGCGCGCTCGGGAGGTGGACATGATGCGAAGCGCGGCCTGGCGCCCGCCAGCAGCAGCAGCAGCAGCTCGCCCGGGTTCGAGTCCCGGCCTTGAAGTCTGCGATCCCTGCATCGCCTCGTATATTCAGTCTGGCTTTTGTTGCGCAGCAGGGCTGTGGCAATTCTTCGCCGTCGGGTACTCCCCTCTCCGCTTCTGTTGCCCTTCCAGAGAGTCTCTGCGTCACTTGAGTACACGAGATACCAAGGTGAAGGACCCAGACGGGGGGTGTCCGTGTCCCAAGGGGTCGTACCGGCGTATTTCTGCGTACTAACTGCGTGTGGCGTGCCGCCGGAGGGAGGACACCGAACACCGCGGGGGCAGACCCGGGACGCACGTGAGGCACAGGGGGCAGACGACGGACAGCATCTACAGGGCGCCCCGGGAATGTAGTCCGCCGCGCCGCGTCGCTTCTCTGTTTGCGATGCCACGTCGCGGGCCTCAACCTGGCCGTGCGCCGTGCGTGTTTCGCCGTGTCGTGTCGCGGACGCGCGTGCCCGGCCCTCCGAAGGAGCTCTTCCCCCCCCCCTCCCCCGCCCGGGTCCCTCCCGAACCCCGCCGAATCCCTGCCGCCGCTCACGTCGATTGAATTTCAAATTTTGCCGCCGCCGAACCTGCGCGCGGAAAGTAGGGACCACAACGGTGGTGGTTGGCGGTGGGCGGCCGCAGTCGCAGCCGGACCACGTCCAGCCCGTGCCGTGCCGCGTGCCTGCCGTGTACATCCAGGGGGAAAAGCACCTGAGGGTCTTCCGTCGCCAACGGCCCCGAGGGCCCCCCGATACGTAATGAGGGGAACAGAGACGGGGACAGCGCAAGCGCAGGGCGCAGGGCTGGGAGCGTTCGATTCGGGCGTGGCGCGGCTGGGGCCGGGGCCGGGGCTGGGGCGTCACCACAGCGAGCGTGAGATGAAACTCCGGAGCCATAAGCCCCGACAAGCCAGGCGAACGCATGTTGGATCTGGCCTGATCAGGAGAGAGAGAGAGAGAGAGAGAGAGAGAGAGAGAGAGAGAGAGAGAGAGAGAGAGAGAGAGAGAGAGAGAGAGGGGGGGGGGGGAGTACATACGCCGACGCCCGAGTATGGGACCAACCCGAAACCCGGTCCGAGACCAAGAGCAGAGGCCCCGCCAACGCCACGCCTTGCTGCACGACACCCGCGGGCAGAATAAAGAGAACGCGGCGGGGCTTCTCTCTCTCTCTCTCTCTCTCTCTCTCTCTCTCTCTCTCTCTCTCTCTCTCTCTCTCTCTCTCTCTCTCTCTCTCTCTCTCTCTCTCTCTCTCTCTCTCTCTCTCTCACTCTTTCTTTCCCTCTCTCTCCTTCTCTCTAAACCGGTCCACATTATACATGCCATTTCGTGCGACTTTTTGTTGCAATGAATGGTCCCGGCTTGGGCCCCTCGACATCCCGTGTAAGCACGGCCATCGCATCTCTCGCCGGTACGGGTCCAGGGCAGCCACAGGCGGCCAGCAGCGTCCAGCACCCTGCGCGCTACCCTTCCGCAACTGCTTTTGAATCATCCACACAACGCGATATCGCTTCATAGGCCACAAGAGGAAACCCTGGTTACGACTATAAACAGGCTTCTCGCCTTATCACGAACAGGCAAAAACAAAAAAGAAACAGTGGCAGGGAAAATGTCCGTCGCCAACAACGTGCTCGGTGAGTGGATCGCAGGTACCACTGCCACCTTCCACTAGCGGCAGCGCGCCTGCGAACCCCGCCTAGGCAAACCCGCCGAACAGCGGTGCGTGCGTGTTGCCTACGCAGCGTGCTGCAGACAGGGGCGGATCTAGGATCGGCTCAAGGGGGGGGGCAATGTCCCTCTTTTTGCCTACTTACAGGCGGAAAAGTTATGCCGGTGGCCTACATTTCCGGCGCCCTTCGGGCGCCAAGGGGGGGGGGGGGGGCAAAAGGCCTGTTGCCCCCCCCTTAAATCCGCCCTTGGCTGCAGAGCCTCAACGTCACCGGTGGTGGTCTTCACTTGGCTCACTTGGCCGGAGGACGTCGTTCCTGGAACACGCTGTGCGTCGGGCCGCCGCCGGTTCCCGGAGGCCCCGGAGGCCCCGGCTGGTACCCACCGCAGTCCAGAGAACCCGGGCCGGGTAGTACAGGGGCCGGGGTGAGTACCAGAGCACCGCACCGCACCGCACCGCACCGCCGGGCCGGGCTGTGCCGGTGGTGCCGGCCGTAAGCTGACACCGCACAAGAGCAGCGCAAGCAGGCGAAGCAAGCCGTGCGAGGTGAGGCGAGGCGGCGGGTAGCGACGGGTTGTGCGGGGAGACAGGAGTGGTCACCCTCAGGATGTCCTGCTTGCCACCTCGGCGGGCACCCTCCTGCTGCACTGGGCTGCCTGCTGCCATGCCACCGCCGCCGCAAGCCTCATCGAAAATTGACGCAATGCGCCGAGCCAAGCGCTTGCGGCGCTGCGGGTTGGACCGACCGGGGCCCCGCACTGGGCAGTCGCAGGGAGAGAGAGAGAGAGAGAGAGAGAGAGAGAGAGAGAGAGAGAGAGAGAGAGAGAGAGAGAGAGAGAGAGAGAGGGGAGAGAGAGAGAGAGAGAGAGGGCAGAGAGAGAGAGAGAGAGAGAGAGAGAGAGAGAGAGAGAGAGAGAGAGAGAGAGAGAGAGAGAGAGAGAGAGAGAGAGAGAGAGAGAGAGAGAGGTGGCTGCTAATCTTATCTTCAGCATCTTGTTTCGCCCACCGCCCAAACGAGCCACGCCGTCCTATCCGATGGTGGCCGGTGTCCGCGGCGGGGAGGACCATGGACAAGCTGGCGTTGTGGGGGCCAGCGGCCGCCAGAGGGGCCTAGGGGGCGCCGAGCCCGCCGCGGCCAGTGCAGCCAGTGCAGATTCCGCAGGGCGTCAGCGGCTGCGTCGGCATCAGAGTCTCGGCAGCATGAGCTAGCATGAGCGCGCCGAGCCCTTTTTGAGGGGGAAGGGGAATGGAGTGTCAGTGTCCCTAATCCCTCCCTCCACGACTGTTTGAAGTCAGAATAAATAAGATAAGTTGGAGCCGGGTCGGGCTAGGCGTGGCGCGTCCGTGTTGTGGTGTGGACAGACTTTACCCCGCGCGCGTCCCGGTCGCGGCCGGCCCTGTCTGCTTGCAGCAGGCGCCGTGTCGGGCCGGGCGGGGGCCGGCGGGGGCGGGGGAGAAAGGTGCACGGCGGGATTCGAACCCGAACAGCAGCAGCAGAGCTGGAAGGGAACGGGGGATCTCTGTCTCTGAGAGACATCCGCGATTACTGACGCACCCTTATCTCTGGGCCGGCTGTGGCTGTGGCCGTCGGGGCCGCTGCTGGCCGCTGACTAACGCCGCCGCTGCCGCCGCGCCAAGAGTTTTATCAAATTTCTCAACTGAACAGGGCCGTGCGACGCCTCGTTGACGGAGAGAACGCGAATGAGACGAGGGCGGGGGGGTGAAATTCATATTCGCAAAGCGGCGGGACGCGGCGCGGAATACAAACAGAGGCACCTCGCGGGCCTCGCAGTCATGCCAGCTCCGAACCCGCGGGGAGAAGAGCTGGTGCGTATCGCGCGGTCTCGTGTGCAGTCACTTCCAGGCCCAGTCCCAAAAACCATGGCCCCCATGGGAACCCCATGAAACCAATACCATGGTAACGTCCCTGTTCGCCATGGGAAAGACTAATGCCCATGGGTACGCGTTATGCCATGGGTGTCTCTACCATGGGAATGGATTCACCATGGGACGATCCCATGGTGTTCCCATTGGAATGGGTGATGTCCCATAATAAATACAAGTACACTGTCCAGCGCATGGTATATACAAGTGGCACGATAGCCGAGTTAGTAGGAAGTCGGAAACGTAATTGATAGGTTGGTGGTTCGAATCCTACTTCTGAAAGAAAAAAACCAGCTCTCCCATGGGAACACCATGGAACAAGTACCATGGGATGCTTGATCCCATGGTTCCGTTTTCCCATGGTAAATTATTTCCCATGAGAAAAGCGGCAAAAAATGCATGGCGTGCAGCACCCCATGGGAGACTCTATACCATGGTGTCCCATGGACCATGGGATGCTCCATGGTTATTTGGGATTGGGGGCTTTTCCAGTCACCAGAATGTCTCCGAAAAAATTCAGAGAGAAAAAAAAGCCTCTTGGCATATTTGATCCTGGTGACAGAATCTAGATCGTCCTGGCTTCTGCCAGGAGCCCTGGTGATCTTCGGTGATCTTGCGGGAACCAACCGGTGCTTTACGGCTGCTATAGTTGGCCCCCGGGACACTGCTCTTACCCGCTACCCGGCACAGAGCCGGACGGGGTCTCCCGGCAACCCCTAGGCCGCGCCCCCTCAGCATATAACCACGTCCTTCGGAGACTCCATCATACTGTAGTCATCCAGCCCCGCAGCCTGGTTTGGATTGACCCCATTAATCATGCGGGGGTTCGCCCCTGCGAAGATTTGGGGGACACATGTTCCCTTCGTACCCGGCCGAAGCCACTGTACTCTACACACTACGCTCCGAGTAGTGGCATGTCCGCACCTGCCAGATTCAGAGGGAAGAAAACAGAAGCTCTGAACCCTTCGAAGCCTCCATACATCTCCCGGTATTTCTCCCGAGGCACAGAACAACGACAAGAACAGTCCACTCTTTCTCCAGTTATTATCCAGTCACTTGGCATTTCAGTCACCGAACACAATCTTCACGATTGGTGTGCCCCTCGCGCGGGGGTCTCTGCAGCACTGTCAACTGTTCGTGTAGACTTTGCGTCCGCCAAAACGTCTATAGACTCTGTCTGCACGGGGAGGAGGCGGGGCGGGGCGGGGCGGGGCGGGGCGGGGCGGGGCGGGCGGATGAGATGAGGCTGCGAACGAGCAAAGAGAACCCGGTGAGACATCTCTTCTCTTCACGTTGTGGCGCGGCGCCTCTGCCAGCCTGTGCGGCCCGCCGCGCTTCCGTCGGCCGCTCGCTCATCTGTCCGGTCTGTTTTAAACTCTAATTAAGTCCGGCTGGCCACTCGGCCACTCCATGACTTGCGAATAGAGCCACCTTGTGCTACCCATCCCCCCCCCCCCACCTCCCGCTCCGCCGATCAGTCGTGAGTCTTGCGACCGGCGGGACGCGGGACGCCTTGGCGGTGCTTGCGCCGCGCCTGCAAAGAGAATAATTACGAACGCGAACTCGTAAAAAAAGGTGTGAAAATGAGCGTGAATAGGAAACAACGCGACAAGCGTGGACTGTAGATCCCCGCACTGTATTTTTTTGTTTCATTGGAAACGCCTATCGCGCTGTCGCGCGCTGGAACAGTGCGCCGCTTTTTCCGCCGGGAGGTTGGGGGGGGGGGGGGGGGGGGGGGGTAGTAGGTAGAGTCCTTAGGCCAGCAGACCCCCCCCCCCCCAACCCTCACTGGCTCTAGGAGCCCCCCCCCCCTCCCCCCTAGAGCCAGTGAGGGTTGCACCGGCGCTACCACCCCGGGAAAGTCGGGGGGGGGGGGGGGGGGCGTGTTGACAAACAACGTCACGTGGTGGTCGATACGCCCGGTCCGGACCGGCCGGAGACCTGTGCGCCGCGCCACCGGCTGCCGGCCCAAACGCCGGGGACCGGCCGGCTAGAACTAGAAAAGGGGAAGGGGGGGGGGGGTGTCTATGAGCGACATGCACACGGCGTGGTCTCTGAATAGATTTGTGAGTTGCATAAAAGGCGAAAGGCCATTCCTAGAAAATTAGATACACATGGGAAAACAAACCGATGAAGGAGAGCATAGTTTTTATCGGAGAGACGGGCGACAAAAATAAAATATACGCAATTCGCGATTGATAGAGTACTCCTGAGAAGCCTCAAGCGGAAGTAAGAAAGACGAAGAACGCGGGAGAAATATGAGAAATATCGTGTTCGGGCGATGGGGGCGATCGTCCCCCCCCCCCCCCCCGGCCATTGGGTCCCCGAAGGAGGACCTTTGCCCCCTGAAGGTAGGCAACCCGTAAAGCTTTGCCCCTGAAGGTAGGCAATATGTAACGCATCTCCCCTCCCTTTTTCGTTTTGTTTTTTCGCCCCTGCTTCTGACTTCCGTTTTCGGGTCTCTCTGGAGTGCTCTATTTTACGCAAAGAAACAGTCAAATGTTCCGCCAGATGATAAATTCCCCCGAAATGTGGCCAATGTCATGGCGACGGCGAACGGCTGCCGCGCGGCGAAACAAATGTCGCGCCATAATCTGCACCGCCGTGTGCTTCTGCTTCCGCTTCCTGCGGCCAACCCTTTGTCAGCGGCAGTCAGATAACACGGGGAGCGCAAAAAATATGAAAAATAACCACCATCCTAATCAAAGTCCCCTTCAAGGATTGATTAGATTATTTCGGAGGAACTGAAGGGGAAATATAAGTGCGATTAAAAGTAGAGAAATAAATGAGGGGTAGGCTGAGGACCCCCTGGCTGTCCCGGCCCTCGCCCAACCTCCTCTCGCCACGCCCTCGTATTACGATCGTTCACAGCGAAGAGAGTAAATCGGTCCCATTCCGTTCCACGAGCAAGGCCACAAGCGCAGCGCAGCGCCAGCCCTGTCACTGCCGCGACCATTGTGGGCTTTAGCTCAGGCCAGGCCATGTCATGCCAGCCCAGGCTGCCCCACATACACCTGGTATGTACACCCGGAAATAAAAGAGAGGAAAAGGGCACTTTCAGAAAAGGTACGAAACATTTACGTGAGGTGGGTTGGCGACACTGTGACACGCAACCGTGTGCTCGCCTGCCCCCGCCCCCGCGCATGGACTTCCCCGCTCCGCCCCGCGCCGCTCCGCCCCGCGCCGAGCCGTCCGCCGGGTCAAATACCACGCCATGGCTGGCCACGGCCTTGTCCCAGGAGAGCCAGGCCAGGGCTTCTGTTTCCGCCACCGCCCTCTCCCCTGGCCTCCCGAGCCTCCTGGACCCGGCAGCTGGAGCAGGACACGCGCACACGAAGCACAGCCCTTGTGCGACAGGCCGTGGGTTCAACTACGCTGGCGGCACCATTTTCGTGCGCTGGCCGCCGCTTCTCACGCCAGGACTGCCTCTGTCTCTGCGTGCTGCTGAGTGGTAGGCCCGTGCCGCTGCCCGTGCCGGTACCGGCGGCCAGGTCGCACGCAGGTGTGACTGTGACGTGCGTCAAGGTGTAGTAAGTGCTCCACTTGCGCACAACGCGTTGGGTGCCACACCGGCGTGCATTGGTTGATTGTTCCTCGGACGTAGAACCTCGATTCCAATAGCATCCATATCGCTTTTCACCTCCACGACGTCGAACGCCGTCGCCGCCTGCCGCCAGCTGTGCATATCTGCCAGGCGCTAACTAACTAGGCCACCGCCTAAGGGGCCATTCACATACCCGTTGACCTAAAATAGGCCACTTTTTGACCCCCCCCCCTCCTCCCCCGCGTGACCTAGCTAACCTAACCTTCCCATGTATTTAATATAGGAGCGTGACCTGTGGCTGACCCTCCCTCCCCCCAAATCGGTCACGTGGTATGTGAATGGCCCCTAAGCCCCCGCTCCACGTGTGGTGTGGTGCCAATTGTAGGTAACTGTGTTGTGTCCGTGATTTTCTCGCAGTTCATCGTGTTTTTACTCCAATCGAATGGAATCGATACCACATCGGCTGGCCCTGTCTGATAGGGCCCTGGTGCCCCCCACTCCGGACTGATGCCCGTTGGCCCGGGCAGCAGCTGCAAACACCAGCATGCCCCAGCTTCCTCTAGTTCTAGTCGGGATCGCGGAGACGGAGGCGCCAACAAAAAGCATACAAGCAGCAAATCAGCATCTCTGACCGCGTCAACGCCACTATGCTGCGTTCGAAACGGACACTCACTAGAACGAGTGTGAGTTTCGGAGGCGCTCCCCTCCCGCTGCCCTTGAACACCACGCACGCCGACATGAGCTATGCAGCGAGCAGCGCGCTGCGTCCGCAAACGGCCGAACCAAATCAAGCTGTCTCTCTTTCTCGCAGAATGAACCGCATACTAGCCCACTCCCGCTGCCCGGTTCAGACGCAGCCCAGGTCAGCGTGTTCGCCCCCCCCCCCTCCGTGTTTTAAATGCACGACTGTGACAATGGCCACACGTCGTTTCCACTACTCGGCAGTCCAACGTGTTAGTTTGTCTACTGCGCCCGCTTGGAAGTAGAGTTTTAACAACAGGCAGTGGAAAATAGGCTAATTGCTCCTTTTGTCAAGTGTCAAGTCTGGTCTGAAGCCTGTGCTTATTGTGGAGATGAAGCAGTTTTCATTTCCAAATGTCAGTCTGTTTTGTGATTTCCATACTTTCATTTAAAATATTAATTCAGTATTCAGCTCCACGGTCAACACCTTGCTTTCCAGAGATACATAATTTATGGTGGTTCTTTTAAGCGATTCATGATAAATAAAGAGAAAGATATTCAATTCTAAGCACTTGCAAAGTTTATTTGTTACTGAGGGAAATTTACAAATGATTACAACTGTACAAGGCAACAAAAATGAAGACATATGATAAAGTTGATACCTTGTTGCCTTGGGAATGTAAAAGGAATAAGCTGGCTCAGTTCGACTTGTACAAGAGTCTGCATGCCAACTGCCTTATCATGACTGTACTTTACATCAAAGAAATTGAGTACAATATGGTTCCCATAAATACAAGTACAAAAAATTTGTGCAACTCTACATTAATACTTAATATCAGACTTCAAAAACTGGAATCTTGACAATGACAATGCAAACTCTACATTACAAAAGGTACAAATATTGAAGAAGGCACATTCGGTGATTGTTTTCACATGAACCGCTCACATAAAATATTATTCTATGTAGATAGAAACAACATTATGAGCATTAAATCAGATTTCAGCAACTGCTGTTGACTGTACAGTAAGTATGTGTCTGACAGGATATTACTGCCTAAAGAAAGTTCATTGTTTGTTTAGCAAATTTGCATAAAACTTTTGAATAAATAAAACTCTTGAAATTTCATTTTAAAATTAATATTCCTCACATGTAACAGAAGTCAATCCGTCCCATGTCTGGTTTATGAGACACAACCCAGCAAAGACAATTCCTAAATAATTTTTACACAGAAGTAAAAAAATACAATAAACTAAATATAATATACTAAGATCACAATCTTGATAACAGTGTACACTTCTTTAAAATTAGCACTCATGCACACACACACATTCACACAAACAATGCATTTCACATCATAACAGCAAAGAGAACAACTGACAAGTCTTCTGCAGAATGAGTGATAATGTAGACAAATATCACAAAGCAAAAATTGTTTCAAAACACCTTCAATTTGTGAATGAATCTTAAAACATTTAGGGATATAAAAGAATGCCCTCTTCCTCCCAATTACTGAAACTGCAATTGCTCTGATAAGTTGTCAGCCACACATATTGTGGTTGGTCACAGCAAAGAACTCCCCATAAAGTGAATGGCATGGGGAAAAAGTGTCAAATCATGGCAGTCCTATAATAAGGCCGTTAAACGCCTTTCTCATAGCTATAGAGTAAATCAGAGAATACAGAAATTATTTTAAAACAGCATGAGAATAAACTATTTCTTTCTACGCGCAAAACAGATGTCCTCAGCTGCATGGTCCCAAAACCTCAAATGACATCATTTTGTCAATGAAAATAATAGCACAGAGTGTTAAAAGAATCAAACATATATTACACTCTGGTCAGAGGTAAACAAGTACAATATAAATAAATTCTACATTGGGCAGTGTGAGATCTTCGGCAATCATGAAAACATAATGAATGTTCACTCCCAAAACAATGGGCAACCAATTTTCACTTTGATTGTATTTACAATACTTATGTACAATAGAGAAACATTCAGCTTGCCATCATTGCCAGCCACAATATGTCAAACAACATGAATTACACCCCCTTTCTTGTCAAATCTCAAAGGTATGGCAGAGGGTTACTTACACATATCGATCTTGTAATTTAACCTGCCAATTTCCCTTCATGGTACAGAAAAATATTACTTAATGTGAACACAACAGATACTCAAAGATGGTTTATTTGTCAAACACAAAAGAAAGGAGTGTGTTTGTCTTCTGAGGTTTTGGGCCAGTCAATGCTACGAGCACTGAGCTTCCCTGCCAACAGCATTTGAATCTGGAACGTCAAAACCTGAATGGCAAAACAACTGATTGCATGCTAGTCAACACTACTCAAATATGATAAAACAGAGGAGTTTAAACAAATCTAACAAATTTTAGTAGACTCCCAATGTTTTAAATGGAATTGAGTATTCATATTTGAGCATCAACAGGAAGAATGGTTAACACTAAAGATCAGAATTTTCAACCAAGTGGCACAGGTTTCAAGTCCAACTAGTCAAATATATAACAACTGGTCCATTTACATGACAAAAATGATCAGAAGAAATAAGTCAACCACCTCCAAAATTTACATCAGATGAAAATGGCATGAAATTACAACTAACTCATATTAAATTCATTGCACATGAGTTGCACACTGCTACACATGAGCGGGAAGCTCGAGATTTTGGAATATTTGGATACGTCAGAAACAAAAAAATTGACAAGTCTTTTGAGCTTGTTGATCACAGGAAGGTTTCTCCCATCTAACAACAATCATATTGCTGGATGCAGACAGACAACATTCATCTCAAACCATCTCAGAACACATTCTTTGAACTATGAACTCTGAAAAACCTTATCAGCTTACAGCATAATACAATAATATGGAATGAAGAACACAGGTTTCTACGCTCTTTCAAATCTGAGAGCTGTAAACAGATGAAGACTTGACTCAAACAAGAGCCTGATAAACTGTTCCGAGAAAAATTGAACACATTGGATATTAAACCCGCTCTTTGCCTTCTAGCTTTTTGGAAAGATCAGATATGAGCTCCTTAAATATAAGAGGATCGATGTTCCTCGACAACTGATACAAGATAAACCAGTCACCGATCTGGCATTTCTTTGTGATGGTTTCAATTTCTTCAAAGGGACCCAGGCGAGCACGGGAGCGGAGAAGGTACATCCTCATCTTCATGAAGCTGATGACACAAACACGATACACCATCATAAGGCCAGTGCCGATGGACAGCAGCACAAACCAGAACCACAAGAACACATAGATCTTCTCATTCACAATATTGAGAGGGAGCACACAGAGACCATCGAAGGTCTGCACTGAACCAGATGGACCGTATTTGTGGAAGGTGCACTTGGTAACCTTAGGGAACACCCGGGACATGGGATCACCACGCTCTTCAGGCTCCATCTCGGTGAATTTCACTACATCAGATCCGTAGGTGGTGAACTCTCCATCCAGGAAAAGGTCCATGAAGTAGATCTGACCCACAACATTGATAAAGTTGAGGGTCTCGCAGATGAAGAAGCGGAATGCATAGAAGTTCTGCTGGTGAAGATTGGTGGTGAAGTAGTCCACAAGCAGCTTTTTGCGGTCCTCTTTACACTCCTCGGTCACCACGGGACAGTTGAGGTCCAGGACCAACATCTTGATGCGGCCTCCTTCCCAGGTCTTCCACAAGTACCGGGGCACGTAGAACAGGATAGCTTGGAAGAAGAGTGCGAAGCACACCCACTGGTAGTATTTGTGGTACTTCACTTCGTCGTCTTCGGTGTGGGACGCCACTCCAGGCTGGATCACATCCTTGCCGACCCGGCCGTTGCCCCGATTCGGGATGGTGAACGTGGAGTAGATCCAGCAGTACGTATCCATCACATTGAGGGGGATTTCGTCGACGATGCAGTCAATTGGGTCTCCAATGTACTGCCTGGAAGTCACCAGGAGGGAGAACGCAATCAAAATGATTACGGTGGCCTTATAGTGGAGCCTGAAGACATTGTTGTCTATATAAACCGAGTCCAATTTGAGCAGTCCCTTGACCGAACCAAAAACGTCAAACATCTTGACGTTTAGAGTAGTAAACCTTCACAAAAACAACAGTCTCTCGCTCGCTTAGTCCAGTCCGGCCTCACACACACATGCACACAAAAACACACACGCCCGTTCACAACCCGACATCTGCTCCCTCGGAGCACTTGGGGAACAACTGCCAGCCGCGCGCTTGCCTTGCCGCAGGGCCGCGTTGTTCCAAGCGGCCGTGAGGTTGCGCTAGCGTCGCCTGCGAGCGCCGCAGCGCAGGGCGAGAGAGGGGGGGGGGGGGGTGGAGAGTGGAGGAGGCGGAGGTGGCAGAGTGTGGCGCGGGGTGGGGTGGGGAAAGAAAGCTGAGGGAGAGGGGAGGGGAGGACCAGGGGCCATGCCGCTTGACTTGCAGCTACTGGAGGACCACAGGCACAAGGGACAACGAACTGCTGCGCTCTGCCGGCACCGGGGCGGGCTGTGCGGGGTGCGGGGGCTGGCAGACGCGACCAAAAATTCCTTTGCCGATTTATTCTCGTATGCAGTACGGATACCTGCGGCCGTCACGCCGTGGACGTCACCGCCTAGTCGGGCCCCATGATTAGGGTACTCGCCCGGGCCGGGCCTTTCTCTTCGGGACTTACGTGCTCCGTGTCCAGCTTAACGCCCCCCCTCCCCACTGCGTCACGCAGCCGCCCCCTCTCCCACGTCGCAGCCCCAGCCCAGCCATGATGACAACACGACACACACACGCACGCTGCACGCACGATGACACGGTCTGGCAGAGCGCGGCCTTTTCAAGTGCATCTGAAAATAGGGCACCCCTTACCGTGGTGGTACAGTTATTGAATCAGAAGGTCGAGACAAAAGAAGGGTCGGGTGCAGAGCGGGGTGGGGCGGGCAGAGGGGTGGCGCGGCGTGCTCGGGGCGGGAAGGGAAGGGCAGGGCAGGGAGGCAGCTGGAGGTGACCCGACCCGAGGCCGGATAGGAGACGAGGCGCGCGTAGGGGTAGTCGCCGAGCCGGGCCGCCAGGCCGAGGGAGGGGAGGGGAGGGGCCGGGGGGCCAGACAGGCGACGGGGTGGCAGCATGGTGGAAGTGGAAGCGCGGAGGATCCCTGCAAACGCATGACGCAATCAACTGTGGCCATTTCTACCCGCACTGCAGGTCTGCAGCCACCGGGCACTGACCTCATCCTGTCCTCTCCCACAGTGCCGGGCCGGGCTCTAGCCGGGCTCTAGCCGGGCCGGGCTGTCCGGGCGGGGCGGATCGGCGGGGGACTCGGACAGGTGGCCGACAAGGACGAGACGAGACGAGGCCCCCGCGGCCGCGACACCACACCACCATACCGTGTGCCGTACGTGACCCGGGCCGGGCACTCCACGGCGTCGCGTCGTTCCCACCGAAGCAGAGAGAGAGAGAGAAGAGAGAGAGAGAGAGAGAGAGAGAGAGAGAGAGAGAGAGAGAGAGAGAGAGAGAGAGACGGAGAGAGCGCACGCCTGCAGCGCTAGACGCTCTAGCCTCAGCAGGGACACAACTTCACAACCAGCGCCGCAGAGAGACCAGGGGGGGGGGGGGGAAGGCTACGGGAGAGGAATGTCAACGACACTCACTCCGGTCGGGTTTAGTCCAGTCGGGTTGGCCATGCCGCGCCGGAGCCGAGCCCGAACGGAGCAGTAGAGAGCCAGCAGAGCGCTGCAGCGATGCCAACTCTCCCGTCCCGAGCCGACCCGGCCGGGTCCGGGAAGCCGGGGAGAGCACGGAGCAGGGGGCAGGGCTCACCTCACAGCCACGGCTCACGGGGCACTGCTCACCACTGCTCACGGCCGCTCACGGCCGCTCACGGCCGAGCGTGTCGTGGTCGCCACAAAGCTTGTGACTCCTTGTGACAGGGGCGGACTGGTCCGGTGGGGGTGTTGGGTTTTAGGAAATCCCCACCGGACCCCTGAAAGTGGATTCGGGCTCCTCTGGACCCTAATTCTAGTCCTAAAACAAATCATATGACTCATTCAGTAGTAGTTAAAAACAGAAGCTAGGAGCGCAGCGCGCTAACGCTCCAAATAAGACAGGTTTCAGTCATAATTTACGGACTTTGCCGCTGTAGGCATTCCAGCCCCCTCCGACCACTTTTTCCCACCGGGACAAGCACAAGCACTCGACCCCCCAGTCCGCCACTGTCCTGTGAAATGCTTCGGGTATGGGTGTTCAGGCCGACCGGCACTCTGGTACACGCAAAAAAGTCGCGCCCAACTAAATAAAAATTAGTACCTTTGCTAAAAATTTTAGTAACGTGGCTAAAAATTAAGCACGGTAACTACAAAGTTAGCACCGGTGCTAAAAAATGTTAGTTGGGCGTATACTACTAGAAAATTAGCACCTGTGCTGGCGATTTTTTTGCGTGTCCTTTAAATCGAATATATGGGGGTAGGGATAGGGTTAGCTGGTATGGTATGCGCACGCGCGCTCACTGCCTGGTTTCCTTCCCTAGCACCTTATGACCACTGATGACCACCCACCGGTGTTATAGGCGGGACAGACTGTAGACCGCTGTAGAACGCCCGGACCCGAACGAACCGGAAGCGGCTGCGAAACGAGGTTTCCTATGACACTTAGGAACGGAAGCTGAAGAACAAAAACACTTCCAGACCAGAAACTCTCGAGGGCAGGTATGAGAAACTTAAATGGCGTTCTGAGTGAATTTGGAGGTTTTCTACCATATTTAGCGCCGCCCTTCTGCATCAAAATTTCTGATACTTGCTCTCCAGAGCTACCGGACAGGGAGTGTTCTCGTTCTTCAGCTTCCCCTTCTGAGCCTTGTTGGAAACCTATATTTTGGTGCATCACGCCGGCGGGGTGCATCAGAGATGCGAGATGACACAGTAAATGTACCAGACTATAGCGGCCGGGTTCAAATTCAAATTCTTTATTTGTCCATGGTTACATAACAGGTAACACACATTGTCGTGTATGAGAATGAAATACATTAGCATTACATTCAAAATCACATTACAGACAGATATATATATATCACAGTGTTCGAGTAGGCAGGTCCATGGCAGGACAGTGCAGTCTGCAGGGTGGAGGGGGAGCGGGGGGGGGGGGGGGGAGGCTGCACAGAAACTGAACGGCGCTTCGTTGCCTGTCGAGAGGCAAGGCAACGCAGCAGCCGTGGAGCCTCACGACGGCGAACCAGCCTGGCTGTGGGGCCTCTCTTTCTCGCTCTTTCTCTTTCCCTGTCTCCCTGTCTGCCGGTCTTTCTCTCTCTCTCTCTCTCTCTCCCGTATCTCCTTCTCTCTCCTCGGTCCTTGTACCGTGCCCCCAGGCTGCGCCACGCTCCGCCCCACCACAGAGAGCCAGATCCCCTACCAGAGGGCTCGGAACCCACGGGAACCCACGATGTGACGGCAGGGAACGGGGAAGGCGGGGCCCGGGGGGGGGGGGGGGGGGGGCTGACTCAGTTCCGTGGAAAACGCACAGCACGGCACTTGCCCGGCTTATGGACCACATGGACTGGACGCGTAGGGAATTTAACGCCCAGGTGACTTACAAGGAGACCTGTATGCACGGCGCACGGCGCTCTGGACGACCGCGGTGCCCACCAGAGGTACCAGAGAGACTTCATCGCACTTCCTGGGCGTCCGACAAGCATCGGGGGGGGGGGGGGGGCACCGGGACCCCGATGGAGTGGATGACCCCCCGCTGAATTCGGGTATTCGAAAGTGATGTGCACTCCACTCAATGTGCGGCCAATTGGAATTTCCACGGGTCCCTCAACAAAGCGAGCGTCTCGAATCGAGCAGGACCGTCCCAGCCGTACTAATCGGACGTGTCCTGCAAACATGACGAATAACGCACCGGTTTCTGTTGACCAGTTCCCCGTGCAGCGGGATCGTCCTGCATTTATTTCCCTGGCCTTAATCACAGCACTATTGTGTCTTCGTCATTTTTCGCAGGGTTGCCCGCCGAATACAGCCTCCCCTCTTTCCACACGGGCCGGGCCGTTCCATACGAGCAAGGTGTCCCTTTGTGCGAGTTGGAACAGGCACAACAGGTCGCCGCTGGAGAGGGTGCGTTCGAAACGGGCCGGGGCCCCGCGGCGCTGTCTTGCTTGCTCGCTCCCTCTCGCTGACCGGGGCCCACCGCGGCCGGGCTGGGGCAGCGAGAGAGAGGGAGACGGGGGACAGGTGGTGTAGGTGTGCCATTGCCGTTCCGCATGCAGCCTTTGGCGCTGCTGGGCCGGGCCGGACTCGCCTGGACAGGGCGCAGCAGCAGCAGCAGCAGCAGCAGCAGCAGCAGCAGCAGCAGCAGCAGCAGCAGCAGCAGCAGCAGCAGCAGCAGCAGCAGCAGCACGAGGAGGCACTAAGGTCATCGCCCCACTCGCCTCTCCGTCTCCGGCTGCGGACTGCGGACTGCAGTCTGGGCATGAGGTGGTCTGCAGGCTGATTCCGCAGACACGTCAAGCCAGGGGTCTCTCTCGCTCTCCTACGAAGCACCCCACGAGTGCGACAGAGACAGTGCAACGAGGAGTGCGCTGCGGAATACGCCAGCTGGTCTGCTGCTGCTGTGGCTGGACGGTTGCCTGCCCGTCTGCTGCGGGCGTAAGTGCGGAGTGCCGGCCCGGCCAGGCGGCCAGGCGTGCTCGGACCGTTCGGTTTGGTAGTGTCCAGCACCATAGGCGCGGATCCAGGGGGTGGGGGGCGACGGGGCGATCGCCCCCTCCCCCTCGAAAGGTAGGCAATTCGCGTTACAATCCGCCTGAAAGTAGGCAGAAAGCGGTACATCGCCCCCCCTAGAGCCGCCCCTGGATCCGCGCCTGTCGAGCACGGCCAGCGGAGCCAGCGGAGCCTGCGATGTCGCAGTCGCGGGGAAGACTCGCTAAGCACGCAAGCGGAGTCGACACTCATCGCACCTTTCTGCAACATTGTGCAATCAGCTCAGCACACAGCAGAGCGCACGACCGTAGGGGTTTCCAATGAGACCTGGAAACGGAAGCTGAAGAACAAGAACACTTCCAGACCGAATACCCTCGAGGGCAGGTATGAGAAACTTGAACGGCGATTTGGCGAGGCGCTTGTGCATCAAGAATCCCATACGCCTGCTCTCGGCAGTTACCGTCCTTGGAGTGTTTTTGTTCGTCAGCTTCCGTTTACAACTCTATTGGCGCAAGAAAGCCCCGCTCTCGCACCGGCAGACCACACCAGCACTCCGACACCATGGATTAAGATATATTAGAAAAAAAATTGAGAGATGCGTTACAATTCAGCGAACACTTCCGTTTTGGCTATTTAGGTTTCTACAGGCGGCAAAGCGCGACGCGACCTGCCTCACGCCTCGCACAGGAGCTACCGAGTAAGTCGGGGCGAAGGGGGGGAAGGGGGCGTACGGCACCATTCGGTGCCATTACGTCGGCGCCGTTTTAGGCTGACCATCCTAATGTCACTGCTCCGCCCGCCCATGCCGCTCGGTTATGGCAACTTGCGTATTCGCGGTTAGAAGTCCCTAACGCTCTGAGACAAAGTCTGGATCCCAAGTGTTATTATTTGCGGTCAGCATGGCGATAACGTCAAACCGACCATCTCTCGGACGATTTTCGCCGGATTAGCGAACGAACGATTCGCCGAGCGTGCTGAGCCGTGCTGAGCGCTGCCCGTGACGGAACGGTGACAGTAGACTCGGGTGAATGGCCAGCGGAGCCAGCGGACGACCATGTCTATGTCCAGCGTAATTTCGGCATTCTATTCACACGTAGTTATGTAATTTATGTTGAGGCGGGGACGTCAACGGTGGATTTTATTTTCGTTTTGTTGGCGCGAGTGCTATTTCATTCGTATTTTGCTACCCCTCCGTACGCCGTACCATATTAGAGTTGTCTGTCCTCTCTCTCTCTCTCTCTCTCTCTCTCTCTCTCTCTCTCTTATTTTCTTCCTCTCTCTGTCTACCTCTGCGTGCGGTAATAGCCACAAGTGGTATCAATAACAAGATACGCAGGAAGGGGGGGGGGGGGGCAGTTTATTGCTCCGACCAATCAGAATCAAGGCGCCGCCAACAAAGGAGGCAGCAGGAGGCAGTCTTTCAAGAGTGCAGAAACCGAAGTAAAATCTCTGCCTATCGCGAATCACATCTAGATTTGGGTGTGTTCGGGGGGGGGGGGGGCTGAACCGGATTATTCGTCGAGTGTAGAGACAAGCAGAGCTCTGCGTTTTATGGGCCATCCGTCACTGTCCGGGCCGGATACACACGAATAATAACCACAACGTGAAATCACAACCAGGAATCCTCTAGCCCCGATCGGATCGGTTCGTCGAGTGCCACGGGCTGCCATGGGCTGCCACGAGCTGCCACGGGCGTGGGATTACTTATAGCCCCCATGCCTGCATCCGTGGCCACAGCGCTGCGGCCGTGAGGAATGTGGTCCGTCCAAGTCCGGAGGTCCGGGCGGAGAGGAGAGCCGAGCCGAGCGCTGAGCGCTGAGCCGGACGACGACCGCCGGGGAGATAGGCAACGCGGTCAGCAGCCGCGGCCGACGGGGCTGCCTATGCACCCGACCCCGCCGCGGCTGCTGCACGCTGCCGACTGGGCGGACGGCTCTGGCAGCGGCAGCAGCGGCAGCACCCGTGTTGACGTCGTTGCTTCTTCTATTCAGTGGCAACAGCTGTGTCGGCTACTGCAGGGGCATAGCGAGAGAGAGGGCGAGTGGAGGGGCGGGGCCCCACCGGGGCCACACGTGCTAGGGGAGTCCCGAACGGGGACGGGGGGGCTCCGCTCGGCACGGCTCGGCCCGGCCCATCTGCAGTGCACAAGGGCTCCAACCAGGATCCCCAAGGACGGCGGCGGCACGGCGTCATGGGCGATAGGGATCGGTCCCCTTTCTTGCGGCGCGGCCGCCACGGCAGCCCAGGCTAGGCCAGGCCGCCTGCGATTGCAAAGGGCCGATGTGGTGTGCCGGCTGGTGGTGCCGGCCGTGGCCGTGCCCCCGCAAAGGCACTGCCGCCTCCCGCCGCCCCGCACCGCCTCCCTGCCTCTGCCTCCTGCCTCTGCCCCGCCGAGCCGAGGCCTCCATGTCTGTCGGCGTTGCCACGTTGGCCGCGGCACGGCCGCCTGCATCGGCTGCAGCAATAGCCGGTCTCATCTTTTGCAGGTCGCCCCCCTGCAATGGGAAGGAGGGCTGCAGAGCGAGAGCCGGAGCCGGGGAGCGGCCGGGGGCGGCTGGGGGGCGGCCGAGGGGCGGCCGGGGGGCGGCCGGGGGGCGGCCGGGGGGCGGCCGGGGGCTCTGGGCCGTCGGGACATCGCCGGCTTGTCCGGGCCCTTCCCTTCCACTCTCATATCCCAGGAGTACTTTACGCTGATGAGTGGCGTTGTTACCCGTCCGCGCCGAGGTCCGGGCCGCGCACCTGACACCGCCATCACTCACGGGCTGCATTACCTGTTAGCCCTGCTCGCCCTGCTCGCCTCTCCGCGCTGTGAGCCGTGCGCCCTCTGCCGGCGCTGGTTGTGGAGGTTAATGGAAGACTTAGGTGTGGGCTTACGTTAAGTGCCGCCGGGGCCGCGGGACCGGCCTGGACTCTGGCCATCCCATCCACCGGGCGTCCCGGCTGCTCGAGCGACGGCCCCGATGTGACCACGCGATGGCACTTGACGGGGCGGAGCGGGGCGGAGCAGGACCACCTCAGTCGTGGTGGCGCGGGGCGGGGCGCCGTTGGATCTAATTTCCAACCAGGCGTTAGAAGCACGCGACGGCTCATGTCGTGTCCCCCAAGGAAGCCCGCCCTGCGCCGCATAGACACAGGCCGCCCCCTCCGGCCCCGCCCCGCCGCTCTAGTAGAGCCCACTGCCTGCCCCTAATTGGTTCAAGGGCGATTTCGTTGAGCCGTGGGGTCGAGCTTGTGCCGGGCCCGGCCCGGCTAGTGGCCTGCCTGCCTGCTCTGTAACCAGAGCGGTTAGTGCATGGCTACTGTTGCCTTCTCGGGCAGCCTGCAGCAGCCTGCAGCAGCCAGCAGCAGCCAGCAGCAGCCAGCAGCAGCCAGCAGCAGCCAGCAGCAGCCAGCAGCGGAGAAAAGTCCTCTCTGATTGGATGCGAGCCACGAGTCCTGCTGGCTGCCAAGGCCACAGGGCAGTAGAAAAACGCACTCTCTGCATGTAGTGTTTGAACCCGGATGATACATCCGTTTATGCGCTCGCGGGCTGAAACACTAAACTTGTACCGGATCTGCACCTACAGAGATAGGGGGGGGGGGGGGGGGGGTCACGAGAAGGGATGGTGGCGGAGGACTGCCTCATGGCCGGCTCGGGCGTGAGTTCGAATCTCCCCACCGCCGTGTCATTCTGTCCAGCCCGTTTCCTTTCCTTTTTCGCGTTCTCTCGTGTCTCTCGTGCTGCTTTGCATGATCAGCGGGCTGCGGTTCCATTATTCCGCGTTCTTCGTGGCTCGGCGGGGCGGGGGCGGGGCGGGGGCGGGGCGGTGTGTCATGGCTTTGGATCGCGACGGCGGCCATGGACCACGGAACTCCGCTGCCTCCCTCTGCCCCCGCCTCGCTCCCCCGCAGTCGCAGGAGTCGCAGCCGCAGCCTCGAGGGCCGAAGGCTCGCCTCCTCCACTCGCCTCGTCTGGTCTGGTCTGTACTGCTGAGGCTGAGATGCGACAAGCGATGCGGTGCGGATGGTGCGGTGCGGGGCGGAGCCGAGCCGAGCCGAGCCGAGACAAGCCGAGCGCTGGAGTTTCCGGTCACACGGAGCGCGGCTCCAGCGGCTCCACTCCAGTACTTCAGTCCGCCGGCACCGCACCGCACCGTGTGACTCATGGACTCATGACCGCCTTGCGGCGCGCTCTCCAGCGGCACTCACACACGCACGCATGCGGCACTCCACAGGCACGCCACGGGCACGCCACAGGCACGCCACAGGCACGGCTTTAAAAACCCCTATTTCCGGAGGTAAAGAAACAGCCTTTCGCAAGGGCCGCCCGGAGCCGGATACACGTATAGTTTCTACCGTGGCAAAAACGCGCCACTCCACGTGCTCCGCTGGGGGCACGGCAGCGGCAGCGGTGGCAGACGCAGTAGCGGCCGCGGTAGCGGTAGCGGCTTTGCACCGCGGCAGCGCGAACCCTGACTCCTCGCATACGCCCCCCCCCCTCTCTCGCTCTCGCTCTCTGTCTCTCTCTGTCTCTGTCTCTCTGTCTCTCTGTCTGTCTGTCTGTCTGTCTGTCTGTCTCTCTGTCTCTCTCTCTCTCTCTCTCTCTCTCTCTCTCTCTCTCTCTCTCTCTCTCTCTCTCTCTCTCTCTCTCTCTCTCTCTCTCTCTCTCTCTCTCTCTCTCTCTCTCTCTCTCTCTCTCTCTCTCTCTCTCTTTCTCTCTCTCTCAGGGAATGGACTTCGCATCAGAGCAAGTGCTGATTCCCGTGCAAATGAATGGCGCCGTGCCCGTAAAACAGCGTTTCGGATTATCATTTTGGATTACATCTCGGAGCTCAGAGGCCAGCTGCACGCCTGCAAATACTGTACTGTTCTAGCGCGAAAGAAATCCGTGCGAATTTGCCAAAGCTACTACAGGTCTTAGCTTTTGTGCGATTGTCTGAGGCACACACCCGGCGCACGCCCCGACGGCAAAATTTAGTTCGCCCGAAATAAAATAAATTCGCTTGCATTGTAAACCGAAGCCGTGCGGCCGGGCCCGGGCTCCCCTTCTTCTCCAGGCGAAGCTCTCCAGATCCAGCTCGCTCCAGGCAGGCAGCATCCAGGCAGCGGCCATGCATGCAGCCACACCGGTCTGCCCTGCCGGCTCCGCCCCGCCCCGCCCCGCATCCAACCCGTCCGGCCCTGGCTGGCGGCCTGGCGGGCGGCTCTCAGCGCAGCCTGGGCAGAGCAGGCTTGGCTCGCGCCGAGGTACCCTTCAGTACCCACGGCCTGGCTCTGGCCCGCGGGCCCGCAGGGGAGGGGAGGAGGAGGTACCGCGCCTAGCCGCACATGCTGAGCTGTGCCGCAGCCGACAAGCAGCACAGGTCCGGTGGGGCGCAGCGGGGAAAGGCAAGGGACAGCGGCTAGCTGGAGAGGTACCCAAGGCAGGCACCCGTACCCACTCCGCGCTCCGTTCTCACCATCGCCCCGTCCCCTCGCGGCCCCAGACCAAGTCTGCTCTGCTCCGACGCGAGTCCGCAGCCCAAAGTTCACGGGTCACCGCGACAACCATAGGGCCTAGGAGGGCCCCCGACGATCCCGGGCCGCGGTGTCCCCTCAGCGTCTTCCAGCACGACTTCATCGACGAAACACTTGATGGCTCCAGGTCCGGACTCCAGAAGACAAGTCCCAGCCGCAGTCTCCAGTTCACACTTTGGCCTGGCCCAGCCCCCTACAAGCAGCTTGTTTCCTCTCCATTGCAGGATCCAGTACTAACAGGACGACCGAACCCTCACACGCGAGGCGGTCAGCGGCAGCAGTTGGTGATAATGATGATGATACCAGCAGCGCGGCAGGAGCTCTCCAGGATACACCAGGAGCCGTAAAGTGAGGAACGCCACCAAAGTGTTTCCAAACATCGCTCACTTGACACATCATCACATTATATACTGGAGGGTGCAATTACGTGACTATGCTTTTGTCGCCGTCCCTTCACGGTCCCTTCTGGAGGCCCAGATTCGGGTCGTTCCTCCGGTGACCCAGATGGTCTATTGGCAAGAGTCTTTGGCTTTTATGAATGGACGCCAAATTCTGCGAAGGAACGGCAGAGTGGACGTCGCGTCACGCTTGGAGGTCTGGTGAGTAGAGGCTGGCGATGACTCATCTCACCACTACCGCGTTACGCTCAGACTCTGGCTGGAGCACCAGGCCTGCAAGGCCTGGAGAAGCACGCTGGAATGTCGGCTCGGGCCGATGAGTCCTTGGACTGGAAAAAGATGAATAATGGATGCTCTGGAACCGAACAAACATGACTCTTCGAGATGGCAAAGTTTGGTTACGTTTTGTACCTTGCCAGCCGGGTCAACTTATTTTAAAAATATCCGTTTTTCGGAAACAGCTCTTCTGCAGGTTTTTCTTTCGTGAGGATTTCACAAATGGAAGTCAGCACCTCCAAGAGGCGTTGTCAGGCGGAGCACGCCAGTCGGCAGCCTGCCTGGGCCCCTCCCCGGGGCCCCCCCCCCCTTTGGCCTGTGCCCCCGAGCAGGTGCCAAGCAGCTACCGGCAGCGCTGCATGGGGGACGCGTTCGAGACCCAGACAAAAAGACAACAAGACTCTCCAGCCGGTCAGGCTGGTTGGCTTGCCGTGGGTGGAGGTGCCCAGCGAACGCAGCCCAAGCCCCCCCCCCCCCCCACACACACAGGACTCGTCCTCCTGCCAGGAATGCCACAGACAGAGCGAGCAAAGCGACACCCTGCAACCCTCCCGCACCCTTCTAGTGGGTGCTACGGTGCTGTGCTACGTATCCCGGTGGCTGCGGCCCTGTGGCTGTGGGGGAGCCTGATCCTGTGGAGCCTAGCCTGAGCCCACCGGGCCCTGACGGCTGGTCCAAAAGGGGAACCAATTTGTCTGCCTCCAGATAGGCGGAGCAGAGCAGAGGCAGAGGGCACCGGAGGGACGGAAATGGCGTTGTTGCATTGCCTGCCCTCCACGGCCATGGTGCACTGCTGCACTGCCTTGCGGGTGCGCACGGGGCCGCATGGCTCGTGGCCTCTGGCTTGCCATGGGTCGCCATGGGCCCCGTCATTGTCGAGGACAACCTTCAGTGCCCACCGCCACACACTGGCCGCTGGAATGACAGGCCGCACGCCCCATTCATGGCCTCATGGCGGCCCGTGCAGTCCATGGCTGTCTGGATCTGTGTCCGCACACGACAAGCCGCCTAATCAGGGGGCGGACCTGTGAGGCGACCAGCAGCGCCGGCGGTCACGGGGGAGGGAGGGAGATGACAGGGCCCGCTCATGGCTCCTCACGGAACCGGACATTTGTCCATGAGTAATGGTGCCGCCCTGGTCCTGGTGGCCCGCAGGCTACGGACCGCCAGGCCAGGAGCGCCAGGCTGCGATGACCAGCCAGCAGAGCAGGTCTACAACATTGTACTGTAGTTACGTTGTCTACTTCATTTCCTGTGCGATTGTTTTGGCCGCTGCCCCGCTGAGTCTATTGAATGGAGGACCCTGAACGCGAGGAGCAGCAGCACCCTGCTGTCGTCACGGCGGTATGCCCCCGGGTTCAAATGCCGACTACGGCGTCGGTTTTTCTGTTTTTCGGCGCCCTTTAGCCGCGCTTCTTGTCTTGCTCTTACCTACCTGGCCTGGATTTGGGCCTCCCTTTGCTCTCACTTCCGAGAAGCCATCCTAAATGGGCTGGTTGGTGAGCTCCAGGGCTTAGGGCCGCTCAGGGCCGTAAGGGGGGGGGGGGGGGGCATTCAATAAAAACAGAAACCGGCGACCGGGGTAGGCAACCCGCATAACAAATTCCTGAATGTAAGCAATGAGCGCGACATATCCCCCTCCGAAACCCAAGTATTTACGGCCCTGCCAGGGCTAAATGGTAACGTAAGGGCAACAGGCCGACAGGTCACTTGCGCACGTGCGTTTGTGTGAGTGTGTGCCGCGGCTGGAATGGTGTCATACAAGGGTGGACAGTGATCTGGGTCCATGACCACATCCAACGTAAACGTCTACGACTAGCCTCGGCAATATGTTGCGTTACGTCCCCTCTTGCAGTGATCTTGCCAACAAGGACACGCAAACACGTGCCCATTTACAAGGGCGGTCCTGGGTTCAATTCATCGGCTATATCATGCCAATTTTGAGAGCCTAGAATTCCATGCGAATTGGTCACCCTATGCGCGCAATTTCTGTCTCTGACGTGCTCTGACGTGCCTACCAATAACTTCTGCCGAAGCCAGGCTGAGGCCGGAGCCCTTCCAGCCAGACCTTCCAGGGCCCTGCGTCCTACGCGAGCGAGCGTGCGTGCATCGGGCTGGCTCCGGCCGATACGGACACGAGGTTGGCCTGGAAGACACACGGGCGTCCAGGTATGCGGCTTGGCTGGCATGACAGCCCCCCCCCCCCCCCCTCCTTCTCTCCCCTTCCCTTCCCCATTTCCAGAGTCAGTCCCACTCCCCACTCTCCACCTACCTCACGACGAGGAAAGCCTCTGGGTAACACGGGGGATATTTGTGAGTGGAAGAAAGAGGGGGGGGGGGGGGGGCAAGACCTTTTCTCCTCTACTCGACACTTACGGCCCGGCCCGCCCAGACGGACCCTGGCGGTACTGGAACTTCCCCGTATTTCTCAAGGGAGACTGACAACTAAGTAGTGGTTTTATTGTTCAAAACTTTGCTCAAACGATAAATCAGCCGCAGACTTTCAATCGGTGCAGTTTGTTGGTTTGTTCCTAGGGCCGTAAATGAAACGGCGTTACTCCTGCAGTTATGCCTTCAAAATGAGGCTTTCTATGTACAGACTATGTTTTGGTACACAGTTTGAGAAATACAATTGGTTTTGGAACGGGAGAGAGGGCAAAATCCAAATTTCACCGCAAAAGTAGTGGGTCTGCCTTTACTACTTTTAAATTTTCGCGCTTTTCTGATCACATGTAAACAAGTGACGATCACTGCTGATGCAGCATGTGCAAAGTAATATTGTCAATCTTCCCACCGAATCTAGGCGGAAACTTTTGCAAAAACATTCTAACGCACCCAGGGAAAACAGTGGGCATAATTTTACATTTATTTTCCTATTTTTCTCATGTCTCTTGTTTGATTTCTTTCGAACATTTAATTTAGATTATCTTGTTTCAGAAGTATGTTTCTGGACCAAAATGTTGCCGTCAGTATCAGCGCGATGCAGAAAGCCGGAGTGCTACGCGCGTGCTGAGTGACGGAGAAACCAAGTGTTATTTTCCCCGGATTTCTATGCTTAATAGACGTACCGAACGTAAGAAACGTTTAAAATTTATAGTTTGATGTGTTTTTAATACATTTTTTATAACTGCTGTCCATGTCAAGGACCCAAACATCTCAGGGTAGCAAAGATGACTGTGAAACATAACCTGTGTTTATGTATGTCTCTTCCAGGCACCTGCAGCTACTCAACAAAACGATGCCACCACCTCCTGCTCGTAAAAAACCTGGTTTGCCAGATGGGTTTAAATCTTTTGCGGAGTATAACGCAGCGCGAAAGGAAAAGAATCATCTAAAGCAGGAATACTACCTTGCAAAAATCGAGAAACAAAAGCAGAAGAAGGAGCAAAAGCAGAAAAAAAAGGCACCAAAAGTATGCGAGGAGCCTTCAACTCTCAGTATTGCTGTACCAGGTTCTATTCTTGACAATGCCGCTTCCTTTGAGTTGAGAACGTATCTTGCTGGCCAGATCGCTAGAGCAGCTTGTGTATTTAAGGTTGATGAGGTAGGTTCTTTACCTGCATTTGATGACGGTCAATTTTTGCATGTTTCTATAATATTGGTTAAACCTATTTTAGATAATAGTTTATGATGATGTTGGCATCCGAGATAACACCACAACAAAGACAGAGGTGTGTCTCTCTGATAGTGGAGAGACACGCCCTACAAGGAAATGCTGTGCTCAGTTAGCAAGGATTCTGCAATTTTTGGAATGTCCTCAGTATTTGAGGAAAGACTTTTTCCCCTTCCATCGTGATTTAGATTATGCTGGCCTACTAAATCCCCTTGATGCTCCTCACCACATGCGACAAGAGGATGACTGCAGATTTAGGTATTGTCTGTTTCAGACAGAAGAATGTTGCAGGAGGATTAGTTGTTTCTACCAATGGACTTTATTTCAAAATTGCAGGGAGGGTATTGTTCACCCTCAACCAGCCCATAATGGATCCTGGGCCGAAGTAGGGCTGCGTCAACGTGTAAAATTGGACATCCCTCTTCAACCTGGAATTCGAGTCACTGTGGAAATGTTACCCACTTGTCCTGAAGCTAAACATCCCCGTGGTCGGGTTGTTTCCCCAAAAACGCCTCAAAAAGAGACTGGCATTTATTGGGGCTACTCTGTTCGAATAGCAAACTCCCTAAATGCTGTTTTTACTGAGTGCCCGTTCAAAGAAGGGTAAGAATTGTCTGTAGTCATCTCATATGTTCTTTTCTACATACTTGTTTTTAGTCAAGTTTTATGTTTGTTCTATTTTTTAAATTAGGTATGATGTCTCAGTTGGAACATCTGAACGTGGTGAACCTGTTGAAACTGTGTCACTCCCTTCCCATCAACATGTTCTAGTCGTGTTTGGTGGCCTCGAAGGATTGGAGGGTGCTCTAGAGTCTGATGATGTGCTTAATGTGGATGATCCAAAATTTCTTTTTGATTATTATGTGAATACCTGCCCTGACCAAGGTAGCAGAACAATCAGAACAGAAGAAGCCATACTTATTACTTTAGCAGAGTTACGTACCAAACTTAAACCAAAGGTCTGTAATTGCTGCCAATTCTAAATTTATATATTAATTTTTATTTCAATCTGTCTTATATTCTTCCTGTTTCTCAGGTGTCTGTTCAGGTGCCATCTAAAGAAGAAGAAGGTGATAAAAATGTTGGAACTTCTGAGAGCTCAGATGACGGTGATCAAAGTGACACCAATGTGAACAGCTCGTGTGAAATCAGAGATGATGCCTCTGTTGGGACAGAAATTGAGAATGAAAATGCTAACTCGAAAGCTAAATCCAAGCCAGGAAAAAGAAACAGGAAAGGGACATCATTCTGTGAGGAAGAGGGGAGCCTTGGCCCAAAGAAGAGCCAATTAGACAACACAGTGGAGGAACCAAATCCTATGCCACATGAAAGTATTGACAATGATTCAAATATCAAAGTGAAAAAGAAGAAAAGGAAAAGTAAAGGAGGGGAAGACCAATGATGAAATAAAATAATGTACAACACAAATCAATAGAGAAATACCAAACATTTATTAGTGTTCTCACCCATTCCTTTACACATTTAAGGAGATCACTGATGTCTGTGCAAATTAAAAAATCTGTTGAAATAGATACATCAAGGCCACAAACTGTCCTCTGTTCTCTAACAAAGTAACTTAATGTTTATTTACAAAGTGGATGAATACTAAAAATAAACAGATTCAACAACAATTCATCAAATAAGTAGCTTTCATCTCATTATGTGTTACAAAGGCATGAGACAAGATTTTATCTCATTCCTGCACCTTACTAATATCAATTAATTGGAATGTAACTATGCTGAACAAGTCATGAATGAATGTGACAGTTTGTATCATAAATGATATTTTATAATTTAAAATCTCAAATTCTTTCTTCTGGAGCTAAACATTAAAAATGAGTACAAAAACACCTAATTCACAAAATAATTACAAAAAGATAAAAAGAAGCAACAACTTTGTGACTGTTCTTGACATAAGAAAAATTAATCAAGTCTTAAGTGACACTACACTGTAATGGACGGAACTACTTAAGTCTACACATCTCTGAATACCTAGTAAGGGACCACTGCAACAGGGATCATGGACGGTCACAATGATGGATTGAGTATTTTATCCCCTCATTCTCACACAAAGGAGAACTCATGGAAAAAATTCTTGTTCTTACAGTTACATAATATCACGACCCTTCATCAGTAGTAACAAAACAGTGGCTAATAAAATGGCAATCACAAGAAAGCAGACACACAATATTGTTCCCACACTGAAGAAAGGGAGGATGTAGAATGTTCAATAAATCTCAACAATTTAGAAAGAAACGCCACACAATTTCAGGTATAAAAAAGGTTAAAAATTAGAAACCAGTCTGGTGAAATTGAACTTCACTTAGTAGGAAATGCCATTCAGTATTTTTCTAATTTGAACAATAGGCTGAAACAGCACAAATTGGCAGTTACTTCTATATATACTGGTCTGCCAAGAGGCTCTTGAGACCATATATGAACATCTGCAGTATTGATACAATGCACTACTTTTATGGGCAATGAAATTGAGGGACAGGACATGACATTCAGAGAAGCCAGACTACAATATAAAAGTAATGCTCATATAAATTTAAAACATTTAAAAATAAAATTATCTTGATGATAGTGCATAACTAATTTAAAAATGAAAAACAAACATCTAAGGATATAATACTTATGGCAATTACTTAAAAATGAGAATTTCATGTACAATTATTAAGCATAAATGTACACAAGATAACTTAGGCCACATGCATTGAAATTGTACCACTTTGTTACCATACTGACGAAACTACTAACCAATGAGGTCTGGGAAGACAAGTGCAATAGTGAAATTACAACACAAGAGTTGTGCTACAATGAAAAGATAACGAACAAAAAAGAAGTACTAGTGTCAATAACATTCACATCACATTTCTGAATTATGAATACTGCACAACAAAGACTGTAGGGAAATTTTATGCTTTATATCCTAAACAACCAAAAGAAGTAAGAATAATTTGCAATCAAGAATCATATGACATGTGATTAGTAGTTACTGATATGGACACAGTCCCAGATTTTTCACAATTCATGAACACAGCTAGTTAAACCCCGTTAGTACGAACCCCGTTATAACGAAATCCCCGATACAACGTAATATTTCCCCGGTCCCGATAACGAAATTCGTTATACCGGGGAGATCCGATTTAACGTAATCCCCGTTATAACGTAAAACTTATGTCATCCCGACCGATTCGTACTAACGGGGTTTTACTGGTTTAACTATTTCAATGAAGTTGATGAAAGTGAAGTTTAAAATCACCAACAGCTGCAGTAGACTAGCTATAAAATATTTATAATACATAAGGTGAATGAATATGTATGGAGCTGAAGACTCATATACATACAATGTCATACTATAAAACTTGGCAGATGCTTGCTGTGGTCTCTTCCACCCATTACCTAACATACTCTTCTGCAATTCATATAAACATAACACAATATTTACCTATTTATTTAAAAAGAAGTAGCCACCAGCTACACACTTTTAGCAGCAATGCATAAGCAGATAAACCGTTTCAAAACAGACATCATTTTTGTGAAACACAAACAAAAAATAGTTCATAACTACCTATATGTCAATAATTTTGAATTTAGGAGTCAAGAATTTTAACTTCTACTACGAAGTGATTTTTCCTAAATATGACTAAACCTCTAATTTGGGCTCTCATTCTCACATTCACAAAATGAAATAAAGGTAACTTAATAAGTTCTCATATCAAGAGAAGTACTGAGATGGTCTCAAACGATTGGAACAGAAATCATAAGGGAAGTTATTTAAATAAACCATTCTTTCTTTTTTGTAACTTGATGCCCTCGTTCCCCTTGAACCACAGCTGAATCTGGATCATTGGCATACTGAGCACCTTTGTCTTCCTGTGTCAAGTATTCGCCCTTATGACGAGCGATGAATCGTCCAAGTAAAACAGCCATGACAACAAGGGCAAGGAAAATTATGGCTAAAACTCCACCAAGAACAGCAGAACCAGTTCGTTGATAAGCTTTCCGCACTTTATCGTCATCTAAGATAGGTGGTGGTCTTGTCTCTGGAATGTAGGGTGGATGTGTCACAGGTTCAACTCCACAGTAGTCTTCAGAGATGGGAGCTGGATGGACAAGGATACCGATAACATAATGATGATGACAAAAAGTAATGAAGCTGAAGAGCAACTCCAAAATACTTACAACCAATTGACCGGACATTAGGAGGACCGCGCTCTTGGAAGAGCAGCTTCAGAGGGTATATATCATCAAACTCAACTCGAGATATGCACCCTACAAAACCTTCATTCATAGATTCATTGCGCCCTATGTACATGTATTGTATGTTGTTGAACTGCGCATCAGCAGACCCTTTCACTGAGAAATTAAATTCTTTGATTTCATTATCCACCTGAACAGAGAAGATAAAATATATACTTCAGCAATTTAAAACCCAAGTGGATGTTGAGTAAATAAAACAAAAAAGAATAACCAAATACTACCAACCTGTATTACAAGAGTTGCGCCCGAATTTTTTCGACTGATTCGCACATCATGATACTGGCCAAGACCCAAATGTTTCCCCTCAAAGAATCTTTCCTGTCTTTCAAAACCGAAGTCAAACACAACACGAAGAACACCTGATAGAAGAAAGGTGATTCACTACATGACATGAGTGTTTATAAGAACATAACAAGATCACTCAAAAACTTCAGGTTACATACCGCTGTTTGATACCATAATTGTCAAATATTCTCCAGTAATGTTTGAGAAGAAACCAAGCAAAAAGCCTTTAGGGTTTGTTGTAGTGAATCCAACGCGAATACGTTCAGATATAGTGGAGCGCCAACTGCCCATGAAATCGTATTTTATCATTGAACTGGCTCTCATGGTCACACCAATTTCTGAAAAATTCAATCACAGCTAAATATATGCTAAAAAATTAGATAAGATATTTATTTTACAATGAAGAACACTAACTTACCATCTGCGCAAATGGGTCCTTTGAAAGCTGTCCAACGGCAGTCACAGTGATAACCATCATAACGTTCAGTACAGGTTCCATTGTTTAAACAAGGATTGCTGTCACATTTACCCACACAGCCAGGACTAACACCTGCAAATTTCAGCCGCTTAATAAAAGAGGAGTACTACAAAAGGTGAATAAGTTTAAGAGATATACTTACCATACAATCCATAATGAGCATATCTTTTCAAATCTTGAAGTTGACCATTCAATAACATCGCACGGACACAGCCAACAAAGCCATCACGATAGTCAACTGATGCTCCAAGTACCAATTTGGATGTAAGATGAAGGGCTCTGACAGGACCAGGAGGTTCTTTCACTTCTGCTTTTAGAGCACCATCTACAACAATACGGGCTTCTTTTCTATTCCTCTCAACAGAAAGTGAATGCCATCGGTTGTCTGACAACTTATAAGCAGTCTCCACACTCACTCCCAAAGGCCCACCACCTGCCTGATACTGGAATTGAATTTTGTTTCCACCTGAAAAAAGATAATAACTTTGTAGTACGTGCTAAAATATTAAAAAGAAATCTCAAATACAAAGGAATATTTATCTTACCAATAATAGAAATTTTGATGAAGTCGGTAGGTCCTTTACTGTGCAATATAACAGCATTTTCAATGGTAGTCTTGAACTCAAAATAGATATCACCACTGTGACCAATATCAAATGTTGGCAAGTCAATGGTGGCATCCACAATTCGGAAAGTGACAACATTGTTAAACAAATCTGAAAATTTGGGGAAAGAAATAAGTATAGGTCTTTGTACAAACTGAGCTTCACAAAAATATTGTAACTGAATTACCATCCCCTTCACAAATCAGTGGGCCTAGAGTGAATCTGCCCTCTTTGTTATCAACTGGGTTTCCTGTATCACCAATGCGCAATTGCTTCACTGGCAAATATTCTTTTTGAGTGAGGAAACCACCATCCTCTGACCATTCATGATATTGACCGATACTGTTTAGGTGATCTGGAATCACAGAATCAAAATGTAAGTTCAAACCAGAGAGCTATGAAACAGATTACACTAATTAAAGAGAAGAAAGAATTTCAAGATTTACTTGATGAAGAAAAAGGCTTACTTCCGTCACAATTGCACCATTTAGTGGGATCACGGCAAGTTCCCAAAACTCCACATTCACATTTTCGGGAACCTGGCAAAGCTCCACCCCAGTAATCCATACGCTGATTGGAGCGGGAAACCCACCAGGAGAAGGGTTGGAATGGCATATTCGGAAGTGCTGTACATAGATGAAAAGCATTTTAACACACAACCAAAGCCAATATTTAAAAAAACAAAAAATAATTAAAAAAACTTTTGATTTAAGTATTAGATCAACTGAGAGAAGCGTTCACTCACATGGAGAGTTCAGAAGTTTTGAGTTTTTACAAGCATAATGAAGTTTTTGACGACACGTCTCAGACCGATTAATGAGAGCTTCAACCTGAGTCATATCAGCTTCATATATAACATTGTGAACATAACTGCCTGGTTCTTGGAAACCATCCACAGGAGTTGGATCTTCATTATTATGATTAACAACAGTCAATATCCTTCCATCAGCTGAAATAGGGGACAGAATTAATTGAGCCTCAAGAGAGATTGTATCATTTCACATATGAATGTTGAATGCAACATTGTACATACTGTAATATTCACAGGTGACTGGGAATGGTGGTAAAGGACCACTTCCATCAACATCAATATTAACATCTGCTCTTTGGCCAACAGGATTGGTATTCTTAAAAGCTTCACAAGACAAGGGATTCAGTGCTGCAAAATAAGTGAAAAATACAAATTACAAACAAGTTAAAATGCTTGCTCTACAATATATTAAGAAAATATCAAAATGACTTCTTACAGGTGTGGCACACAGCTCCAGTGTATCCTGTGCCAGCACAATCACAAAAGAATTCATGCGAATCTTGACGACAAACACCTCCATGTTTACATGGATTGGGATTACATCGATCAATCATTTGACATGCATCAAAGACAACTTCATTCTTGCAGCAATATTCCTAACAAAAAATACCACAGATTACATGACACAGAACAGAGAGTACACACATATTTACTTTATGGATGTGATGGTTATTGAATGACTTACCTCCTCTTTCCAATCAGTAGGAAGTTTGTAGTTTCCATCAACACTGATTTTACGCATGCATCCAACAAAACCAGGAGTGCCATGCACCCCACCACCAATTAAATAGTGTACACCCGTGTTAATTCTGATGAGTCTCGATGTTCGCATAGGTTGATTGTCAATAGCGAGAATTAAAAGGTCTTTCAAAACTGTTATAATAACATCATGCCATCTACCATCATTAAATGGAACATCATAGTTGTCAAGAGTAGCACGAGGATTGCCATTGGTTTCGATCTGAACCTTTACTTTTCCATGTTCCAAATATAGCTGCAATAATTCAAACACAGAGAACAAAGCTTAAAACACGGTAGTAGGTAGAGGAAGCATTTAAAACAAAATATGTGACTGTACAAACCTTCAAGAAACCTCCTGCAGTAAAGGCATGGTAAAGTAGGAGACCATCAGGCTCATAAGTGCGGAATGAAAATGTCACATTCATTTGGTGCACACCTTCATAGCCAACCAGACGTGCATGTGAATTGCTGGTTAGGAAAGTTACAGGTATGATGGGACGTTCCTAATTACATAAAAGGTACTGTGTTAATTCTATGAACACATGTGTATATTTTATCACTAGTAAGTGACAAGTATGACACAACACTTACAATGCAACTGAATAAAAGATGTTGAGAGTAGAAACGTGGAACTGAATAACTGTAACTATATTCCCTTTCAACTTTCATTTCATGACCAATATTTGTTGAATTAAGGTACAAGTTTTCAATACAACCAGTAAAATTTTGGTTGACACTTAGTCCTTCTTGCCTGTTAGGTACAGCTCCAATAAAAAAAATCTGATTTAAATCCAGCCTGAGGAACTCTCCTTTCACTCTGCTTCTGATTGCAACACGATCAACAGAAAACACAATATCTCTCTTGTAGCGAGAGTACACTACATCATGCCAGATATTGTCATCCAGAAGAGAGCCAACGGAAAGATTTGTCATGATTCCTGAACCTACAAACCAAGAAGATAAGACAATAATTGAGGGACTAATAAGAAGCATCAAAAGTAGCCCACTGCATACTCACCAAGGTTAATGTTCAGTAACAGTCGATTTTCCTTCATTTGGATGGCAAAGTAGTCATTTTGAGTTCCACGGCTGTACATAATAACACCATTTGCTTGGTTGGTCTTAAACCGGAACCGGATGGATTCTTTAAGGGCTGACACTGGCTCACGCATCAGGTCCCAATGGAGGATAGAAGTACCATTAAATGATAAGACGTCGGATTCTGAAAAATTATTTACATTCATAAGTGAAATCAAAGATATAAACCATGATGGTTTCTGATAATGATAGAAACAAAGCAAGCAAAAACTAAGGTGAAAAATATTCATCTATCTCACCATATTCACATCCATATATTTCCACTCGCATTGAGATACGATTATTCCACCGCGTGGGATTGATTCGAATCCATTGTGCAATGATGGGAATATCAAAAGAGTTGCGTCTGATGGATTCTGCATCACGGTTTCCTTTGAACATCTATGAACAATGAAATATTAGGAAAACTTGTCATCCTTACAGAGAGAGAGCTTAGAAACAAATATAGCACTAAAAAACATTATTCAATGGTTACCATGAAGCTGATACAATTACGACAGGAAAGAATAAGGCATTATATAAGAAGTGAAAAGAATCTATTTCAAGAGACATGCAGAATTACATAAGCTCTCATAGTAAGCAAAGAAAATTGGTAGAGGGTGCATGCATAAATTGTGTTAGACATTAAAAATTGGTAGCTGCTTTCTGAAGTGCACACTAATAATCATACCATACCAACAAGAAAAGGATTTTAAAAACACATCAATAAGACACATAAATCAATCTACTAGTAATAAAAAAGCTGTTTAAAACATAAAGAAATACCAAACATTGAGCACAATATGTGCACTAGTATCAAACATGTTCACAAAGCAAAACAACCCAAAAAAAAAAAAAAAAAAAACAGATCTGTTGCAAACCCAATATTACTGACTAATAAAAAGTTCAAATGATATAGGATGCAACAAAACCAATGTCATCAAACGCAAGTTGAAAGCCAGACAAACTGGAGGAAATGAAGTACCTCTGTTTCTCCGACAGAACTAATGATATTCCGCCAGGCTTGACCATCATCACTATATTGTAGGATGTATTCAGTCACGAAGTTTTGGGTAGAATGGTGCCCTAGTGTAGCAATCGCATGAACTTCCATTCGATCAGAAAACTCGAAAGTGAGGTAGTGGTAGTAGCTGTCTTCCTCTGGCTCCCATGCGAGATCACCTGTGACATTACACAAACAGAAACCCAACCACCACTGTAATAGTGCCACCAACTAAATCCCCTCACTCCAGAAAATTGTTAGTAGGACATGCATGTAGAAAAAAAAAACCTTTGCAGAGAGCATGAATCCATGTCATACATCCAAGAAAGTGTTAAATTAGGATCAGTAAGGAAGATCAGAAAAGTCAAAAAGCAATCAGATGAGGACAAGAAACTCAAAAATTTAGTTTGCCATGCCAATTTTTAACATTTTTCGAGGAGATGTGTTGATCTCTAAAAAGACAAAGTTATTAGTCTGCCCAGTTAGAAAGTAAAGAGAAAGATGGCATCAATGTCCAGAAAAGGAGATATAAGCTTGTGCTACCAATTCAAATGCACAGTTGCGATGCTACACGGATAATACTTCAGACAAGCAGACCCATTATTGGTACCTTAGTGTTGCCATCATCTTCTTTGTAATCCGCATAGTCGAGCCCGTTGGTACCATAGCTTATTGTATATTCAGCAACATACTCAGTGGTATGTCTACGACCTTGAGTGTCCAGCCTGGTCATGTTCATGGGGGTCCCCAAGTCGATGATGAGGTATTGACCGAAATCTGTGTCTTCCGCCGACCATGATGTACCACCTGGTGATATATTCACACCAAGCATAAAGGTAACTACCATGCATAACACAAACTGCTACAGCTCAAATAAAAACAAAGGTAAGGATAAAATCTTAACAGCAGTTTTAATTCTACATAAAAACAGAATCTTGAGAAAGCTATCACATGCACAAACCAGATCAGGAATCGTCTGTCTATTTCTCTCATATGGGGTGCCTAGAATTGCAAAATAGGGAGTGGGTCCAAAAAGCAACCCCTTATCCTGATACTGCCGGCTATCACGCGTACTAGAAGAGCGGTGGGTGGAGGGAAAAGGGGAGGGGGTAGCCGGCATGGGGTGAGCTAGTGACTAAGTGGAAAGGGGAGGGAAAGGGGAGGGAAGAGGGAGGGGCTCGCGGGGTGCAAAGAACACGCACTGCACGCTAAGGGATGAAGGAAAGGGGGAAAACGAGGGGGAGGGGGGACGGAAGTGAGGGTTACCGCGACGCCTTTCACCCGCCCCGCTCCCCTCCTCCACAGCCACAACCGGCGGCGCAGAACGGAGACACGACCCACCTGGCTCCAAACACATCGCTTAAGTTGGGGACAAGGCGGGGACAGGGGGGAATAGGCTATCAACATTTGGGGACATCCGAGATGGCAATCAATAACCATGGAGATAGGCACGGGCTGGTATGAGGGGACCGGAGCCCGGAGCCGGAGGGGACATGGGGACTATGGGGACATGGGACATGATGCCCTCTTCCCGCCTCCGCTTCCGGTCGGTGGCGGGTGTGGAGGACCTTTTAATACAGACAATGTCTCATAACTCACAGACATTGAACAAAACATGCAAAGGGTGGAGGGTGGCACAAGTGGGAGAAATATAAAATAAAAAATGAATTCAGGATCAAGAGAACTGGGTAATTAGAATGGTGGGATGCAGATATTTACAAAATTGAAGCAAACTGGTATCTGTGAGGTTTAATGCAGAATGCAGATCTTAATTAATACTCTGGTGCAAAATCACAAAATCACTCAGAAGCAGATACTTCAGTTGTCAACTTCATTTAAAAACAGTGCACTAACAAACCTAAACAATGGCATTACATGAATCTACAAGTTTGTAAGAGTTTTCAAATTCTAGCTAGGAGCTAAAAATGAATGCTAACAATGAGATGAAACATGCCTGATGTTGTCAGAACTATGCCACACCCTGGCAACTTTTTTCCAAATTGATGTTTGAAAAAGGAAACACAATGGAACAATATGTCTTAGCTTCTAAGAGCCATCATAGTGGTGCTGTACTTACTATTCAGCACGGCTTTCTCAGGTCCTCTTTCCCGAAGCGAAGAAGTCGCACTAAGGTGAGCTCTGGATAGTAGCGGCTGATTGCACTCATAGTATGTGTAGTCTGTGACAGCAGAAATGGAAAGTAATGAGAAAACACGCAAATGTTATAATTAAATAAGAGTAAATTATGGCCACATCCAGCACAATATTAAACAAACTTAAATATTGCACTTCTTTCAGTTTCACTAGCTTTACAAATTCAAGAAAACAAACAAATTCTCAGAACACTGCTCTACTTGTAAAGTAAAAACGTTGCCATAGGAGGAAAATATTACATGATTTTACAATTCTTCAAAATAAGGCAGAGAAAGGAGGCTAGGTTATAAGTGTGGTAAGGCTTGGGACGCCAAGAAGTGGGCTGGGCCCTATGATTCACGAGCACTTTCTAACCTCTCTTCTGAACATTCGTTATTATTCACCACATATCAAGGAAACCAGCCTTACCTGCCGCTGTAAAATTTAACAAAATGAGACCGCTGAGAAGAAAACTAAATAAAGTTGCGGTAAAAGTCATCTTTGCATGTTTGAACGACTCGGCCCGCCCTACACCTGTCTCCCACCACTTCGAATTCTGTTGGGTGTTGGTGGTGTTCGTGTGAAACTTTCTTGCTTTGCCGTTCCGGCACCGGGAGCAGCACAAGCCGCACCTCAGCGTTCTACTTCCACATTGCGCCGACAGATGGCGTTGAGCGCACTCACTCCCGCCACCCGCCAATTTCGATCTGAACGATTCCAACTTTCGAACTCCTCATTCGACGCCAAAGCAAGGAACAAGGAAAGAGAGACAGAGAGACTTTCAGCTGTTTATTTCATTTTATAAAATATTGAATTTTTTAAAACAATAAGACTTTGAAAACCAAACATTAATCAATTGGAATGATACTTGTGTACTATTGGTCAGTCAGGGCAGCCTGCTACCCACAAACGTTTTAAAAAAAATTGTACATACATTAACATTTAGAAATGAGTGTTCAGGCTTTGTTGATTGCTGTTTCCACTGCAGTTCTTAAGGTCTTGATAACTTGAGATGGGTCAGAGGCTCCAGTCACAGCAGTTCCAGATACTATCATATTGGCTCCAGCCTGAAAGACAGTAGGAGACAGTCTTGTTGAGATGAAATGTAAACAAGAAGATTAATCCTCAAATGCATTGAACATACCTGAGCACAAGCATCAATTGTTGAAGGACCTACACCACCATCAACTTCAATATCAAGGCTTGGGTAATGTTCACGGAGCCATCTCACTTTAGTCATCATATCAGTCATGAACTTTTGACCTCCAAAACCAGGCTCCACAGTCATGACCAAAACCATATCAGCCATATCAACATATTTTTCAACTACTTCAACACCAGTGCCTGGTTTCAAAGCAAGACCAACCTATTCAATAACATCAGATAGACAACATATTAAATCAAATCACAAACGCAGACACAAGAGAATAAAATATAAGTTCTACAACAAACCTTCATGCCAGCCTCTCGCACTTTACGGCACACACTGGGGACATCTGCGACAGGTTCAATGTGGAATGTATACTGATCGACATGGGCTTCTGCCATAGGTTCAATCCACTGTAACAAATAAGAAAGCACACTATGACAAAAAAGGTAAAAACCAAGGTGAGTTGTCGCATTGCACACAACTGCAGCAGTACCTGCTCTGGTTTCGACACCATCATGTGGGTCTCAAAGAATGCCTTGGGAATCTTACTCCTCAAGCACTTAACTACTGGGTGACCAAATGTCAGGTTAGGTACAAAGTGACCATCCATGACGTCTAAATGCAAATAGTCTGCCCCACTGTCTAATAGTTTTTGAGATGCATCGGACAGGTCTGAAAGGTCGGCATTCAGAATCGACGGACCAATTTTACACTTGACAGACATGATGATGATTCTCGTTTCTTCTTGTACACTTGGTTTCGTCTGACGACTTAGTGTTGTGTCCTTCCCGGTCAATACGCGATGAGAATCAGATAGTTTGGGCAGTGTACAACAGCGCGAAGTGAAGCAATGACTCAAATCGTGTTGAACAGAACATGTGAACTTGCTGTCTTGCTTGCTGTCTGCTGTTTCCCCCCCGTCTTTCCCTTCCCTTCCTCCCTTCTTCCCGTCCCTTTCCCCCTCCCCTTCCCTTCAGCCACCATTTTCGGTATCTTGCGATGTCATTAATATTTAAATGTTTAAAAATGTTTGAAAAAATCAGTTAGATCATGAACGTCATTTTCTCCTTCACCCCCATAAAATCCATTTTCCTATTTGCGTCATGTTTGTTCATTTTCTCTCCGCTGACTTGGGTCCAATCTAGTATGCAGTGACCGGATTGGATCGAACCGGAGTCCGGAGCGCAAAGTGAGAAAAAGGAGAGCAGAGCTGAAGTTCGTTAAAATATTTTCCGAGTCCGTGTCGTATAGTCTCGGTTTTCGCCGTTTTTCTCGAGTGTTGGAATGTGAGTGTGCTTTGGCACCATTGTTTGCTTGGTGATTTGATGTTTAGTTTCTACAGATCTTTCCCTATTGTACATCTGATTGACCTGGTTCAGCTTTGGTTGAAGCCTGTTTTGGAAAAAACATATTTGTGGCAAATTTGTTACATCAGAGGTATTTCTGGTTAGATTTTTTCGGTTAATATCATCATTGTGGAGTGCACTATTGATTTGACGGTTGCTCAGGGTTGTACGTGAATAGTTATTGTCGTATCAAAAATCGGTTGATATACACATAACCTTCTGTGGAGTCTTCGCACTTCAGTGACGCCTAAGTGGAATTTGATATGTATTTAGATTAGTGGATTTTGTTTGTACTATGATACGCGTTTCATTTCCAAATTTGATTTTAGACTTTTTCTGTTATTTTGCGTTCAAAATCAATATGTTAAAAATTCCATTCCTTAGACATCCCCTCAATTTATATTTTGCTTATAATTCTGGAAGGTGCAAAATGTTTAAATTGAGATTAAAAATTCAAAATTTTATGTTTATTTTACTAGTGTTTCTCATTATTTGTTTGTTTCTTGATAGTGAATATGTTTATGAGATAGGGTAAATATATTTTTATGTCTCAATACACATTACTGTATGAATATCTGAAGAATCTTGTTATCTTATGCAAACCAGTTCACATTGAAAAGAGTTGAAGAAAACTGTAAGTAGATTATACTCTTCTCTTAATTTTCTATTACAATTTGCACCCTTGAACTGACATTTTTATGTCTATTGCAGCCTGGTCCTCAATCTGATGAAGAGTCAAGTGGATTATCAGCATCTGAAGATTTACTTTCCATCTCATATTGTCTGGAATGACACACCACCCCTTCAATGAAGAGTTTGATCAAGATGTCAAGAAAGTGTGCCATGGATATTATGTTTTCATATTATTCATATTGTATGAGAGTGAAGTGCTGTGAAAATTTTGTGTGGTCCTGCTCATCTGTAGTGAACAGAATGAGGAAGAAATGTGCAACTTTCTTACTTCATACTGTTCTACCTTCACCGAAATTGTGATGAACTTTCGCCTTCACAACTGTGCAAATCGCCTGAATGGCCCCTTTATGCCATCTCGAGTTTCGGTTGTGAACAAAGCTGGCCATTCGGAAAGACTTTCGTGTTACTAGGTCAGCCACGTGTCGCTTAAACCGTCTGGAGACCTGCCACTCGCGGGTTGGCAGGTTCCCATATTGAATGTGTTGTGGGGGCCTTCTCCACTCCGTTCGTGACCATTCGGTTATATTGAGGGTACCGCATGGCTTAAACCGCCCGTCGCTGAGCCAGTTCGATGTACTCCCTCAATTAGTGGTCAGATCCGTATTGTCTTGTCGCCTCTATCGCTCTAATCATGTGCCGCCACTTCTCGGGAAGTGATTCGTGTCGCAAACCTACTAGCCGCTCGATAGTAGGTCTCGTTTTTCTAAATGCCTACCGGTGGCATCGGTTTCATTGTAGACAAGTGGTGGTGCTGAGGTATGGATGTCTTATTATTTGTCCCTAATACTATCACTTTGTGAAGTTTTTTGTGTCCCTCTTTACAAATTGAACTTTTTGGACTTAAATTGGGTTTCTAATTTCATCTGAAGGAAATTTATTTTCTCATGCATCATTCTCCTAGTATAACATGGCAATGCTGGTCAAATTTTTAGAACAACTTATTCCGGTTGTTGCTTGGGTGGTAGTTATCAGTAGGACAGCTGATAATTTGATCTCTGAAAGTAATGGTTATACTTTGTCTAATATTTTTCTTTGATAATGTGTTGTTTTGGGGATAATAGATAGAACGGGTACTAGTTCAGTCGTTTTAACTTTCCAGCTCCCTGATATTTACTTGGTTGTACATTTTTCTTTTGTCTGAAATTATGACCCATCTCATCTTCCTAAAACTGGAAGCTCTCAACAAAATATGCTAAAATGTGATTTGGTTTAGGTTTCCCAAATAAAACTACATTTCACTCCTTAGGGCCCATTGTCTTAATTGTAAGAGATTTTATATTTTTCACTATAACTTACTTTGGTCTCCATTGTGAATTTGTTTTAGAAGTCACTTTCTATTTCCAGGGATTTAAATTTGCTACTGGAGCTCATGTTTCCCTTGCTATATGGCCTCTTCTATATTTTTAGTCTCTTACAAGGTTTCTGTTTGTCTTCTTTCAGCACATCCCATCCGGAATGATTAAATAAGAGATGTCAAGGCACGACAGGTCGCCTCGCTCGCGGTCCAGTCAATCCACCCGCTTGCGGATGGACTCTTACTCGAGCAGTGGCAATGGAAGATCTGCCCCACGAGGCAAATGTATGCTTGGCTCAATTTTCACTTCCACATTTTTTTCCAATTTTATTTTTCTTCCTACTTAATGCTTTGTTCTCTGGTCCCAGCTCCCAAGAGAAATGAACTGAACAACGTCATGAGGAAGGCACGACAAGATAACTCCAAGCCCAGTATTTACTGGAATAAGAAACTGCTTGAAGCTGAGGAGAAGGATCCCAACAGGTTAATACTTTCCCATTCCACAAGCTACTTGTACGTTTCCGAAACTCTTGGGGTCCATGTTCTAAGTTTGTCCGCGTTTCAGATGGCGCCACAGCGGCTACAAGGAACTGTACGCCGACGGCTCTCCCAGCAATCCCCGCCGGAGTCGATCACGATCCCGGTCCCGGTCACACGTCCGCGCCCGCTCCAAGTCGCGGTCGCGGTCCGCGAGGTCGAAATCTCGCTCCAACAGCCCGCGGGGAGGAGGCCTTGGAGGTTTGCGTCGTGGACTAGGCGGAGGCGGAGGACTTGCGGGCCGAGATCGCATCCGGTCACCACCCTTACCTGCGCGGCCGTCACCGCCACCGAGGCCGCGGACCAGCAGGGACAGAGACCGCGAGAGGGAGAGGGAGCGTGAACGGGAGCGGGACCGCGACAGGGAGAGAGACAGAGAGAGGGAGAGGCAGCGCGAGCGGGAGAGGGAGCGTGAGCGCGACAGGCTCCGAGAGCCGCTTCGCAAACCCGAGCGCCGCTCACGTCCTCGACGGCCGCAGACCCCAGAACCACCCCCGCCTAAGGTATGTCAGACAACGAAAGTAAAATTCATCCCCCTTTTATTTATTTTCAAAGTTAGACATATTACATTTTGTCGTTTTCTAGCCCGGTCGTCGGCCGGAGCCGGTGGACATCCGCAAGAAGGGAGGCCTCGGGCGCGGCTCACCTGTGCGACCCCCGTCAGCATCGGGCAGCTCCCGCTCGGTCAGCAGCTGCTCGGACTCCGTGTGCTCGGTGTGCCTGCCCAAAAGCAAAGGCCCCGGCGGAGCCAAGAAGGCAACCACGCCGCCCATGCAAAGGTACGCTTGTGGAAAATCGGGATTAGGATGATTGGTTTGGAGTGCCGCTAACGTTGGTTGGTACTCTGTGTCCGGTCTGCAGCAGGAGGCATACCCCGCCGGGCCGTCGCACTCCTCCGCCCCGCCGGATCGCGTCCAGCCCGACCACCATCCCCCGCCGGCCCGTGGTCAGCCCGCCGCCGACGGACCCGCGAGGACCGCCGCCGTCGCCACCCCCGGCTGCCAGGCGGGCCGCCAAGGCCAAACGCAGGGCCGAGAGGGAGAAGGCCAAGCTCAAGGTGGGGTAGTGGGATGCGGACGGAATGTTACAAGCCTAGTTGGTTTGTGTATGGTGTGGCTAACGGCGGCGTTGGTTTCAGGGCATGAGTAAGAGGCGGCGCGCCGCCGCCGGCCTGGCCATGGTGAAGCTGGAGGGCGTGCCGCGCCACCACTCGCCGCCGCTGCCGGACTCGGCCTCGGACTCGTGCTCCACGTCGTCGCGGTCCTCCCTGGGCGCCCCTCGGCTCACGCTGTCGGAACGCTTCGGCAAGATGGCGCAGTGGAGCGAGAACCGGCGCGACCTGGACGGCGTGCGGAACATGCGCATCACCCGGGAGTCTGAGGGCACGGACTTCAAGGTGCGAACCGTGTACGCTAGTGCCAGTGCTAGTGCTCTAGCCGTAACAGCGTGTACTAACGTACCTTTTCTACAGGTGGTGATTGACGAGGACGAGGACTTGGCGCCGTACCGGCCGCTGAGCCCCATGGGTCCCATGGGCCCCATGCCCGTCTCGGACCGCCGCGTCGGCCTGGGGTACTTCCCCGAGGCGCTGCACGCCGCCCCCGTGGGTCTGGAAGCCTGGGACGACGTCCGTGTGCGCTACCAGTACTACAAGGAGCGCGGCTACCTGCGGGACCTGACCCTGGACGACTACGTCAAGTGGGAGGAGTGGTGGTACAAGTACCAGGAGTGGCTCGAGGCCGAGCGCTACTACGAGCAGTGGCATGCCATGCGCGGCCACCTCGGTCGCGGTGGTCGGCGCGGCAAAAGAAATCGGATATAGGGACACGCCGCTTCCCGTCATGGTAAGTCCAGCAAGTCGGCTTCGGCGTCGGCCTCGGCGTCGACCGACTTGGCCCCGGAGGCTGTCGTCGTGAAGGATGCGGCGGCCCCGGAGGCCACCACCCTGTGAGCGAAGCGGGGTGGGGCTGGCTGGGCGGGGAGCAGGGGTGGCGTTGTCTGGGGTAGTGTGGGGTTGTGGTTGTGTGGCGGCGCCGGCGCAGCAGCAGCGGCAACAGCAGCATCAGCAGCAACGCTACAGCGCCAGCAACACCAGTTGGAAGAGGCCATCTACCCATTGCCATCCTCTCTGTTTTACCTCTCTATTTTTCCAACTCTTATTCTCTTCCTATTTTTCCCAGAAGGAATCGATGTAATACTATTATTGTATGGATCATATTCATGACGAGGTTGAGTAGTACCTCAGCGAGGGTTTTGCAATGATCTTCCCACTTCCATGCTAGCTGAGACAGTGATGGCAAACAGCAAAGTTGCAGCATGGCAGCACTGACTATTATGTATGGAGCTTTCTCCCAGAGGAGGAGTTCTTGTTTGAGAAGTTAAGTCACGTATCAGTCAATAGTTTGAAGGTAATATATTAGTTGTTGAGGGGGTTGAGAGAAACATAATTATTTTTTCAAGCATTGCAAAACCAAGTTCTAAGGTTCCAATTATTGTCTAATTATGACATGTTGCAGTACTGCAATAAAACTAAGTTACTTCTTCATCAAGTGTTTCTTAAATGTGAGTTAAGTGTTATTTGACAAATTGCATGCTTCTAGAACTTCATCTTATTTAAAGTATTGACCTAACAACAAGTGATAGTCTTAAATTTACTGGCATGCCCTTTTTTTAATTTTTTTTTTTTTATACCAGCCATTGTTCTGTTTGTGTGTATTGTGTTTGTTTTGTAGATATGTTCTACATTGGTAATTAACTTTTGTATAATCATGATACAAGTGGTCATATAAAAGCGTTATAATGAGTGCATCAGTACATGTGCTACCCCTCTCAGCCAATTGGACTGTTATGTATCATTCTGTTAATTAATTGAACTAGTATGCTTGCTTGTCTCCAAGTCAACTTTGTTTTCCTGTTATATATTTGTGTATCCAATTTTTAAGTAGTAAGAAATGTCTGCAATTTATCCACTACCTCATTGCTTTGCTTGACTCTATTCTGTCAAAAAACAAAAATACTGTCTTTTATTGATTTGTGAATAGCTTTACCTTCTTTTCGCTTTTTTTCTGTTAACCGAAGCTGGGCAAATTTCTCTCAGTTTGTGTAGCCTGAATGATATGCAAGTGGTTGTTTTACTACCTTGTTTTTTTCTCATTCTCTTAGTGGATGACTGATTTTTAGTGTATTCTTCTGAAATCATTTTATGAATCGTATTCAGTAGACATATTTTAAAATGTTAAATAATAGACAGGTTATTGTTGTTTTTCTTGCTATTTTAACTTGTACATATGCAGCTCCTTCTGTTTAGAAAACTATGGTTGGTTGGTAGATTGTTGTAATGCAGTTTATGCTTGTGTGGTTCTAAGTTTCCCATTAGGACCAACCAGTTCTGTAGAAAGTAACCTTAGTCAACTTTATTAAATGCAACGTCATCTTTGTGGTGAATTATTTATTTACTTAATTGAGCTTTACAAGCTCACTTCGAAGGTCTTGGGAATGATGTCAACTCCTTCTTTGTAAATCAAAGATTTATGTTAATAGTTTGCAACGGACATGTCAGTTGTTAATCAAGATTGATTGTTTGGTTGTTGGAGACTAATGCAATCGTAACTAATGTAGTCAGCTACTTGATTATCTCTCAATCGTAAGAAACTTTTGTATGAGAATTGTAATTGTTTTGCTATGTCAATAGGGGTTTTCCCTTTGTGTGTAACCAGTCTTGTATAAAGAACAAATGAATTTTATATCATCCTGAGAATTGTTGGATGCATTTCTGTGGGTCGTTTATATCTGTTCTGTGGCATTGAAATGATGTCTTATTTTATTGTTATATACCAAAATATTTCTGTTAATCTCTTATTCAAGCCAAGAAATGAAATAGGGAGGATAATTTGATTTATCTTTCAAGACCGCTTTTGCTGGAAAATGGATATTTAAATATTTTCTTGTTTACGTCTTCAAATTGTCTTTCATTATAAATTGACCTTTTCAGATGTAGACCTACAAATTTCATTCCAGCAAAATAGTTCTTGAGAATAATTCATTAAATTCCATTTTGAAAGAAAAAGAATACAGAGCCCACTTACTGCAGTAGCCATTTGCTTGTCTTACATGAGAGGTCATCGTTGTGTAACAGACCATTACTATTTGAACAGCGAATGTGACTGACTTAGACTGATGGGCAGCAAGCACTCAACTGGGGTGCAGTAAGGTTGAAGTGTAATTGTATACTGGAGGAAGTAAAAAATCATTGTTGTGCACCAGCGGTACTCTTGCTTTTTTAATTTTGCTTGTTTCAAGTATTAGAAAATGTTTTTATTTTATTTTTGCATATTTTATGTTCGCGAAATAATGGAAGAAAATTAAGTTCCCTATCCAGGTGTTTGGTGGTGGGCGAAAGTCAGATATAGCCACAAAGCTTACGAGTACTGCTGTATTGCCTTTGCATGACATGTGTATCAGACACATTGTGACTAGAATTCACAATGAAAGATGTAACAAGCAGATTCTTTCTTGCACTGAAATAATAAATATAAGGGATAAAACCTTTGTCTTTACTGAAAACCGTACCTCCATCATCCGCACAAAGTAATAATGCAAACAATGTTTGAGTCAATCGTTTGACACACTGTACATTTGGGTGGGAACATGCAAGCCGACCAGACCATCTCAAGCCAAGTGGAGCGGAAGAGTCACGTACCGTACCGAAATTACAATTACGAGCAGTTCACATGTCTTTGGATAAATGACACGAGCCGAGACAGAGCAGCTGAGCTGTGAGCGTGCTGCGAGCTGCAGGCTGAGCCGCGGAGTGGTGAGGCTGGGGGAGGGCCGAGGGGAGGGAAGGGCACTCATTATTTGATAAAAGCCTGCCTTTATGGAGCCGCCGACGCGGTGCCATGAGAACATTGATGTGGCGAGATGCGGCATGATCGCGGTCGTGGTGGGGGGTCCATGTCCTCCATCGCGTGGCCTTGGCCCCAAGGTGCCCCCCACCGCGCCTCGCCTCGCCCCCGCAGGCGCCACGCCGCAGCCCGACACGCCCCCGCCCTGCCAGCGCAGCCGGTCCCGGCCGGGCCCCGCCCTGGATCAGGCCGGCCCCTACCCGGGGGTCCTGCCCCCTGCCCTGCCCAGTCCTGTCCCATCTTGCCTCCGGGGCGTAACCCGCCGACGCCCCGAGCGGAAATCACTGACATTCATAGTGTTCCTGGGCTTACGGCATCATACTTGGGGCGCCGCCTGTCCCGTCCTGTCCGCGGTGTCATCACGTCGGCGGGGGCGGGGGCTGAGGCTGAGGCCGAGGTGCCGCCGAGCAGCTGCCTGCCTCGAGCTGGCGTGTAGCGTGTAGGACCGGGGCGGGGGCGGACCCGGCCGGGAGGAGCGGGGCGGGCAGGGGAAGGACCTCTGCTCATCCGGACTCGACAAATGGCTCGCCTCTCCGTGGAAACTGAAGTGAGGCAGTTAGATCAGAACGGGGGCGGTCCGGGTCGTAGAGTCGCCTTCTTACGCGGCTGAACAGACCTGGAAAAGCGCGAAAGGAAAGCTGACATCACAAGTGGACGCGGGCGTCGGGTGTGCAACTCGTATATACGCGTTCTCTACCTCACATGGCGCCTGCTGGATAGGCCATGTCGATTTCCGAATGCACGCGTGTCGTGCGGGCTGGCCTACCCAGGCCATTCGCAGGCGTTCTCCGTCTTACCGCTCCCCGCTGCCTGCTGCCTGCTCGGCATGAAAAAAGATGGGGACACGCTTTTTGTGAGCTTGCCGTTGTCCTTCCGGAGCTCGCAGTGGGCCCCACAGGCCCCACAGGCCCCACACCAGGGATGGGGCCTGGGACCTTGCAGCGCCTTGCACGCGCATCGCCCCTTCCTCCGCGGGCCTTCCCTATTTTCCTTTCCTTTTCCGCTTGCACGTACATCTCATAGGGGAAGGGGACTGGAAGGCGGAGGTCGTTGCATCGATCTCCATACAAATCAAAGCTCTCTGCGTCGGCCCCGAATACCTCCGCGGCCGCCGTCTCAGGTAGGCCCTCAGCCCTCAACGCCCCACCGCGACCACCACAAGCTGGCCAGGGCAGGACCAAGGCACTTCCCACAGCCCGCCGCTGCCGCCGTGCGAACGCCCCTCATCATCCTCGCGGTCAACGACTTGCCCTGCGCGCCATCGCCGCCAGCGCCACCAGCGCCACCCTCTCGCTTGACCTGGACAAGGCACTGTCGTGTCCGTGGATGGGGAAAGAGTGAAAGCAGAGTGGGCGAGCTTAGGTGACAACTGGTTTATTTCAAAAAATGCACAGCCTTTTATAAGTTGGCTTCATTGGTACCAACTTGCAGATAGATCTCATTGTTACCAACACAACACCTTCCCCTTTTAATTTGGTACTAGCAGTTATAAAAGTGTTTGGGTATTTTTATCGTACTCTCCTCCCTCTTTTTTTTTTTTTTTTTTTTTTTTTTTTTATAGATAACATGATAGTATTAACAACACAACAACAAAACAAAGATTACATTGATTGGACACTTGAGTTAAAATCACATAATTTTAAAGATTAAGTCTTTCTCTGGGTTTTACAATTCTGGTCCTCGTTCTATTAACATTAGGATTTGGAAGATCTTGGTTAACATGAGGAACATGAGCTTCAACTTCCGGAGGAACTTTTTTAGATGGTAACAGGTACAATGGAAAGTTATTATTATTTTTATTCATGGGTGCACTTGCGGTAGATGGTTTTAAGAATTTAACATTTCTACGCAGGTTTCTGCTAGATCCTGTTTGCACAATATATGAACGAGGTTCACTACAAACCTCCAAAACCATTCCTGGTTCCCAGGTTTTGGTAATTGGGTTTTGGACATAAACATAATCATGAACATTGAAGGTAATTTCTTTTCTAGGGGAAGTCTTATCATAGTTTGATTTCATTTTATCTTGGCGCTTATGAAGCAATTCTTTGGCATTAGATATCACAGTTGGTTTCAATAAAGTGGTTTTAATTGGCAGTTTAGTTCTTAACTGTCTACTCATGAGCAACTGAGATGGGGAGGCATTGACATCAGCTAGAGGGGTTGCTCTATATTGCAATAAACAATTATGAAGGGAACAATTCTTATCAACTAAACATTTTTCTAGCCATTTACGTGCCAAGCCACAGGCTCTCTCAGCCTGCCCATTGGATTGATGAAAATGGGGGCTACATGTTAACAGTTTGAAGGAGTACTGTTCAGCAAACTGAAGGAAGCTTTTAGATTTAAAAGGAACATTGTCAGCATAGACTAATTGGGGTATGCCATGAACTGAAAACAATGGAGTTAAAACAGATATTACTGAGTCTGCTGACTTATTCTTTAGTGGTAAAACATCAATCCACTTGCTAAAATTATCAATGGCAATGAGATATGGCTTGTTCTTATGTTCTAAAATATCACAGGATATCTCTGCATATGGCAGCTCAGGTACATTTTTGGGAATCAATGGTTGCCTTTTTTGACTTGGTGCACTACATGACATGCCTTGATATAGGACTCAATGCTCTGAGTCATACCAGGCCAAAATATGGATTGAGAGGCTAAGCTTTTACACTTGACTATGCCTTGATGGCCCTCGTGGAGTAATTGTAACACTTGTTAACGTAAAATAGAGGGAACCACAAGGCGGTTTTGATAATACAATAAGTCGTCGTCAACATACAATTCATTTCTAATATTATAAAATTTGATCATATCATTACTAAGCCCTTTGGAAGTAGTAGGCCAGCCTTTAAAACAATATTTAATAATTTGTTGTAAGACTACATCATCATTTGTGGCATTTACATAGGCCCTATCTTTTTCCAAAGTTTGGGGTGTTGTTACAGAGTGAACATGATACATTAATACTTCATCATTATTTCCACATGGCATGAAGTCTCTGGATAAGGTATCAGCAATATGCATAAATTTGCCTGGCAGGTATCGCACATCAAGTTTATAGGGCAGGGTCTTCAGAATTAGTCTTGTTAGACGCTTAGAGGCAATTTGAGACAATGGCTGTTTGAATACTGACACTGATGGCTTATGGTCTGTTTGAACTACAACATCTGGATGACCATAAATATAGGGGTGGAACTTTTGAACAGAGTATACAATGGCTAACAATTCCTTTTCTATTTGGGCATAGTTCTGCTCGGTTGGTGTTAAGCTACGTGATACAAACGCTACTGGCCTATTGCATTGTAAAATTGTTGAACCAATACCAAATTGGGATGCATCACACTGAATGACAACAGGTAACTTAGGATTAAAATACACTTAGGATGTTGCTTTACATATTTTTTTCTTTGATTTCATTAAGGGCATCAGTGTGGGGGGGAAGCCATTCCCAATGAACATTCTTTTGTAACAATTGCCTTAGGAAGTAGGTGTTATCAGACAGATTTGGGACAAATTCTCTGACAAAGTTTACCATGCCTTAAAGGCGTTGCAATGCCTTTGGGTTTTCAGGGATGGACAGATTTTGAATGGCTTCAATTCTGGAGCTATCAAGAGAACGACCAGCTTCTGAGTATGTATGGCCCAGAAATTTAACAGAGGATTGTTTAAATTGTATTTTATCAGGGTTAAAGTGAACATTAAATTGTCTGGCTCGTTCCAATACTTTTTGAAGAATTAGATCATGTTCTTCCTTAGAACTAGCACTTATAAGCAAGTCATCAAAATACAGGAGGACACCATCAATATCACTAAAAATATCACATACTGCCTTTTGAAACACTTCAGGGGACGATTTAAGGCCAAATGGAAGTCTTAAGAACTGATATACACCATAAGGGGTTGAGAACTGACACAACTTCGATGCTTTTTCATTAAGTTTACAATGCCAGAAACCTGAAGTGAAGTCTAACACAGAGAAAAATCTTTTGTTTGACAGAGAGGCATTAATTTCCTCCTGTGTAGGGATTTCAAAGAATGGCCTTGTTAAAGCCTCATTGAGGTTTTTGGGGTCTAGGCATAATCTTAGCGAACCATTAGGTTTCTCAACTAGTAGTACAGGACTGATCCATCCATGCGGATGTTCAGTTTTCTTAATGATTCCCTGGTTACACAATTCTTTTAAATGAGACTTATATCTATCCTTAATACTATGAGGCACTCTTCGAGAAGGGATGGCTTTGGGTTTTACAGATCTATCAATCTCTAAAGAGAAAGTTCCAGGAAAACAACCTACTTTACTGTTAAATACATCAGAGTTATTTGCAAGGAGATCTTCGATGCTCATATCTTTACTAACACCATTGGGAGGAGATGAGATTATTTGTGCTAATGGGGATGCAAATCTAACTTGTTTTCCCTTGGCTTTTACTGGGGTTGGTGCCTTTAGGTCACTGGTCTGACTGTTAACAATATAAGAGATTTTGGCAGTTTTAGAGGCTTTTAAGGGAACTTGAAACAAAGACGATACTGATTGTGGGTTGGGTCGAGACACTCTATTTACAAGTCCAAAGGCTTCACATGCTTCTAATCCTAACAGGGGCACCGACTCTACATCAGCAACTATAAACTCAAGTGACATAACCTTATCATTTAACAAACAATGGTCAAAGGTTATGGTGCCCATTGGCCTAAGGATTTGACCTCCATAAAGTTCTAATACAACAGGGGTTGGTTTCACAATATAACGTTTACCAAGCATTTTATCCAGCAGTGACTTGGGTAGTACATTTACTTCGGCACCTGTGTCCAACTTAACCTGTATGCTAGCACATGGTAATTGTAGATATTCAAACCACATTTTAGGAGAAACAAATTCAGGTCTAGCTTTAAATTTGGGCAACCTATTGCTGTTGACATTTGAAGGCGAAATGTCCCTTCCTATTACAGGCGTGACAGATTTTGTTTGCAGCAAGACACCAGTCAATACCATGAGCACGACCACAATTCTGGCATTCATCATCAGAATCATCTTGATGACGGGTACTCACACGTCCTGGTGTTGGAGATCTGGCTCTGTAGGATCTTGCACTCGATCTGGGCTGGGCTCTTGTTCTGCTGTTGGATCTGCTGCGAGATCTGGATCGATGACGGTCTGGAGTTCTGGACCGAGAGCGGTGCTCCCGCGGTCTTGACCCGTGCTGCTGAGTTGATCTGGATCTTGATCTGGGATGGTCTTGATCTCGCGAACGCCCGCCTGTAGTTGCATGGACAGTGGCATGATTAGTCATGATGGCCATTGCACCCAGTCTTGTTCTACACGCTTGCAGATCTTTCAAATGATTTTTCCCAGTTGTATGTCTTTCACTACTGTTTCCAGTGTGAGACGTTCGGATCGAAAAAAGTTCTGCTGCAGGGTTAGGTCATCGAGGTGGTGCACAAGTGCATCGATGATCATCGCGTCATGATTGTCTTCGTGCAGACCACACCCCGCCAGTTTCTTTCGACACTTTGATACGAAAAGCTGTATGTCTTCTCCTTCTTCGCGGACCATTTGTTTGAATAGAAATCGCGCGAAGCATGCATTAGTCTGGGGCTTTACTTCCTGATCTACGTGTTGTATGAGTGCAACAACACTGGCTTTAGTTTCCTCACTTGCATTATCAGTAAGGTACGAGCAATCCGGCCCGATTGGAAGAATTAAGGCAGAAGCCTTTTTTTCTGCATTCCATCGGCACCTGGTGCTGTCGAGTTCGATGTAACTCGTAAATGCCCATTTAAAGTTCTTCCACTGCTCTTCTATATCACTCCCCGGCACTAACCTCTTCGGCCCTCTCTCGTCCATGACAGACATCCGAGACTAACAACTGAGCAACCACTTCACAGCTGACCCACAGAGTGTAACTTGCCGTCTGCTCCCGCGGCCTAGAAGTTGATCAGGCTTCTGTCCCGGAATGCCAGAGTAGTCCACCCTGCGGCGTGCAGGTTGTTGAGAGCGATGATCACCTTGTTCTTCTACGACTGCGCCATGTCGTGTCCGTGGATGGGGAAAGAGTGAAAGCAGAGTGGGCGAGCTTAGGTGACAACTGGTTTATTTCAAAAAATGCACAGCCTTTTATAAGTTGGCTTCATTGGTACCAACTTGCAGATAGATCTCATTGTTACCAACACAACAGGCACACTTACACTTTCCGTGTCTTGCATCTTCGCTCGCGGCGCGAACTGCGTGTTGGACGCAAACGAGTGACATTGACTTCCGGTTTCAAACCGGGGGCCCCAGGGTCGCTGTGGAGTTAGAGACGCTTACACTCCAGAGAGCGTCGCGGGGCCCCGCACGCGCGTGCAAGTGAGCTGGCGAAGCACGGCGCGGATTAGTCCGTCCCAAAAGAGTGTAGCGAAATTTAAAACGAATCCCCTACCGCTCCGTGCCTTGCCGAGGATGACTACAGTGAGTTAACCGACGCCGTGGTTATGCGGAGGGGGCCGCGCGCGGTTTAACCGAGGACGGTTACGGCCAAAAACCACGTCCCTGCAGTTAAGTATAGGATAGGTTAGGTTAGGCTTACCACGAAGGGAGAGGTAGAGGTCTGGTTTGGGTACAAATCTAATCACGTATAGCAGGGGCGGGATCTTCGGGCGCCGAGGGGGGGGGGGGGGGCACAAGGCCTGTTGCCCCCCCCCCCCCTCCCCCTAATTCCGTCCTTGCCGCGTGGTTTGTCTACGGCCCTTTAGCACGGGCTAGGGGTTGCCGGCAGGTCCGTCATACAGGGTAGCGGGCTCTAGAGAGCGTCCCGGGGCCAACTAGCAGCCGTAAACACCGGTTCCCGTGAGATCACCGAGTTGAAGGCAGGGGGCAGGGGTCCTCGCCTTACAGGGGTCCTGACAATTACAGCCCGTGCCCTTTAATTTTTAATTTTGTCAACAATTTAACTAAAACCCTGACTATTCTCGAAACCTTAGATATTGCGGTTTGAACGTGGCACCCATTCTTTGACACGAACATGGACTTGAAAACGCTTTCCATTTTTGAATACACAAGGCTCGAACTCGCAACGCACGGGCGCGACGCTTGCAGATACACGCGTCGCTGACTTTGCAAACCCACGGGGCTGGGTGTGTCGGAATAGCGCACCCGGCCCGACATCCACTTTCTGCTTCTAATTTATCTTGGCTGGCACAACGCCCTCGTCGAACATAAGAACCGCAAGGCGGGCTAAGCGGCCCTGCCGCTGCCTCGCCCCGCCGTAATATAGCAAAAGGCAGGGCGCGCGCGCGCGCGTCGAGTGGTTTCCGAATGGCGTGCAGACAGAGAACTAGAACTAGTACGTACACGCGCACAGCAGACTAGCAGACGTCTGCGGGCACACAACTCGTGCATGGGCTCCGGCGGGTGTTTGGGCTTTGGGCTCCGGGCTCCGGGTTCCGGGCTCCGGGCTCTGGGCTTTTGGGCTCCGGGCTCTGGACTTTTGGGCTCCAGGCTCCGGGCTTATCCGGGCTCCGGGCTCTGGGCTTTTGGGCTCCGGGCTCCGGGCTTATCCGGGCTCCAGGCTCTGGGCTTTTGGGCTCCGGGCTCCGGGCTCCGGGCTCCGGTTTCCGGGCTCCGGCGTGAGCTTCAGGCCTGAGTGTTGAGCCCAACTTTTCGGCGGGACGCGGAGCGCGGTCAGCGTGTCTGATCTCTCCTCTAGTCTCTCTCTGTCTCGCCGCCCTGACGGAATGAGGGTAGGTGGGGCTGGTTGCGTGCGCCTCGGGCGTTGGCAGAGGGGCGGCGCGGGGGCGGCGCGATGCGAAGCGTGAGGCAAGGGTGCTTGTGGAAGGGCAGCGGCACGCAGGCAGAGGGTAGAGGGCAACCGTGGTCCGAGCCCAGTGGACTCGGGCTGGGCTGGGGGCCGGGACTTCCGGGTTCGGCGGGGTAACCGGCAGCGCTGCCAGCAGACAGTCGAGGAGAGGAATCCCCGTCCCGCGCATTTCTTTGTGATTCTGATTGGAACCCGGACGATTTCCGATCGGCGCGTCTCGAATACTTGCCCCTCCCCTTCCCTCCCGCCGCTCACAACCCCGCTCCCACCCCCGCCCCGTACCCCCTGCCCCTGAGTTCTCAGGTGGGGGAGGTACTAGAGGACAATGATAAGGTGCCCCAGTTCGGCGCCGGGGTGCGCGCGGCGCGCGGAGGGCCCATGGTTTCGCTAAGGCGCCCCGCGTCCCCGCCCGCCCCCGACCCACCCCCGGTCCGCCCCCGGCCCGCCTCCGCACCGCCGGCTGCTCCCCCGGGGCCGCCCACGGTGCACTCTCCAGGGCGCCCCCGAGGCCCCCGCAGCCCTCGGCGGGCCGAGTAAAGCAGCGGCTCCCGCACGGCGTGGGCCTCCTGTTGATCGGTGAGCTGGCGGTGGCCAGAGGCCCAGGCCGTGCCGCCGTGCCCCTCGCTCAGCCAGCCGCCTCGACGCCCCCGTCTCGTCCCGTTCGCGGCCTGCCGGACGTCGGGGGCCCCTGTCCCTGGAGACCGCGTGGTGCGCCGTGCCGGGCTGGGCCCGGGCCGGGCTGCCTACGCCTGGCCGGCGGCGTCCGTCCTTACCGGGTAGCATTACAGCGCTTGGGAGTGCAAGAGAGCACGAGAGAGTGGGGCCGGGGCCGGGGCTCGGGCACGTTCGGGTGCTGCTGGCACCCACCTACCGCTGCCGCTGCCACCGCTGCAGCCGCCGCCGCCACCGCCTGCCCCTGCTCCACGGGACGCGGCCGCGGGACGCGGGCAGGCAGGGGCGGTCCCCGCGGGCCGGGACCCAGGCCCTCAGGCTCGGGTGCTCCCGGGCTGGGCGAGGCTATGGATGTCGCGGGGGCCTTGACTGCCGCCCGCCGACGTCGCGAAGCAGAGACGCGCCTCATGCGAGAGGGACTGGACGTGTGGCGGTGCAGGCAGCAGCAGCTACTCGCCAAGAAGGCCCAGGAGCAGCAGCAGGTAAGGACCCTGGCGCTGACGGCCTCCCGGGTGACCCCAGGCGCCTCCGGGCTTCTCGCACCCTCTCAGCAGACGCTGTTGCATACGCATACGCTGGGGAGTTGGTGCTGCACATCCCAAGCGGCCCGTCAGACGCTGTGTGTGACACATCTAGAGCATCGAGTGGAGTCTGCTAGCCGATAGCCCGATAACCCGAAACACATTGAACGCGCATGGAAGTTGCAGCCGAACGGGTGCGCCGCGGCACTAACCCAGACACTCCCCTCTGCCCTGCAGCTACGCGAGATGCTCCTCACGTACAGCCCCTGGGGACGGCCCGGCGGCGGCGCGCCCAACCCGGACACGATCCGCAAGCGGAAGGCCCTGCAGCTGGACACGCTGTACGGGGCGCCGCCGTCGACCTCCCCGGGGGCCACGGCGGCGGCCGCGCTCACGTCACCGACGTCCGGGGCATCTGCGACAATGTCCGGGAACCTGCACGGGTCCGGGTGCCAGACGCTGCCCCGCCTGCCAACGCAGTCCAAGGGGCAGGCCGGGGCCGGGGCCGGGGCCAGCGGCGGAGGTCCATCCCACGGGCGGCGCGTGCGCTCCGACCCGCTGCTGCTGTTCCAGTTCCAGGAGGCGGACCGGCGCGCCGTCGACAACCTGCTGCGCTACCGCACCGACCCCCGCCAGCAGGAGCAGTACCGCCGTGAGCTGGGTGAGTGCCGAGCCTCACGGACTCGGAGGTCGGGGGTCGGGCCTGCATCGGGGAGAAAAGGTTCATCGTGGGTTCAATTCATTAGATTCGATGGGTCCAACTTGCCATCAGGCTTTTTACGCTCCAAACTTTGTTGTGGGTATCAACCTGCTTGATCGCCCCGACCAACTCGTCCGATAGCAACGATCGACACCCCCCCCCCCCCCCCCTCATGGCGTTCAGAAACCAAGTGAGACCCAATCGAGGTACACTAAAAGTCAGCGCGTGGGGAAATGCGTGGAACCGTCTGTGGGAATCGAATAACCCACCAAGCCTCTGCAGACCCCACAGAGCTGTCTCAGGCTCGTGCCAGCGACAGTTTGCTCCAGCCAGAAACGACATCACGTGGTTTGTGGATGCTCCCTTACTGCCAAACACGGTGCCTTACGGTGACTTTGACAACGCCCAAAAGATGCGGCTGACTGCGCCCGCACTCTTGAGCCAACAGCGTCATTGTCAGTGTCAGTGTCGGCTGACAGATCGGGCCCGTGTTATCCCACCCGAGCCGATCCCGATCCTCCACGCTTCGCTTGGCTGTAGCTGCGCAACCGTGGCGCACCGAGTGTGCAGGTGTCCCGCCCCACCTGGCCCCGCCCCGCGGCGGTGTCCATCCAGTGCGGGTTAGGTAACGGCACCGCTTCGACCAGGGATGTTAACGTTACTGTAACGAAGTAGCGGCGTTACATTAACGCGATATCGTTAGTGTAAGAGTAACGTGTGTTGTAACGATGACCAGTTAACGTTACTCACAAGCAGTAGGTAACGAGGTAACGCCGTTACAAGGTACTAGTTTATACGTAGGCGGATGATTATAACGCGCTCCGACACGTGCCATGCAGCCTCTCTCTGCCGCTGTCGCAACCCTTGCACCCCCCCACCCCCAGCGCAGCCCCTCCCCCACCCGCCCCCTACCGCAGACCCCTCTTCTGGAGAGCAGCGAGCTCCCGGCGGGGCGGCCCGGCCTGGCCGTGTCAGTTGGGCTGCCTACCCAAAGGGCGCACAACCGCCAGCCTCCGTGCTCCCTCCGCTCACGACCGCCTGTGGTCGCCAGGGTAGGCAACCCAACGGGCAGCGGTGCGGCCGCTTTGCATCGGCCGGGCTGCGTGCTGTGCCGCGTTGGCCTCGACGGAGGCGTTTGGAGCCGCGACCCGGCCGGCTCTGATGGAATGGGTGCCGGAGGTTAGGGGAGGTGGGAGATGGGAGGGGGAGGGAGGGGAGAGTTCACGGCATTCACTTTACTTTCGGCGGCTCTGTTGGATGACCTGATCGTTGAGGCTAGACAACGTGGGTGCGCAGGGGTGCGGCCCAGACCTCCTGCACCCGGCCCCCACGCCTGCAGCGGCGTACCGGAGGTGCACACAAACACACACACACACACACACACACACACACACACACACACACACAGCGAGGGGAGGGAGTTAAACTGGCCGATATGTTGACATTAGCCTGATGGGATGCACCGTTTGGGTGCAACGACCCCGCTAGGTGAGCCGCCTCCGGTGGGCGCCTGCCCCTGCCGGCCCAGAGCACGGCAGGGAGGGCAACTAGGGCGCCATAAGGCAGGGAGGCATAACATCGGTTTTATTTTTCATCATTGCAGACCGCATGGTGGAGGAGAAACGGCTCCGCCAGCAGCAGCAGCAGCTGAAACAGCAGCAGCAGCAGCAGCGCCAGCAACAACTGCAGCAGGAATACCAGCTCCAGCAGCACCACAAGCTTCACCCGAAGCAGGACGAGCAGGACGTCCGCGCTGACGGGGGTCATGAGCACGAACACCAAGTGCGCCGGCGGCGCAGTGCAGGGGCGGGGTCCTCGTCGGAGCAGCCTGAGCGCGAACGGAACGGGGTGCGTATGCGGTGGCAGAGGCGGAGGGTTCCTGCACCCCTTCCGTGGGCACCCAGTGGTGACGGTGCCAGGTGCGGTGCCGGGACCCCCTAAATAAACCCCCGCGACGATGGTGCAACGGCGCCCCCGCCGGCCCACTCCCCTTCCCCTCCGTGCCCCCCGCGCTCGTCACGAACGACGCGGATGACTTGTCTCCAAACCCCCCCGCCGTATGGCTTTTAGTCCTCTACTCTCGCGCGTCTTTCCCTCCTTTTGCGAAATCGATGCTGTACTTGTCGGAGGCCCCCACGGCAGTATCCAGGGGCCGCCATTCCGTGCCCCCCCCCCCCCCCTTTCCGCCGGCAAAGGGGTCGCGAATGCCCGCATGCGATTCCGGCGGCCCGCTAAACGTCCGTCCCGGCACCGTGGTCCCGGCAAAGGCAAAGGCAGCCCTGGCAAAATGATGACATCACGGAATGGGTTGTCCCGAGTTGTCCCGAGTATCCCAGTTGCCAGTCCCGCCCCTACCCGCCACCCGCCCCACCCGGCCACCACCGGCTGGTTTCTCTTCTTCAAAGTTTCTCCTCCTTTCGAAAAGTGCGGATAACATCACCGATGATTAATCGCGCACTTTGCGCGGGGAAGAAAAAGATGAGAAATTGCGGCCGCGGCAATTCGATAAAGCGACCTTTCCATCCTACGACACTTATTTATAATGGCATCATAGTCCAAAGCGAAGCGACGGACACTCTAATTGAAAGATTGATTTCTGTCCGCAGCCCAGCTGGTATGTGCCCTGGCCTGGCCATTCACGCGTTTGTCTCTGTTTGAAAAACGTGTCCACTCGAAATGACCCCTCTTCTAATGTCTTTGCTTTGCGCTCAGTCAACCCCCCCCCCTCCCCCTACCCCGTCCCCACGACGTTCGTTTTGGCTTTTCCCACGACACACGGACGCCCTGCCCGCCCTGCCCCGCTGCCCCATCCCGGTCCGCTAACAGGCAATTGTGGCATATCGTCTGCGGGGGCGACAGGACAGACCAGGGACAGCACAGGACAGGACGGCAGGAGGCAGAGACTGGCGACTCGTGCCAGTTCTTTCAGTTATTTCAATTAGCCAGCATCCGTCGCCTGGCGTCGCCCAAATGACAGCCCAGTCGTTCCGCTCCCGCGCTGCGTGTCGCAGTGTGCGACGTGCGACGGGATGCAGGGCGGGCGGGCGGGAACGATGACCTCAGACATGGAAACATGGAGGGAAAAATAGAGGTTTCCAACTAGACGTGAAGACGGAAGTTGGAGAACAAAAACACTTCCAGACCCAAAACTAATTCCTACTCTCGGGAGAATTATTGGTAGCAACAATACGGCACGAAATAATTTTTTTTTAAGCCCGGCAAGTTAAGCTGTTAATATTTCTAGGAAAACCAATTCGCTGTTAAAAAATGATCTTTAAAAACTACAATCGACTGCTACCGAAGGCAAGCCGAGTGACCATGCTGCCGCAAAACTTACAATTCAGGTGTACATCGGAAAGGGGTAGTGAAATAAGGTCGCTGCCGCCAATCCTAGCAGCGCATCTGCCGGTGTCCGTCGGCTCGACCCGCGCCGCACAGCCCTGTCACGGACGCGTGGCGGCGCGGCGGGCGCGTGACGGCGCGTGGCGGGCGCGTGGCAGCGCGTGGCGGCGCGTGGCGGGCGCGTGGCGGGCGCGTGGCAGCGCGTGGCGGCGCGTGGCGGGCGCGTGGCGGGCGCGTGGCGGGCGCGTGGCAGGCGCGTGGCGGGCGCGTGGCGTCGCCCCCAAGATTGATAGTGCGGATGGCAATGCCTGACAGTGCCGCGGGAAGCCTGAAGACTCGCGGCTCGTGTCCGTACCCCGTGGCCCGTGGCCCGTGCCGCCTCGCTGTACTGCTTCGCTCTTGCACCGCCAAAAAGCGCCATGACCCCGAAACGTTTCAATAGCCTGCGGGCAATGGGCGGGGCGGGGCTTGGCGGGCAGGCGCGAGGCAATAGACTACCGGGCTACCGGGCCAAGGCTCAGGGGGAAGAAAGGAAGAGGTTAGACAGCCGAGCACATGTGCGATGAGCCAGGCCCGGCGATGTGATGTGATGACGGTGGCGGGCCGGGCCCGGCCCGGGTCCGTCCGCCTTTGCCCACCAACTGGCCGCGCACAGGTCACAGGTCAGCTGGGCTCAGCTCTTTGAGGTCAGAACGGTGTCACCGCGTGGTGTCACCAAGCTGAGGTTCTCCCAGTGCGTGCGTCCCGCGGCGCGACATATGATGATGACTCTGAAGATGATCGAGATATCGGAGCGCGTCTAGAGACGGCTGGCTGAGGTCGGCACGGTGCGTGGGGTGTTGGAGTGTGTCGCATCGCGGGCGGACCATCGGGACCAGAGAGAGAGAGAGAGAGAGAGAGAGAGAGAGAGAGAGAGAGAGAGAGAGAGAGAGAGAGAGAGAGAGAGAGAGAGAGAGAGAGAGAGAGAGAGAGAGAGAGAGAGAGAGAGAGAGAGAGAGAGAGAGAGAGAGAGAGAGAGAGAGAGAGAGAGAGAGAGAGAGAGAGAGAGAGAGAGAGAGAGAGAGAGAGAGCGCAGCTCGCCATCGGCGCTTCCGGAACCCCTCCGTCTCAGCGTTCGGCTCTCTAATGGTAGCCAATCGAGAGGCAAACCAGTTTGATCCTGGTTCCACCTGAGTTACTCGCTGGCAAAAGACGTCACTTATAAAACCTTTTTCTGCTTACGTCCCCCCTATCTCCCCCCCCCCCCACTCCCTCTCCCTACACTTTCAAGCGCCTTATCTGTATCGTTCGTTGCACATGGTGCGAAACCAAACGATCCCGGTCATCTAGGGTGACCTTTGACCATTGTTTCGTGCGCCGCCGTTTCATTACCCCTAATAAATGTGGGTCGCCAGGTTATCCTCACCGTGAAGCGTGCAAAGTGCAAAGTGCGCACGACATGTCGAAGGTCTGGGAACTCATTGAGGGGGCGAGATGGGGACGCCGCGACGGAGCTCAGCGTGAAGTCCCGCGGAGCTTGCAGGACTGTATGTGTGCACGCAGGCCCAGGCCGGCGTGGAGCTGGTGCCGCTGCTGGACCGCCGCCGCCATGAAGACCCCCTGTCACCCGCGCCCAGGGTCCGCGGCCACAGCCGCCCCGGGGCGCACCTGCCGACCACGGACGTGACCAACGTGACCAAGGTCAAGGAGGACGCTGGGTAGGTGCCCAACGTCATCCCCGCGTCTCCTTGATTATTCATTTTTTATTTTTAAATTATAGCCATGCAAAATGTATTGCCTTATTTGCTGGCCGCAGGCATGAGAAGGACCAGACGAGTCGGGAGCTGGCCGAGCAGATCGACCGCAAGAAGCGTCAGATGGAGGTGAGTAAAGCGGCCCTCGCCTGGCGCGACTTTGTGACAGCCGGCTGATATGGACGGGACGCACTCTGTGAACAGGCCAGCCGCGCCGAGGAGCAGGAGCGAAGCCGCCAGCACTTCGAGACGTGGCAGATGCTGTGGGGCCGACCCGGCCACGGCGCCCCGAGGGACGTCAAGGTGAAGGAGAACCTGGACGTCATCCTCTACCACCACCTTGACCGCAGCCCATCGCGCGCGGCACACGCCGCGGAGCAGCAGGCCGACGTCTTCGAGCCGCGGGAGCCGACGCCGGCGCCGCAGCCCTCGGCCGCGCCCGCTCTGGCCATCCTGACCGCTCGCTAGCCGCCACTGTCCGCCGGGCCGCACCGGCCGCAGGGCCGCAGCCGCAGCCTTGGGGCCGCGGCCTTCGCCCTCACCGCCCTCACCAAGACATCCGGGAGGTGGGGGGGGGGGGGGGACATTTCGCATTAGCCTTGGGCGCGAAAACTAGTACCACGTCCACATCCGTCATCTGTCGCGGCCCCGTCCCGTCACGGCTGCTGGCCTGCCGCTATCGAGCGTGGCGCGGGTGGAAAAGTAGAGGGAAAGTCGAGGCGCCCGGCCCGGCCCGGACAGCTGCCCGATGCCCGATGACGATGCGCGTGGGCGACGTGAGGACAAGGCCAGATGGCCTCACAGAGAGCGCAGGGCTGAAAGCCGTGCTGAACTGGAGGCACACCGGAGGGCAGCTTTGTGTCACTGAGTAGTTGGGCGCGCCAGGGGAAGTGGGAACACCGCGGCGCCCACGCCAGTAGCCATGGCAACTGCGAGGTCTGACCGCGTGTGCACTGGCGGCGGTGATGAGGCACGCTGACCGAAGTGAAGTAAAGTGCCTTCGGTCGCCTTGCCGCCTCAGTCAGCTACAATAACTTTGTGGCCGTGATTTATTCCCTCCCTGTCACCAAGATGTTGCACAGTCCTTGGGGTCCTAATCTGTAATTACCCTCTGCACGACGTGCTGCTCATGGTTCGTGCGTGGCCGCTGCCGCTGCGCTCCGTCGATACGAATGACAAAACGAAAAGGAGAAAAGTGGTGAAGGCGCGGGTTGCGCGATGTGGTGTAGTGTAGTGCTGCGGGCGGGCGGCACGGGTGGGCATGGGCCACGGGGCTTGGGGGGCCCCCTGGGGGGCTGGGGGGGAGGGCCCTGGTGGTGGGGGGGGGGGGAGTGCTAGCCCGGGCAAGGCAGGTCCTTATCTTAATGATGAGAGAATCAGTCATGTGAGGTCACGTGGTCGCGACGGGCCAATTATTGAAATCACAGAGAGGGAGAGAGAGAGAGAGAGAGAGAGAGAGAGAGAGAGAGAGAGAGAGAGAGAGAGAGAGAGAGAGAGAGAGAGAGAGAGAGAGAGAGATAAGCCTTGTGAACGGGAGTGGGTCTGGAGAGGCGCTCGGCCCGCTGAGGCGGCCGGCCGGCCTACGGAAGGGTTGGGGTCACAGCAGGGGCAGGGTGACGGGTGGTCGTATGAGAGGGGGGGGGGGGCATTATTTCCGAGATATCAAAAACGTTTAGCAACGTTGATAACGATGTTGGTTCTAGAATAGCGCCGAATTAGAAGGCGGCGGCAGCGTTGTGCGGCTGGACAGGATGTGTCGACATCGACCACCGCACCATCGCGCCCTTCGAGTCTTGGTCGGCCTCAGAGCGCGGACCTCAGAGCCCCGGCGCACCAGGGTGCCCACGGCTGCCCTGCCCCGGGACCACTTCTTAGCACTGCCCAGTGACGTATGACGCACGCAAAGGATCGCATATCCTCGGCATAATTTTGCAGCTGCAGCACACAAATCCCCGATGGAGAGCTGTCCAAACGGCATGTCATTGACACGCTTCGGTCATACTCTATCGTGTTGGCCATAAGGTGGGATATACTGCATCGGAGGTGAGGGTCAGGTTCCAAAGAGAGTGTGTGTGTGTGTGTGTGAGAGAGAGAGAGAGAGAGAGAGAGAGAGAGAGAGAGAGAGAGAGAGAGAGAGAGAGAGAGAGAGAGAGAGAGAGAGAGAGAGAGAGAGACCCCACCCTTTTCTTTCATTCTCGAGTTTTCCTGAATACATACATTCCTCCCTCGCCCTAGTATCACCACCCCGCCGCTCCCACGATTAACGGCGTATTGGATGCTTATACCTCCGGAAAGCTTGTTTCCCGAGAAAGCAGCAGTCACCCTGTGACGTCAATATCCCCAGTGGCAACCAGTGGCAGACGCCGAGCCTGCGAGGCCAGCGGCGAGGCGGAAGGTGGAGGCGGGGAGGTTACAGTGATACGAGGGTGCAGGGCAGTGCAGGCATGCAGAGTGACGGGGCGGATCGGTCGGTGGCGCGTGCTGGAGGCCACGACGGTGGTCGTGTACAGAGAATGTTGGGAGTGAAACACTACGCGTGAGAGGGCGGGGCGGACTGTACCTCATCAAGCATCACGGGGAAGAAAACGAAATAACGGAACGGGATTCCGTATCGGACGAGAAAACAAACCGCGCGCGGGAAAACAGGGCAGCATGGACGTCAGTTGCGACCGGGGAAATGACGAAATTTTCCGCCGCCGCCGCATAGAAAATAAATAAATAAAGAATACGGTAAAAATGTCAACTGTCAATACTCTGCGACATGGGGTGGAAATGTCTATGACGCAGAGTAGAGAGACTGACCGCAACGCAAACGCGTGTGCCATAATTCCATGCGCCCGGCTGGGCTGCCGGGCTGCGGGGCTGAGGGGCTCGTGTCTGTCGGCGGCCCTGCCGACTATGACGCGATTGGCCCAAATCGAAATGCCTACCGTACATGCTGCTCTGAGCGCGCGCCGGTCTCGGAAGTAGTATAGTTCGCCAAACGTTTGGGGCGGATACGAGCGTCGTGGGTACCGAAAGAGGAGAAAAGACTTTCAAGACCAAGACTGGAGGCAACGTGATTTTTCGTAAAGAGTTTGTGTCTATTTTGGTATGCGAATTTGAGTGTTTGGCGAGGACAATAAAAGAGTCGTGCTGGTATTTGAACCTGGATTAAGGAGTCGTTTTATTCCACATTCCCCCGCATTACACACACACACACACACACACACACACACACACACACTCTGAAAGGGTTCAAGAGTCATGACCACCGCACGATAACTGTCTTCGTCGTGGACTTGTCTAGAAACCGCAGCCAGCAGTAGCAGCAGTAGCAGCAGGTCACGGCAGGCAGAGCATTTGGGCGACCAAAGTCCAAAAGGACCGCCTGGCCGGGCCCCGCTCCGCCCCGCTCCGCCCCGCCGGGCCCCGCGGGCCGCCACCTCATGGGAGGAGGGAGGACACCGACCGACGTGCGGCCAGTCCTGGCCGCCGACGTGCGTCAAAGTGGGCGTCATAATCGCTTAGCTCTTCGGCAGAGATTGTGGCACCATATACTAATGAAGCGGTCGGGTGTTGTATCACATTTCATATCTGGAATCCTGACATACATGGCGGCTTCGGTCGCGTGCGGCGCACAGCGATGGACGCAGCAGCAGCAGCAGGAAAAACGTTTTCATTTCCGAAAAATACGGATAAAAGTGGAGCCGATCGTGGAGCGGGATAAGGTTTGACGTCACACGCGCCTCCCGCCCGCGGCCGTTGCTCAATGCCGCACTGCGTTTTAACTCTTGCCACCCCTCCGGCGACCCGCAGCATAGAGCAGCTCTCTGTGCATGACATGCAAACGCGGGGGCGAAACCGGAAACTGATGCAATGCCAGGCCGATCAGATACCCGGGCGTGCGCCCGGTTCGAAAAATGATGAAAAATATTTCCCCTGGCCGAACATTGCGAGCAGCTCGCAGTGGCGTAAAAACGACCCGAGGAAAGGAGGGGCGGTGCGTCACGGGTTGCCTACCTTCAGGGGCAAATGTCCCCTTCTGGGACCAAAAAGGGAAGGGGGGGGGGGGGGGATCGCCCCTTCGCCATTCCCCCCTAATAGAGGTTTCCAATGAGACTTGGAAAGGGAAGTAGAAGAACAAAAACACTTCCAGACCGGAAACTCTCGAGGGCAGGTATGAGAAGTTTGAATGACGCTTTGAGTGAGTAGAGGTTTCCAACGAGCCTCAGAAGCGGAAGTTGAAGAACAAAAACACTCTCAGCCCGGAAGCTCTGGAGAGCGAGTATGAGAAATTTTGATTCACAAAGACGGCGCTACATATGGCAGATAACCTCCAAATTCACTCAAAACGCCATTCAAGTTTCTCATACCTGCCCTCGAGAGTTTCCGGCCTGGAAGTGTTTTTGTTCTTCTACTTTCGTTTCCAAGTCTTATTGGAAACCTCTATTACGCCCCTTGCAGCTCGTACGCCTTCTTCGTGAAGCGTGAGTCGTGGTCGTCGCGGCGCCATGTGGCCCCTTTACGGACGACGGAGCTGGATAGGCAACGTGAGCTCCCCCGTGCGGGCGGAGGGGGGGAGGGGGCGCCTACCCCGCGGGAGAGTACGGCTGTCCGTGAGGCGGCACCAAGGCGATGACGGGGACACGACGGCGTGGACGCGCACATGCCAAAGGGGAAAATCACACAACGTGATGCAATCCTAGGCAGCAGTCCCAGCCCAGCCCGGCCCCGGGCCATCGGCCATCCTATCGCATCGCGAGGAATCCGGTCACAGCACACGGCCTGCGGTCTGGGGGCCGGGCCGGCCTCACGGCACGGCGGATACGACACGCGCGCCGCGGCGGCCGGCGGAGCGGAGCCGGCGGCTGGCGGGAGTGAGTCATTCGGGGGATGGGAGAGGGGGAGGGGAGAGGGGGAAGGGGGAGGGGAGGGGTGCGGGCGGAGAGCGGCCGAGCTGAGACGTGAATTGGAGAATGAATATGACCGGTTTGGTTCGCACCGTGTGCCGTGCCGTGCCGCGCCATGGAAGGTCCATGCCCAGGCCCACAGCCCCCCCACAACCGGACATGTGACTTGCAGCGCCAATTGGAGGTCCAGTCCAGTCCAGTCCAGCGGCGGTGGTGGCGGTGGTGGCGGTGGTGGCGGCCGGTGGCGGCCGGGGCGGAGCTAGGGCGGATCCCCGCCGCGCCGAGGGCCGAGGGCGGAGGCCGACCGTGGCCGAGCCGGGTGTGTTCCAGTTCGGTTCGGTTGGATCGGGTTAGGTTAGGTTAGGTTAAGCTGGGTCGCCGAGGTCCCCGAGCTCCCGACCCGCCGCCGCTTGACCCGCCGGATGGACCGCCGTGGCCACTTTACAAATTGACGGTAGAGCGAGGATCATTGCCTGGAGGATGAGGTATATAGAGAGGGGCACAGCGGCGGGGGCTGGACAGGGGCATCCGCGGCAGCGGCGCGACACCGCGCACGGCAGGGCCGACCCCGGCAGCCCCGCCAGCCGCCGCGCCGCTCCAGGGAAGTCCGACGGTCGTCGACGGGGAGGGGGGGGGGGCAGCGCGGCGGGAGGGGAAGGGGGTTCGAACGGGTTCAAGGAAGTCCACTGAGAGGGAAGTCCTCCTGCACGCGGCAGTGGGGGAGGGGGGGGGGAATTGCCCACAGTGCTTACAGCTCCAGCCAGGGCGGCCGCGGCGGCCACCGTAGCAATGGTGAGGCCACAACCAGCCCAACAAACCCCAACCCCTCCCAATACGTAGCCTCATTGAGTGCTCTATGTTGCCAGTCATTGCAAGTCATGGCCGTGCGCGCGCACACACACACACACACACACACACTTCCAAGCACCTGGCCGCGGCCTTGAGGAGAGACGGATAACGTTAAGCCATAAGTAACCAGCAGCTACAGTGTGGAGCCGCGAAGATGGCCGTTATCAAATTCGTTTAGCCTTTGTCCCCCCTGAGCTAAGTGAGCGGCCAGGCGGCGGCCAGGCAGCGGGGCCAGCAGCTGAGCCTGAGCCACTAATGACGGGCGGGGAGCCCGGCCAAGCCGGCCAAGCCATGAGGCGGGCGCGGACGGCACGGGGCGGGAAGAGTCAGTGTGGCCGGGCCGGCCCGAATGAGCGCGATGGCGAGCACGTGGTCGTCCACGTGGAAAACCACGTGGCGTCCCTCGGCGCTAACGAACTCCGCGCCGGGGGCCGGGCCGGGCGGCGTCCCGCTCCCGCGCCACACGGGGCCAGCGGCTGCCAGCGGCTGCCAGCGGCAGGTCATAGCCGCCGCAGCAGCACGGGCCAGCAGCGCTGCCCATGCCGGCAGCCCCACCGCCGCGGGCTGTGCTGTGGTCGGGGCTCGGGGACGATGGCGGGGTCCTGGACCTGGAAGAGAAGTGCCCGACATTATACCGAGCCGACGGCCGCCGCCGGTGCGGTGCCGCCCCGCTACCCCGGTGGCGTACGTACGCCAGTCAAACGTTACGCTCGTGTGTCCGTCAAAGGAAACGTGTTACGAGAATTATTTTCCATGACGGCGGCAGCGGCTTCGCCTCCAGCTATACCAGCTACGGTCCCGGTGCCGACCTGCCACGCCCTCCCTGCCCCTCCCCACGCCCTTCGCTCTCAAATCAATGGAAGCCGGATGAATGGAAAGAACGGGCGCCAACGGAGAGCGAACGGAGAGGAAAAGAGTTGGGAATAGAGAATGGAAAAAGGAGAGTCAAACGGAGTGTTACAAACGGTCGGACGAGAAGAATGTGTGTGGAAGGGAGAGGGAAAAAGATAAGGAAGGAAGGGGGGGAGACAGAGACAGTGAGACGGAGAGAAAGAGAGAGAGAGAGAGAGAGAGAGAGAGAGAGAGAGAGAGAGAGAGAGAGAGAGAGAGAGAGAGAGAGAGAGAGAAAGGCCGAACTGATGGGGGAGGGGAAGTCTAGGAGAGAAGGGTAAGAGGGATAAGAGGAGGAATTAACTGAACGAAGATTATGGAAAAGAAAACGACGAGACGGACAGACAGAAAGGCAGAGACAGATTGAGGAACGAGCCACTCAGATGCAGTGGTAACGTGATGATGCGTGTGATGTGGTTGTGGTGGCTGTGCTGCTGTGCACGTAGCACACTACACAAGCCCCCTTCTCCCCGTCCCCCGCACCGCCCCGGACCACCAGTCTCTATCTGTGCTCCGATTGGCTGTCCGATGCCGTGCCCCCAGTCACGTGTTCTACCCGTTCCCGCGCTACAGAGCGCGCCGTGCCCCCCGCCCCCCTCCCTAGCCCGCCCCTTGCCTAGCATAGCCGGCCCGGTTCGGACGGGCCGTCGACATTCCAGGGAAGGGAGGGCGTTCTCCGCCCCCGGGGAGCGGCGTGGCGGGGGCCAGCGGGGACCTCGGGAAGGCGGCAGTGCCGATAGCCGCCCTAGACCACTTTACCTCACCTGGGCCCTATCTACGACTCGGAGCCGAGGGCAGGACGTGGGACACCTGTATATGGGGCCGTTGACCACGACGGCGGCCGGGCCGGAGGGCCGGAGACCCAGAGGGCTGGCCAGGGCCTCTGGCATGCTGCAGCGACCAGCCACCGCACCGCATGCGTCCCCAGGGCTCGCACAGGGCCCAGGGCCCCACCCCCTGCTGGGGCTGGTCAGGAGTCGGGAGGAGCAGAAGAAGGCCAGGCGCTGAGCCACCGAAACCTAACCAAGCACCCGGTGGCCCGGCGGTGTCGGGTCGACAGGACCTCGGGGTTGTGGTGGGTTGTGGTCACCATACCGGCTGCCATATGGCCAACGGAGGGAGATCTCTGAAGCCAACTGCCGCATTAGGGTCTTCCTTATTTTGCGAAAGTCAGAATCTCGGTCGGACGGAACTGTAATGCTCTCCAGCCGTCCGCCGAACCCTTTTGGTGTATAAACTTCATGTGTTTTGGGTTTTTTTTCCGGCGATGTGCGACAGTATATTTAGGGGTTCCCTGGGGGCCTAAATGCTCTTCTATACAGCACATAAATAACAATTTTGAAAAGATTTATAAAAATATCAAAAAAAATATAAGGTCTATTTGGCTCAAGTTGGACCTTGCAGGACTACAATTTTATTAATATAACGCTGTATCTCTTACGGTTTTTGAGATATCGGCGTTCTAGGTGCGAAAAATCACGGCGTACGTACCGCGTTATTTGTGTGTGTTTTCACCTTTCTTTTTTTTCTAGGATCATATCTTCAGGGTCCTACTTTTAGAATTTACCTGAGAACCTTAGAATTTTTTTTGCAATATATATTTGAGGCATTTTTGGAGGGCATTTAGGTCTCCAGGGGCACCCCTAAATTTTGTTGCACATTGACGAAAAAAAAAAAGACATGAGTTTTTACACCAAAAGGGTTCGGCCGACGGGCGGACGGAGTAGGGAGCTTTAAAATTCCGCCTTTCCAAAATAAGGAAGACCCTACTGACGCATGCCACACGCGCGCTACCGGAGGCGGTCCATGCTCCAAGCCTAAATCACATGGCAATTTGAAAGGACTGACGTCCGCAGCACGGCAGCACCGCAGCACGGCAACACCTCAGCGCAGCACGGCCGCGGGACGGCACGGGACGGGGCGGGGGACCTACACTGTACTCCGTCCCTCTCGCGGGACCTACACTCTCCTTCTCCGTCCCTCTCACGGTCCACAGCGGCTGCGCGCGCCCGGCCCGGACCCGGCCCACGACTCTCGTTGATCGGATCGGCGGAAAATTCCGCACCTGCGAGGCATGTTGCTGCGGCGGCAGCGCGGTGTGGCAGCGGCAGCAGCAGCAGCAGCAGCAGCAGCTGCACCCCAACACGACGGTCATCAGGCAGCGATGAGTCACCTAATTGCTATACAGCTGGTTTGGCGGGGCTGGCGGGCCCCTGCCGTGCCCTCGCCGTGCCCCCGCCATGCCCGAGGTCCCTACCCTACCCGGGGCGGGTGCCGCGCGGCATGGCGGCATGGCCCACCGCGGCACAGAACCACCCCCGCCAGTGCCACCAACTTGAACCCCCGGATCAAGCAAGTAATGTCGTATCGGCCAGGCTGGAATGCTCCGGTCGCCGCTCTGCGCCGGCGGCTCACGTTGCAGCCTGGCTGGCTGACTATGTGGGAATCAATCCGGTGGAATGCGCGAACTGCTCCGCACGGCTGTGGCATCTCCGGGAACAGCACAGTAGCACCCATCGGAGACGTCCCCGCCCGCCCCGCCCGCCCCCACTGTCACAGGGCCATACAGGGCTGCACTTCACTGCACGAACCCAACACCTTCGTCGGAACAGAAAGTCCGTCAAACCGACTTTGCTTGCTCCGCGAGAGCGCGGACATTTTCTTCTTATCCCCCCCCCCCTCCCCCAGAGACGAGCCGAGCTCCGGGAGCTTCGCAGTACCTAAAGTGGGGACGTTGGCCGTGTTTTCACGGCGGGGTGGTATTTAGCGCGGCCTCGTAAACCATGATGCAACACCCGTAATCATTGGCGAATAAATCTTGCCACCACGGATACACATGCAGGGCGGAGTCCCCAGGAGGCCCGCCCCGCTACGCTCCCGCCGGCAGTTGGTACCCCTGGTACCTCATGGTACCCGCTGGCAGCAGCCTGCTGCAGGCGCTGCAGGCGCTGCGGCAGCCCCGCGCGGCCACTTACGTAGTACTTGCGCGCAGTAAATGCAGGTCTCGTTTTCTTCGCAAAACGCGTCCCCGGTACTACCACGTAGTATACAACGGGTACGTGAGGAGCGGTGCCCCCCCCCCGCCCAACCCGCATTTGTTCGAGGCTCCTGTCCAGCTTTCCAAGGCGGCGCGAAGCTGCGTGTGTCCGCGTGCATTTGAATCCCAGATGGCGCCCGCCGAATCGGCGCGTTATGCATGATACGGCAAGACACCTCACCTCGGGCATGCGAGAGACAAAACGACGTCAATTTCGTGCAACATTGACCACTTGTGACCAAGTCGCAGTGGTTACCCATGCGCTACGCCGCAGGCGCCGCAAGGTGTGCCAAATATATACTCTCATGTCTTTTTTGCGCCCTGAGGAGAATCAGTGGAGAAATTTCGCGTGCCCCGTTTATGCTGTCCCACAAGGAAGGGGGCCGCGCGGTCGCGAGTCACGCAGGTGGGATGCCCATGCGCCAAACCCCATGGCCGGTCCGGTCTGCACGTGTTCACACCAAGGGGGAAACAACTCCTTGGTCTCCGACAGACAGACGTCGGGTAATCTGGGTAATCCGGGTAATCCGGGCAATCCGGGGTAATCCGGGTAATCCGGGGTAATCCGAGGTAATCCGGGATAATCCGGGGTAATCTAGGTAATCCGGGGTAATTCGGGTAATCCGGGTAATCCTGGTAATCCGAGGTAATCCGGAGTAATCCGGGGTAATCCGGGTAATCCGGGTAATACGGGTAATCCGGAGTAATCCGTAGCTATTAACACAGAGTAATCCGAAGTATTTCCTCGGTAATCTGGGGTAATCCGGGGTAATCCGGGTAATCTGAGGTAATCCGAGGTAATCCGGGTAATCCGGGTAATCCGGGTAATCCAGGTAATCCGAGGTAATCCGAGGTAATCCGCAGTAATCCGGGTAATTCGAAGTATTCCGGGTAATCCGGGGTAATCCGGAGTAATCCGGGTAATCCGGGTAATGGTAATCCGACAGACACCGATTTTTCGAGTTGTTTCCCCCTTGGTTCACACGCGTGGGCTCATGTGGGCGTGTGGTCTGGGCCCACCCCGACCCGCCCCGGTCCTGGCCAGTCCAGACCCCGCGGCTACCCCTCCATATCCAGTCACGGGCCCATATGGACGCGGCTGGAGCTGGTGGGTCATCAGCGGGTTCAGGGGCAGACGGTTGAATCTGGATGAACCTGGAAATGTATTCACAGGGGATGGCAGAGCGATGGGATATGACTTGTGAAGCGATGCCGCACCCGTTCTTTTCTCCTTATTCAAGCACCAAGTATACTTTCTACTTGATATCTTCGTCAAATCCAATGGCCTGGTCTACGTATTTATGATGTTACTGAAACACATGGCTTTAGACATCCTTTGAAAATGTCAGCGTACAATGATACAATACTCACATCTCGACAAATCGCCTAGTCCACCGCACAAGTATTATAGTTAAAAATAAAACAAGCATCACAACTGTGCGCCGTCTGGTTTAGACATGGTACGCAAAGGCAATGGTCATGGACGTAACATTTCGACCCATTTGCAGGCGCGGTCAGCATCACTTCAGACGATCCCTACTTTTGTTGCCCCAGCCCCTGGTATTCATAAAAGAGAGGGACGGGGGAAAAGAGAGAGACAGGAGGCGTGGCCACGCCACACGCAGCCCACGCGGGGAGGAGAAGAAAAAGAATAGGGGTTTCCAATGAGACTTGGGAACGGGAATTTAAAGAATAAAAACTCTTCCAGAGCGGCAGCTCTCGAAGGGGAGGTACGAGAAACTTGAATATTGGCATTTGAAATGGCATTTGAAATGGCATTTGAATTGCATTTGAAGGTTCGTTCCTATATTTGGCGCAATACGTATTGCACAACGACATTTCTCATACCGGCTCTCGATAGGCCTAGTTTCCGGTATGGAAGTGTTTTTGTTCTTCAGTTTCCGCTTCTGAGCCTCTTTGGAAACCTCTATTCCGCAGCGGTGCTGACTTTCAACTTCTAAATTTTCATAGATATGCCGGCAGAAGTCGTACGATGATCCCCGCGGGGGCGACCGGGGAAATCGAGGAGGAGGAGGAGGAGGAGGAGGAGGAGGAGGAGGAAGAGGAGAGAGGGGGCAGCAAGATACTCCAGCGCAGCAGGCCAGTGTACGTGTGATAAGCATTGTGGTCACGTGCGCGCTAACGTGCACCGCGGCTCCGACCACAAACCACAAATACTGCCCAGTGAACCCCCGCGATCCTCTCCACATATGCATCTTTGTGATGTGGAAATGTAAGCAGAGGAGTTATTCAGTTCCGTTCGGGGTGACCCAGCCCGTCACTCCCCCGCGGACTGCGGGGCGAGGGGGAGGGGGTGGTGTCGACGTCGGCGGTGCTCTTTGACGGCGTCCTGACGGCGTACGTCCTGACGGTGTGGACTGACTTGTGCTGACCCCCGGCGACGACGGTAGCGATGCGTCGACGGCCGCGTGCCGCGCGTCACATTTTTGGCACACGCGTGCGCCCCGGCACGGCCCCGGCACGGCCCCGGCACGGCCCCGGCACGGCCCCGGCACGGCCCCGGCACGGCCCCGGCACGGCCCCGGCACGGCCCCGGCACGGCCCCGGCACGGCCCCAGCACGGCCCCGGCACGGGTGGGGGCCAAGCCTAGCAGCCGAGCCGAGCTCCGCGAACTCTGTCTGTGCGGTCAGCAAGCGACGCTCCGCCGGCCCGCCCTCCCCAACCCCAACCCTTTGCATGCCTGCAGGACGTGACGGGGACAATGGCTCATGATGGTGCTGCTGCGGCGCTCCTTGCACTTGCTGACCGCCCCGCCGGTACTGCTGGGTCATGTCGGCAGGGCGTTGTCATGTCGAGGAGGTCCATGGTTGGAGCAGAGGTGAGTTGGAGGTCTGAAGGTCGACGTACAGCTGTCCGTTCCGATCCGAACTCACGTATCCTCATCAAGCAGATGCAGGGCAGGGCAGGGCAGGGCAGGGCAGGGCAGGGCAGGGCAGGGCAGGGCAGGGCAGGGCAGGGCAGGGCAGGGCAGGGCAGGGCAGGGCAGGGCAGGGCAGGGCAGGGCAGGGCAGGGCAGGGCAGGGCATGGCAGGGGGCAGGGCAGGGCAGGGCAGGGCAGGGCAGGGCAGGGCAGGGCAGGGCAGGGCAGGGCAGGGCAGGGCATGGCAGGGCAGGGCAGGGCAGGGCAGGGCCCCATCCCATCATTGAGACCCCGAACCCGCCCTGCCACGCCGCAGCAAATCTACAACCGCCAACCGCCAGCCGCACCGCCATGAGTATTCTACCAGCGGCCGTTGTATTTATTGGGGGGGGGGGGAGGGGCGAGCAGATATATACTGCAGCGTTTGGCGCTCCCTTTGACAGGGCGCTCTGCACTCGGCGCGAGGCAGTAAGTTTCCGGAATGCGATTCCGTTGAAGAATGCAAAACCAGCGGCGCTTCTCTCTCTCTCTCTCTCTCTCTCTCTCTCTCTCTCTCTCTCTCTCTCTCTCTCTCTCTCTCTCTCTCTCTCTCTCTCTCTCCCTTTCTCTCTCTCTCTCCCCCTTCTCTGTCTCTCTGTCTGTCTCTCTTCATCCTCCCCTTTGACGCGAGCGACCGAGAGCACAGCGTGAAGTGGGAAGTGATTTAGAGCTTTCTTCTCTTGTGTGCCGGGCCGAGGGTGGCCGGTCTGGAATGGCACGCCTCCCCGCGCCGCGCCTCGACGCTTGTTGCTCCAAGAAATGTCATCCGTCGAGACTGTCAAAGGCGCCGCCGCCGTCCGGGAGGTGTCAGCCGGGATTCCCCCCCCCCCACACCGTCGGTGCCGTCGGTTTGCCGTGGCCTTCGTGCCCCCGTCCTCGTCCTTCCAGGACCCGGTGGCGCCTAGAGCACAATGCCGGTGTTGGGCCTGCGCAGGAATGCGATTCGGGCCCGAGGCCGGGGCGGGCTAGCGGCAGGTAGAGCCGGCCATTCCCGGGAAAAAGAGTGCTGTCTGCCGAGCTAGCCACCTCTATGACCCTACTGATGGGGGCCGAGGCAGCGTGCGGACTCACCCCTAGAGTACCGGTCCACTCCTCCCGCCGCTGACCGCCAACGGCCGCCAGACGGCTGGGGGCTGGGCACACCTGGCTGCGAGCCAAGCTCGCGGTCTGGCCTGCAGCAGCGGGGCACAGCGGGGGCCTCTGCCTCAGCAGAGGGTGGCCGACGGCACCGGAGGGCACAGGCTGGCCGATTCCTCTGCTGCACTTCCCGCGTCTGTCTTTCGGTCTGGTGACCACTGGGGCGACCAATCAGGGCGCAGGGAAGGTCCAATGTCTTCTCTCTGATTGGCTGGCTGCTGCAGCTGCCGCTGCGACGCCGCTGGGCAAAAAGTGCGCAAAGACCGATAGAGGGGGGTGTCGCATGGAAAAGTGCTGTGATGACCCGGTGAGACCTCACAGTGTGCTACACGCTGACCACACGGTTGACACACGCCGCACACGCGCGCGCACACGAACCGCTATGTCAAGCCGGACAATCTTTCCACCCGGGTAACATGCACGACGGCGGCTCTGGCGGGCTCTGCACGTTGCCCCGCCCCCGTCCGCCCCCGTCCGGCCCCCCGTCCGCCCCCCGTCAGCCCCCGTCCGCCCCCCGTTCCGCCCCCCCTGACCAAACAGGCCGATAACGACGCGCGCGCACCACAGCAGTGTGTCGGTGGAAAAACGAGAGAACAAACTTACAGGACGACCTGACGCCATTTATCAGTGCGTATCGCGTCGGCACATTATCGGCGTCGGCACACAGTGCGCGCCTCAGCCAGCCTCAGCCAGCCTCAGCCATAGCATACGCCGCTTGTGTGCATTTCTCACCGTTCACCAAATGCTAATGTCCATCCAGAGTGCGGACTGCATCAGCCAACAGGGCGGCCTGGCGGGGCCCGGGGGGGGGGGGGGGGGGGGCCGGCGGGGCACACGCATTCCGATAACATCTCTCACCGGGTGGCCCAATCAGATGCGCCGCACGGGAGGGTAACGTCGTCCACGAGGAAGGCTAGGAAGGCCATTCATTGGGCCAGGTAACTGCACCCCCACCTCCCCCTCCAAAAGTCCGACTCACTTTTCCCGCGCAGAACGTGTGAGAGAGATGGAGAGGCAGAGTGTACACCTGAACACACACCCATACACCCACAACCCACCTGACCGAGGCGAGCCCCCCATTCATGCGTACAGTAGTACACACACAGCAGGTGCCCCTACCTATCCCCACCCCCGCCCACTAGGGTGCCTCTAGGGTCCACTAGAGTCCACTCTTGCTGACCGCCTCCGGCGTTCTGGTGACATTGTAAGCCGTCGCCTGCTCAGCGGCGGGACGGGAGCGCCGTGCTGGAAACCTCCACTCTTGTGTCCATATCGGCCCCCGCCTGCCCCCGCCTGCCCCCGCCTCCCCTCGCCCCACTCCTGGCCTGGTGCCGCCCCCGCTTCCCTCCGACATCCCCAAGACCATCCGAGACCCCAAGTCGGCTGTCTTCCGAGGGGCGCGCGCGTGTGTGTGTGTGTGTGTGTGTGTGTACAGTGTGTTCGGTCGCTTTTTACACACAACGGCCAGCCGCAACGTTATCGAAAAGTGACATCACGAAAAGGAAGACAAAGACAGATGGTGAGATAGCGAGAGAGAGAGAGAGAGAGAGAGAGAGAGAGAGAGAGAGAGAGAGAGAGAGAGAGAGAGAGAGAGAGAGAGAGAGGCGAAGACGATTCTCGGTAGAGTGGCGAACGAGGTGGCGCGCGCGCTGTATGGCATGGTGTTGCATGCTTGTGGCTGCATTGAGAGGACGGACGCACTTGCGGTTTGCACTTTTGACGCACACAGTCTCATATGCGGTTCGTTGGATGGCAGCATGCGAGTCCCTGTCTGACGTCTGTGAGGTGCATCCGGAAGTACTACTTTGCGACGAGACACGGCTGTCCTCCCAGGGCACGGCCTCACCCACACCCCTGGCGTGCCCCGGCCCGGATGTCCTAGCCGCTGCGCACTACGTCGTGTTTGGCCACCGCAAGTCCATGGGAGCCACTCCCCCGGCTACTGCCGTACGGCCGCCGAAGGCTGCCCGGCCCGCCACCCCCTCGGCCCCCAGCCTGCCCCAGCCCAGCCCCTGCCGCCGCCTCACCTTATCTATTCCAATGGGATTTTTACTTTTTGACAAAGAAATGCGCGCGTTATCACAGATCAAACGTGTTAGATCAGCTTGGAGGGTCAAAACGAAGAGGAAGCGGTCCGGGACGAGTGTGCCGCAACTCACGGACAGTGACCGATGCCAAGCTGCTGCTGCTGCTGCTGCTGCTGCCGCTGCTTGCGGCTGCTGCTGCTGCTGCTGCCGCCTGTGGCCGCTGCCAGCCCGCTGCGCCGGAGCGTTGTGCAGTGTGGCCTACGGGGCCGGGGGCTCTGTGCCCGCGGGATAAGATGAGATGAGATGACAGGTTCCATAGTCCGAGAACGAAAACCCAGTGAGGTTCCAACACAGGGTAGGGCGCAGGGCAGCGCCGGTCAACCACGAGCCGACTTAAAAAATTTGGAGGCGCGCTTGGTACATAGGAGGAATGAAGAACACGCAGAAATAATTTTGGGGGAATGTCTATTATACCAGGTGCATCATTGGCCCCGGGCAGTTTCGATTTTAGGCAGTCCCGCAACGCACTATCTCCGTCTCTTTCTGACTCGCGCCTCTGGCCGAGCCAGAAAGAGACGGAGATAGTGCGTTGCGGGACTGCCTAAAACCAAAACTGCCCGGGGCCAATGATACACCTGGTATTATCACTTCCTAGAGGACTATTGTTTCAAAACTTCACGCTTAAAATAGCAAAACATTCGATTTTTTTTTTAACGAAAAAGTGTTTTGGGTCTGGTTATGCGGATATCATGATATTTTCTTTCTTGTTAGCGAAAATCTTGACGCTTTTGCAGTCCTTCGCGACTCCTCACTTAGGGGTCGTCCATAAAGGATGTCCGGGTTTTAAGGGGGGAAGGGGGGTCCTACAAACCGGACATGGGTGGACGTGAGGGGGGGAGGGGGTCGTACTAAAATGGACGTCCACGTCAATACCGCCAAAATGATGTTATTTCTCCGGAATCACGAAGCATCCAGCCCAGTGCGTCTCCCAGATGCTGAAGTATCTTTGAAAATGCACACAGCCACTCTGAACACGCTCTCTTTCGGAAAATTAACCCCATTTATAAGCCAGAAACTAAATATTTACACATATGGCACTTTTTGAAAACCGGACGTCCAGGGGGGTGGGGGTTCTCTAAAACCGGACATGGGTGGACGTGAGGGGGGCCTTACGTTTCGCCCGGGCCCACGTTTCGACTCATTTTTTCTCGTTCTTTGCTTCCTCTACTACGACTATGACGTAGAAGCAAAAAAATACTATTACACTTCGTGAAATACTGGTAGGCCCGGGGTGTCACAAAACTGGATTTAGTGCAATTTTCGTATTTATTAATTTTTTTTGAGTAGCTGTCAGTTAATTTCTATTTACAAAGGGAACGTGGGTGATTTTAATTTTTTTTCTTTTTTAAATAAGTGTTTTCTCTAGCTTGCAGGTGAGAATTGGATGAGTGGCGCGTTGGCAGACACCGTGGTATACGGGATACGGGGTATGCCAAATAGTCGTAGGGTACAGCGGCTGAAGAAACTATGTAAAACGGGAAATGTGAGGGGAATTGCAGCGAGACTTAACACATCGACAATGCTCCGCTCTGAGGGTTGTGCCTCTTGTGCACACTAGTCCGAAGCGGTCCCGACTCTTGAGTTGCCTCCCTATTTTAACCAGGGCTCGACTCGGCTGCAAATCAACAATAAGGGCTGTTTCACAAGAAAGGGAGAGGTCCGATTTTTAGCGTGGCAGGAGAAGGCTTGATGATACTGACGCAGCCAGTTGACGAGCCGAGCGCGCTAGCTGTCTTTTTCTTTTGCTATTGGATGGAGGGAGAAAGCTGAATTTGAACTCGGTTTTGACACTGTCTGCTGCATTTCTGGAGTGTAAAATGACGTCCGACACTCTCGTATGGGCACTATGCAAAAGTCAGGAAGGTATGAAAAACTTCTCACAGAGACTTTCGGTTTTGGCGTAAGGGGCACCATAGGAAATTAAAAAATACTATCCCACTTTGTGAGATACTGGTAGGCCCGGATTTTCACGGGGGTTTGGTTAAAATAGACGTTAAGTTTATATTTTGTTCTTTTTAGTTTTGTTTGCTTTCTTTTTTTTTAATTCATGGAGTGAGGATTTTGCTTGAGCCTTGTTTCAGTTTTGGGGTGATTTGGGGCTGGTTATAGAAGTTAAGTTTAAATTTTTTTCTGGTTTTGTTTGTTTTCTTTTTTTTAAATTCATGGAATGAGGATTTTGGTTGAGCCTTCAGTTTTGGGGTGGTTCGGGGTGGTTTGTATCTCCTTCGAGAGGGAGAGGGAGTAGTTGAAGAGCTAGGGCGTCTAGGTAGCGGCCAGTGAAACGCTTGCATTCTCATACGCGGGCCGCCTAGCGGTAGCCTCCTGCAAGGCTCTCGCACTGTGTCCCCACCACCGGTCCCAAACGATCCTGACTCTTGAGTCGCCTCCCTTTTTGCGGGGCCTCGGCTTGCCTCGGCTCGGCTCGCCACAACGGCAATGGGTACCCGGCAAAGGCTACGCCACAAAAAAGAAGGACGTCCGATTTGGCTGTGCTCTGGAGAGGGACAGAATGATACTGAGTCAGGCAGAGGTTGCTGATGCAGCCTGCTGACGAGTCGAGCATAGCTCGTCTAGAGGCGTAGTAACAGTAGCTCTGTCTGGCTATCACCACTGGATGGAGAGCGCAAGCTGAAGTTTGAAGTGTTTTTTCTGATCACCATGATATTTTATGAATGTAACAACACGCTAGACTATTCAATACGACTATTGTCCGTAATTCTGTTAGACAGATTTTTGATTTTTTAGATCGTTTTGATTTTGGACTAGTGGTACCTGTTGACGAGGTGCTCTGTCTCTTACTTTCCCCATTGAAAGGAGTGAGAAAGCCGCCTTTAAAACTCGTTTTTAAACCGTGTGTGATATTTTTGAAGTGTAAAAACAACTCAGCGTGTCATGTACGAGTACCCTTCGATAATCTGGAGGGTTTGAAAAACTTCTGGGCCATATGGGGCTATGCTTCCAAGAAGAAAAAAAAAAGGGCCCAATCCGCTACGAAACTATAAGGCAACTCCGTTTCACTCCGGGCCTAAAAAGGTCCGATCTTCAGTGAAACTATAAGGTCACTCCGTGCCTTAAAAAAAATTGTCCGATCTTGGGTGAAACTATAAGGTCACTCCGTGCCTAAAAAGAGCGAGTATTGCGCTCGCCCTGTCAGTTAAGATTCATCTCGAAAACTGCGTAACGGAGGGATTCTGTTTTGGGGGCGTTTTGGTTGGGCGTTGATCTAGTTTCGAAAATGACATATTAGATTTCTGAAAAAAGAAAAAAAAACGAAAAAAAACTCTTATGTAGAAACCGCAGATCGGTGGGAGTTTGTCTTGGGACCATCCGTCGCCCGCAGTCAACAATCACTTTTCGCGTACTCTGCAGGGCTCGGAGTAATATAGATCAGTGGCTAAGTCCAGTTAAGATGCGAGAAAAACACAGAATTTTAAAAAATATCACAAATACTGACTGTGCAGAAACTATATTTATAAAAATTATGAAAATCTCGAAAAACCTTATTTTCCCTCAAAACTCAAAGAACGAGTCTGTCCTAGGACGCTAGCGTTCTTCACGCCTGTCTTGTTCCCCACGTCCTGGTCGCGGGGATTTTCCATCGCAGCCCGCGCATCGCGTTGCCTTCTAGCGCGCGGCTGCGCGTGGCGTTGGCCCAGGTATGCAATCAGGCGAGGAAATCTAGGTAGAAAATGCAGAGCGGCGTATAATGATGGCCAGCAGGGTGGTAATCGGGTCGGGAGAGACCTGATCTGATGCCATCGCACGGCTAGGTAAATCGCTCTCCACACACTCCCTCCTCCTCCTCCACCACCACCTCCCCCTTCTATGGGCGACAAGAGTTTCCAGGTTTCCGAGAAGAGCGAGACCACTGTGGATTAACAAGTGATTACAAATGATAACTGCCGCCGCGGGCCGCACGCACGCACGCGCGCACGCACGCCCCGGACACGCCCGCTTACGCCTTTCGGCCCTTTATACTACAGCGGAGGAAACTAGCCGAAGCTCGCCGGCTCACTTCTGTTTCCACGAACTTTGCGGAGCCTGCCGGCTGGCGGACCAGGCGGTGCCCGGCGGCCGCGACCTCAGCCCCGTTTTGGCGGGTGCATGTCAGCCTGCAGCATGTATAGCGCTCGGCCCCCGCCGCCACCGGTCGGTCTCTGTCTCTGTGGTCAGGGCGGGGCACAGCGGAGGCAGCGGGGGGCGGGGGAACTTCCCCGCCGCCTCTCGTGCCGCCTTCTATTATTTTATGCTCGCGGACGGCAATAAATTGTGTTTCGCGGAAACCCCCAGTTTTGAGATCGCTTCTTTCAATCGCAAGTTATTCGGTCCTGCTCTTGCTCCCCTCTGAACACCCCCCCCCCCCCCCAGTCCTCTGTTCTCAGATCAGAGGCGGCCCGAGTCACCCCGACGGAATGCCCCCTTTCCTAGGGGGCATTCTCCCCCGTCCCGTTCCGTCCCTGCCTAGTCGGCGGCGCGCGTTCCTCTGATCATCAACCCGGTCTAAACTGGCAGAGTCGACAAGTCTCAACAGGCTGGCTAGCTATCCTGCTGTCGTCCCATTCAAACCGACCAACTCGCCGAGCCAAGGGGTCTGCGGCGAGGCGAGGGGTGGCGTTGCCGGCGCGGCGCGACAGACAGAGAGGTGTGTCTAGCGGCTCGACGTGTTCAGACTCGCTCTGCATGTCTGAACGTCTGCCGCCGTGCCCACACCTGGAGCCCCAGCCGTCCCCACCTGCGCTCTGATAATCGAGTACTGCTTCCCCTCCTCCTGTTAGTCCTCTAGCACGGCGGGGAGGAGGGACCCGGCTTACCGAGGGCGCAAATGCCGCCTGTGAACCGAGCCGATTCCACGCCAGCGTAAACATAAGCTGGGACCTACCCGGTGCCTTTGGTGTGGTGACAGTGCGTGCTTGCGAGTGCGGCTGCAGCTAACGGCGGCACGGCACGGCACTGCACGGCACGGCACGGCACGGCAACGGCACGGCACGGCACGACACGGCAGCCACGGAGAGACATGCCAATCCACGCACCCGCCGTCAGCGGGCCAGAGGGGCCGGCCAGCCCCAGCCCCAGGAGAGGTCGGCTCTTACAAAGCTGGGTGGAAAATTACGACACCAACTCGCTGCTAACTATCTTTCCGTTCCTCTTTCTCCGCATCCGCCTCTCCTGCCCCCCCCCCCCTCTCTCTCTCTCTGTCTCTCTCTGTCTCTTCCTCTCTGTTGCATATGTGGAAAATTTCCAAAAGGATCAGCCACAACTCTATCGTATTTTGACTCACCCTTCCTCCTCAGTTGTATTCATCTCGCTGCTTCGCTAAACTAAGCCAATGTTGATAACTAACGCACTGGACTACACAAAGACACGAACAGTTCAGGAAGGTCAGTTTGCGTCGATATATGCGCAGTAACATGTCCAACTTTTGCAAACGATCGCGGGGGAGTAATCTAAAATATCTTGTGACCCTTGCAGCTTCGCGACCGCCCAGGTCTTTATCCGCCTTTATCTAAGTCGTGAACCAAGCACTACACCCGATCTCTTAGATGACTTCCAATCAAACAGGGAACGGCGATTCCGCAAACAGATCGGCTGTGTATCACCAATAGCGTAGTCCTGGCTATCTGCAATAAGTAACGCCCATCGCCTTAGAACTGTCAGTCACCTCTCCCAGACCCTCCCTGGTACCTAATCAACAAGTGGAAGTTGTACAATGTCTGAACTGCACCAGTGCCGATGTATCCGGTTCAAAAATAAATGGAATATAAATGGAATCGTGACCTCTTGAACCGGGCTGTTCACTGTCCTCCTCTGCATTATTCACAGCCTTGTCTTAAATTCGTACGTCAGTATTACGTCATTCGTACCACACTTAAAACGGCAAGTAGTTACGGGTATTAGTGTTCTGTTGCTGTGGAGGTGCGCCCATAGCCGCGTCACGTACACGCTTGTGTTGAGGCAAATGACGTGTGTTCTTGCTTTTTGTTGTTTTGATAGTTTGATAATGTAAGAGGTCATATCAGTGTTATTAGTCCTAATTCTCCATTTGATTGCCTCGAAAGCGAGAGTATCGCGCATTCACAAACAACAAGAACCGACAGTAAGACACGACAATACACGGCAAAGTCGTGCGCCTGTCTTCTCTAGTCCACAGACCGGAGGTCACCAAAACAGTTGTGGCCTCGACCTCAGCTCCCGCCCCTCCCCTCGCTTCCCCAGCGGTTCGCGCTTCATTTTTTGCGCTGACGCAATCTATGACTGAACGGACTCGAAGCCGAGGAGTGCCGTTTTTGGGAGTCTGGGAGCCGACAGAGTGCGCCGCCGTGATCGCTATGTTACTGTGTGCCGGCCCGGCATGCGTCCAGGAGCCCGGAGTCTGGGAGCCGACAGAGTGCGCCGCCGTGATCGCTATGTTACTGTGTGCCGGCCCGGCATGCGTCCAGGAGCCCGGAGTCTGGGAGCCGACAGAGTGCGCCGCCGTGATCGCTATGTTACTGTGTGCCGGCCCGACATGCGTCCAGGAGCCCGGAGTCTGGGAGCCGACAGAGTGCGCCGCCGTGATCGCTATACTGTGTGCCGGCCCGGCATGCGTCCAGGAGCCCGGAGTCTGGGAGCCGACAGAGTGCGCCGCCGTGATCGCTATGTTACTGTGTGCCGGCCCGGCATGCGTCCAGGAGCCTTAGCCCAGGAGCCAGGCGGCATCGAGGAAGTCACTGGGTCACACGACGACGGGCTGTCAGATCACGCGAGGCAGCGGTCTGCCGTCTGGCTTCCTGCGAGAGAGAGAGAAAGAGAGAGAGAGAGAGAGAGAGAGAGAGAGAGAGAGAGAGAGAGAGAGAGAGAGAGAGAGAGAGAGAGAGAGAGAGAGAGAGAGAGAGGAGAGAGAGAGAGAAGAGGGGGGGGGGGCGAGACAGACAGACAGACTGACAGAGACAGAGAGAGGTCGCTGTTGGCTGCCAAAAGGCGAAGGGGCAAAACGAGAACAAAAGAGAAAGAGGACGTGCCGCTTGCACAGAGCGCGGGCGGTATATAGGATGACGGGTGGGCGTCAGGTGCTCGGTAAAACCCCGAATACAATAAGTACCAATAAACCCTAATGAGAAGTGAGGTTATCTGCCGAAACCTGGCCGGGGATCCCACCACAGATCCCACCCCGCGTCCTGATACCCGGGTGAGTGTTGGCCGGTGGCCCTTGGTACCTCAACCGGCCTCAACCTCAGCTGTGTGCCGCGGTGCTAGCGAACAGAACAGAACGACGCCACAGAACGTTCCCAGCTGCGGCCTTGGCCGTCTTGTTCCCCGTTTTGCCATCGTTGAGGTCAACGGCCTGCCGAAGGGGGCAGAGGAAAGGCGGCTCGAACCATGGCTCGAACCCCTTGCTTAACAAACACCTTACATCTACCCCCCCCCCCCATCGCCCGGGCCGTCACACCGATTAGGCAACCCGACCGTCATGGGTGCAGGACCAGAGGGGGCCCCAGGCGGAGACCCCAGGCCCCCTGTAGTACATGACATGTTTTGCTTTTCGGGGTCGATCATGCGAAGCGGCAGCGGGCGTCGGCAGTAGCAGCGGTAGCAGCGGCAGCAGCGGCAGCAGCGGCAGTAGCGGCAGCGGCGGCAGCAGCGGCAGCAGCGGCAGCAGCGGCAGCAGCGGCAGCAGCGGCAGCAGCGGCAGCAGCGGCAGCAGCGGCAGCAGCGGCCGCCCGACAGCGGAGGCGTTTCCAAGAACGTCATCCTCAGCCAAAAACACTATACGGACAGCGGGAAGTTGCATGACATTGGTCGCGGCCCGCCCGGTTCAAAGGGGTTAAATGGGGCAATATAATACGCTGCTGCGGCAAACAACGCGCAGCCGCAGCAGCAGCAGCGGCGGCACGTCCCTCCAGCGGACCTCTCCATCTCGGCAGCTACGCAGCAGGAGGAGCCTGCTGCGGCTGGCTGGACAGATTCGCGACTTGTGCGCTCTGCGACCGTTGACGCGACGCAGTGGGGCGTGGTGGTGGTGGTGGGGGGGGGGGCAGGGCGGGCGGACACGCGGGAGCTGAGACCACAGCCCTGCGGGTGCCCTGCGCCACACCCTGCGGTGTCCTGCGGTGCCCTGGGCTGGGAGCTGTGGCGTCGTTCCACAGCGGGTCCTCTTCCCACTAACCACGGGAGCCAGCGAAACACTCACGGGCCGCGCGAAACTACGCATCGACCACCGCCGCGGATAGTAGTAAACAGTTGGGGGGTGGGCGGGAGAAGAAGCGCGGCGCCGCGTTTCTCGAGGTCGGGGTCATCTGTTTAGAAAAATACGGCCGGTCCCGTGCGGCTCGCGGCACGCTTACACCTACAGCTCTCGTATCGAGGCATCCCAACGAGGCTCGAGAGCGAAGGACAAGAATACTACCAGGGAGAAAACTCTCGAGAACCTGTTTGAGAAATATTGATGCGCAAGGGCGGCGCCAAATAGGGGAAAATAACCTCCAGATTCACTTAAAACGCCATTCAAGTTTCTCATACCTGCCCTCGAGAGTTCCCGGTCTGGAAGTGTTTTTGTTCTTCCGTTTCCAAGTCTCATTGGAAACCTCTATGCGGAGCCGGCTTGCACAGTGTGTGCACAGTGAGTGCACAGTGTGTGCACAGTGTGTGCTGCACAGTGAGTGCACAGTGTGTGCACGGTGGGCGTGTGCACCGCAGTACGGAGCTAGGTGGCAGACGTGCGCCCAGTCATGTGTGCCCCTGTCTGCCTCACGTAAGGACGTCAGCAAGGTGGCGGCGCGGGCGGCTCCGGCGTGTTCTATTGCTTCTATTGTGGTCTGCTGCTGCGCTTTTCCGCCCCGCGCGAAATAAACTGGCCACCGCATACATTATTCCACTGGGAGGAGGGGGGAGGGGGGAGCCACTACAGGCCACCGACGTCACCCGCCGCTTGTGTTGGCGGGAGCTCACGTCTCACGTGTCGGCACGTGGGCATCACGACATGGTGTCGCGCCGATGCCTCCTTATTGTGCAGACCAGAGGACGCCGTCGGTCGCGAATCCATCCCGCAGACCCCCCGCGAACTCCTGACCCCCCCCCCCCTGCGGACCGCGCGCCAAAGTGCCGCTTTGTGTACGGCAAGTGTTTACCGTGCGCGGATAGCAGCGGCAGCGCGGCGTGGTCAGTGGTCACGGCGCACACGTGTGTATGTATGTGTGTGTGTGTATGTTTATGTTTACTTCCGAGGCGCGCTTGACTTCACCATGCCTCTGCCTCTCTGGCTGTCCATTCATTCATCACTTCGGTGGGCGTGTATTACGCGGGCGCGGCACCGCGAGCGCCGCTAGCGCCGCCCGTGGCCTGTGCCTGCAGCAGGCGGCAGAAGGCGAGTGGGCGAGGCGCAGAGCTGCGCAGAGCTGTCCGCTGTCCGCGCCGCCCTCCTCCCTCCTCCTCTCACCTTTCTTCTTCCGCCCGCTTCCCTTTCCCGCGCTCGTGGACCGGCATGTGCGTTTGTGATGTTACGGTGCTATTGTCGCATATACTGTATAGCTGCTGTGACTGCATTTTCATTCCGCACTGACAAGTATGTTTCGTCTCCGTTCTTTCTCGTCGCTCCTCCCTCCCTCCCTACCTATCCATCACGATGTGCCCTCGAGAGCTGGCGGGTGGTTTACAGGTTTACATACACAGCGTGCTGGCGGGGCTAGCTGGCCGCTGGCTCCGCTGACCGGTGGTCGCCCGGCTGCTGGCTGCAATGTGCGCAGCTGGTGCGCAGTAGCGCAGCGCGCTTGCCTACGTGGGTATACCGCAGCTACCGCAGCTAACCGCCCCGCCCGCCCCGCCCCGCCGCGCCACGGCCAACTTGCCCTGTCCGGCTGCGTCTTGCGGCGAACCGACATCGATAAGATATACTGCAATACGGCACCCTTATGGGTGGTTTTCAGTGATTATCAGCATCATCGCAACGGATGCTGCTGCTGCTGCTGCTCGGAGGGCGCAGAAAGAAAGAAAAAATACACTAACGAAAGAAAAAGACGTAAGGTCTTTTCAGAGTAAACGTTCTTTGTTTTATGTGCCGATAAAGCAGAAAATGCCAGAGTTTCGTGCATTCGGGAGGGAGAAAATGACGATTGCTCTCTCTCTCTCTCTCTCTCTCTCTCTCTCTCTCTCTCTCTCTCTCTCTCTCCTTATAGATTTTCCCAAACGTGTGCTAGCACAAAATAGAGGTTTCCAATGATACTTTGGAAACGGAAGCTGAAGAACAAAAACTCTTCCAGAACGGACACTCTCGAGGGCAGGTATGAGAAACTTGAATGGCGTTTCGAGTGAATTTGGAGGTTAGTTCCCATATTTGGCGAGGCACTTGTGCGTCGATATTTCTCATACCTGATCTCGAGAGTTTCCGGTCTGGAAGGGTTTTTGTTCTTCAGCTTCCGATTCTGAGCCTTGTTGGAAACATCTATTACGGCGTATTATCCTGAACTGCAACGAGAATAGAAGATTCTGTCGAGCCTACTGACGTCACAGCGTCACAGAGCTCGGTAGGATGGCAAAGCAGGAATGACAGAGCTGGATGATATCGGGTCGGAGCTGCAGCGGTGAGGGGGTGACACAAAGTGAGGGTGGCTGCCTTGCTATCTCTTCCATCGGCTGGTGACGTCAGCGGGACCACCGGACGGGACCCGTGTCTCCTGTCCTGCTAGCGCTTTTCCTGCGAAAAAGGTTAACCTGAATATATGGGGGGAGGGTGAATTGTTTCGGTCCGTTTGAATGGTTTTTCGAAGCGCCGCGTATCCATAAACTTTGCCATTTGTTTGCCATCTCCTCCTCTTTGTGGATCTTTGAGGTGCTCTTGCTGCCGCCAGTTCCAGAAAGTGGACCCCGGCCGACTGGCCGGCCAATGCCTGGCCCCTCGTCGCATGCCACCGCGCGCGCAAAGCGGGCAAATCGCAGAGCGAAGCAGGGCGTTTTCGAGGTGAGCCCTTGGCCCGCTTCGTCCGTCCACGTTTTCCCTTTGAAGAGCGCAAAAGAAGGCATCGACTTCGTGGAAGTCCGTCGCATCACACGGCCCCGCCAGGCCCCGCCCGGGACAGCCCTACCGGCCTGACAGGGGCCATCACTACCCCTTCCCGACGTACACCGATTTAAAGCATGAATGATTCTTTTGATTCTGTAAGATCGTTAATATACAACAAGTACAAAAACTATGTTATGTTTTTTCTTCTTGTTCTAATTGCCTTTTTAACGCAAAGTTAATTTTTTTTAGAGATGAAATTCGCCTTTGGTCCTGGCATCTGCAGAGGGTTGGCCTGGCTCTGGCAGTGTCCACACTGAACACACCACCCTGTACCGCCCGCACCGCAGCCCGCGGTGGGCCGTGGGATGCGCAGTGCGCACGTGGGCCTTGCAGCTCACGTGCCCCCAACGCGGCGGGAACTGCGGCGGGGCGGGCTGCCTGCTGGACTGGCCTCCACTCTGCCCCCCCTCAGCCCGCGGCAGATAGTACTACGGCGAAAGGAAGTCGCAGTCTGGTCTCTCTCTCTCTCTCTCTCTCTCTCTCTCTCTCTCTCTCTCTCTCTCTTTCCCTCTCTCCCCCTTCTCTCTCTCTCTCTCTCTCTCTCTCTCTCTCTCTCTCTCTCTCTCTCTCTCTCTCTCTCTCTCTCTCTCCCTCCCTCCCTCCCTGTCTCTCTCATTCTCACTTCGCGGTACAAACCTACCGTCCCTCGCCCCCCGCACTGGTTCTCCGAATTGTATCCCTCGCCATGTTTGATCGCATATCTGAGGCATCGATACGACTAGCATAATGGCGTGCGACGCGCATTAAAAACGTTTGACGTCTTCGTATAGTGTCTCCGCTACTGCCACGAGGCTGCCCACGTGGCCCCAGCGTACATCATGGCCTGACGAAAAATGACAAAATAGGCACCGTCAAGGAGACTAATAGCTGATAAGCGCGTCACATGTCCTGCATACCTGAGGCCGGCCCTGCTGACGACACATCCGGCCGGCATCGTGCCCGTAGTAATGTAGTCGTAGTAGTAGTGATAGCCGGTAGTACAACGGCGGCCAAGGCGGCGGCGAGGCGGCTCGGGCTGGCGAGCCGGGCCAGGCCTCTAGGCGGGCAGGGCCGCGAGCTGGGCCGTGCTGGCAGGGGCTCCCACCACGGCGTGGTTCCCGCGCTCGCACCATCGCATCACCACCCTCCCCTCGTCTGCCCCCACCCTTCCCCCGACAACGCCACCGCTAACAGGATTTTCTAGGATTTTCTGATGCAATCCATGTATGAGTTTACCACCGAGCGGGTGCGCGCGCCGTGGCGGGTGGTCAAGGTGAGGGGGGCCGTGGGCCGCGGGGTACCCCCTCCCCTCCGAGCCCTATCAGTCAGCCCGCCCTACGCCCCCCTCCCCCTTCCCCGGGCGCCGACCAGGATCATCACCTGCACCTTCGGCTCTGCTCCTTACGGAGGCGGGGGGGAGGGGGGACACAACGTGGAGGGGAGGGAGTCGCCTCATGCATCGCGCCTCGTTCCCTTACCTTCCCCTTCCCTCGCCGTTGACGCATTTTCCCGCAAATATGCGCCGACGGCAAGTTCATTCATCGTAAGGGGGTAGGGGAGGGTGATGTCCCTCGCTGGGCTGGGCTGGGCTGGGCTGAGGGAGGCCGCCAGTGGCCGCCCATTGAGGCGTTCCCGCCATCTCGGCCATGCCGCCGCCGCGCCTCTGTGCTGGTGGGGCCGGGGGCTGGGCTGGGCTGGGGCCGTACCGCGCCAGCAGCGCCAGCCGGCCCAGGCCGCCTCACCTCGTCTTGCAGCCGATGCGTTTCCGAAGCATTTACATGCTACGCCGCGCGCACTGCATTGTTTTCGGTCTTCGTGTCACTTAGAATTTGAAATGAAACACCAAGGGGTTGGGGGAGGGGGGCGCGGGCGGAGGAGAAGGGAAAGGGGAAGAAATGGAGAACGGTGGGGAAGCGGACATGGAGAATTACTGCGCAGGAAAAGTACAGGGAAGGGGAGAGGAACATGAGAGAAACGGGAGGGGAAGAGAAAGAAGAAAGGAGAAACAGAGAGAGAGGGGGGGGGCAGCGCGGGGGGTTGGTCTAGTCTCGTGGTCTCGTGCGCCCGCGCCACCGGAGGGGGAGGGGGAGGGACGCACGCCGGCGGTGCCGTGACGGTGCCGGCGGCAGCATCTCGCCTGTCCCCACCCCTTCCCCCTCCCCCGCAGCACGGCATGGGCCGCATGGGCCGGCCCACGGGCTGGGCAGTGCCGAGCCCCTGTGCGGTCCCCGCCCCGCCCCGCCGCGCCCCGCCCCCGGCCCATGCCGGCCGGGCCGGGCCTGGCCCCGGGCTGGCTCCTCTCCTCACTCCTCAGCGTGGTGGTCGTGAGAGTATATATTTTGCTGGCGGTGAGTCGCCGTCAGACAGACAGCCTCCTGTGACGGCGTGAGTCAGTCACGTACAGCGTACAGCACTCCGCATAGCGTAGCGTAGCGTCCCGCGCCGAGTCGAGTCGCGATCCGAGCCGAACGCATTCTGCATTCAGTCAGTGAAGCCGAGCCGAGCCGAGTCGGTCAGTGTGCAACAGTGCAGCAAGCTGAGCAAGTGCTTCTTCCGTCGCTCGTCGTCTTCCTCCCGCTGCTCTTCGCCATGGACAAGCTCTTCCTGGCGCTGGCCGTGGCCATGTGCGTGGCCCTGGTCGCGGTCCGCGACGGCGATGGCGCATCCCTCTCCGCCTCCCTGCCCAAGGTGAGTTACGGGGGCGTAACGCCGTGGCGGGGCTGACGTAATCGCAATGTGTGGCCGCCGTGTGGCGGGAAAGGGAATACCAATGTTAATGTGCCCACCTCATGTGTGGCCGTCATTCAGCCGATCGTGCCACGGGAAAAGTGCTTAATTACATGGACAGATATGGGTCGGGGAGGCGCCGTGCGCTGGCCGTGCGTGGCAATGGGCGTGCCGCAGCAGGTGGCCGCCGGCCTCCGTCACAGTGTACTTTGTGCCGGCGGTGAATGGGAAAGGGGTCGTACTCATGTGGCTATCGCTATCATGAACGAGTACAACTCGATACGCATTAGAGGACTGGCCGCTGGCAGGCAGCCACTCCAATACAATCTAACTTAATGATTCGCCGATCATTGGCCGCGCGCACTGCTTAGCTTAAGGAGACATGAAGGGTTGTGAGTGTTAAGACACTGTGCGGTCGGGGAGGTGAGCAGTGGCCGGTGACTGGTCCGAGTGCCTCCGTGTCCTGACCAGGGCCCCCGCCGCCCCCCGGGGCCGAGCCCCGAGCGGACCGAGCCCCGCGCAGGTGGAGGACTGACTCGGCCCGCCAGCCGGTTGCATCAGATTCAAGCAGCAGTGCGTTGGTGGTGCGGTGGCAGCCCGGTGGTGAGGCGAACATCATTAGTGCGGGGCGTGCGGGGCGTGCGGGGTGTGCGGAGCTTGGAGTGGTGGTGGTGGATGGGGGGCACCGCGGGGGGGGGGGGGGGGGGGGGGGGGCAGTGGGGTAGGGCACGTCGCGGGGAGACAAAGGCGGCCGCCAACTCCGTCGTGTCGCGGCTTCGCGCTACCGCTCTACGTCAATGGTCCAGGGTGGCGTGTGTCGAAATGAGCGTGGACGTTGACGGGGCCGTGCATCACGGTAAGGGGGGGGGGGGGGGCCTTATCAGTGTGGTTGCTCAATGAAGACCCCCCCCCCCCCCCCCCCGCCGGCCGGTGGTGGTGCTGGTGACCCCCAGCTCCCGGTGCAGAGTAGTACTGTCATGGCGTCAGTGTGACAAAACGCTGCTCTGCTCTTATCAAAATCTAAACCTAACCTACTTTCTACGACATTACGCGAACAACGCGCTGCCGGAGTTGGCCCGCGAGCACTGGGGGATCGTATGCGTATGTGCCGTCCAGTTCGACTCAAAGAAACGATTTTTTTAAATGAGGAGGAAAGGGAGTGATAACAGCAGCGGAAGTAGTAGTCATTACGAACCTAATTAGAGAGATAACTGGGAATCAGTGACGCACTGTTAGTCAGCCGTATAGCATGGATGGAGGGGGGGGGGGGGGGGCTCGCGTGGTTTCGCAGTAGAGAGGACATTGTCCAGGCCAGACCGCCACAGCACGTGAGCATGAGCAGCCTCGTTACGATGTCTACTTCTTGCGCGCCATCCATTCATTCATTATCGATATCATGCGCCTCCAATCCGCACTATCGATCATCACGTGCGCGATGGTTACTCGCGGGTAGACATTTAGAAAAGGGAGCGGGGGGGGGGGGCATCTCGCGAGATAAAGGGCACGGCAAGTAATTCGCAGTGATCGGGAGCGAGAAAGGCGAGAGGCGAGGGCCTTCACCGCTCCGCTCCTTCCCATCCCAGGGGCTGCCGAGCAGCAGCGGTCCGGTCCAGGCGAAAGGGGGCGAGGAGCAAAGGGAAAGGGGGGGGGGGTCGTTTTCATTGCATTCCCGTCTCGTACGGCGGAAAGGGAAGCGGTACGCGGTAAACAGCCATTACGGCAGTTGCGCTGTCGGGTCGCGAACCAGAGCGGCATGGCAGCGTTGCAGGTGCGCCCCGATGCCGGCCGGACCCGACTGGACCGAGCCGAGCCGAGCCAGGCCGAGCCGAGCCGAGCCGGACAGTCACGCGTGCCGATTGCCTCCACAATCGCATGGCTCGACGCCGTTTCGTCCCGTCTCGGAAACGGGGTGTAATTTGTGCGAGGGAGGGGAGGAGGTGTGTCCTCCGTGGACTGTACCGCCCAGGTGTGCGTGGCCCCTGGAGCGGCCTGGAGCCGGTGCGTGTAGAGAACCTCACACAGTGACAATAATCCCTGACTTCTTGTTTCCCTCTGCCGCAGACCCTGGAGGAGCACCTGGAGAGGATAGCGCGCTCCGTGTCCCCCAGCGACAACAACGCCGCGGCGGCCTCCACGGCGGCGGGCGAGATGGGCGAGCAGAAAGTGTGCCATAGCACGACGCCGTGCGGCTGGGCCGTGTACGTGCCCTTCACCAGGCGGGTGGACTACTTCATGAAGAACACGTAAGTAGCCTGCGAGTAACGAGCGACGTACTCGGCGCGCCCATAGGCCCGGACCGGCCCGGTCCTCTGGCTGGTGAAAGGGGTGAGGGCGAAAACGAAAACTGATCTCGTATCTTCCTTCCATCTTCCTCCAGGTGTGAATGCGCCAAGGACAGGGAGTGCCTTCGGACCGACGACGATCTGTCCGTGTCCGCGTACGTTTACCGGTGTAGAGCGGCGGACAAGCAGCAGGACAAGCAGGCCGAGTCGTAACCGCCCGGCGAGGACGAGGGCCGAGGCCCCCGCCGAACCACACCGCCAACACGTGGAGTACAGTCACGGTCCAGAACAAGGATGGGACGTGTCCTAATGGTGCGGCCAGGACGGGGACCCGGGTAGGCCCGGGGTGTGGGTGAGCCGAGCAGGACTCGGAAGGGAGGGGGAGGGGGGCTTATTTATATGTATGCCAAATGTAGTCAATGTATGTATTTATATCGTATTTATCACAAAGTATACTGAGGTATGCGTGTGTAGTGTGCATGTGTGTTCGAGCGTGTGTGTGTGTGTGTGAATGATGTTATGCGCTTTGCGCGAGATAAAAAGAATGTTGATCATATGTGAAAAAGAAATATTTGTATTCTTATGCCAAAAATTGACGCAAATGTTATGCCATTGATGCCATGGCTTAAAAGCAGTATTCTACTTCTGATTCGTACTTAAAACAGTAGCTTCTTGGATTTTACCAACAGTAATGAAATGTTAGTTTAGGATTTAGTGCTCAATATTTATGTACAACCAAATATGATAGAATTAAGGCAAATGGACTGAAGTAGTGTACTGTAAATTTTAAGGTCTTCAAACAGTACAATTGGTGTTTATTACATGCAGCAATCACAGGGCAATGCCCACACAAGAGTACAACAGTGTTTCTCTTCCTGTTGAAAGTAGGGAAAATCTTACCATTAAATTCTCAAATCCAAGCAGTGACCAATAGGTCATGTTTGGAGCTATAGCATGAGTCTGGTCCCTGCCTCAACCTAGAATCTTCCACTTTTTTATGTTTTGAATACTTTGGAGCTTGAAGCTGTTCCACTCTTAGAAACAGCTGTTACAGCTTCCTCAAGTGTCTCCCCAGTATTGGTTTGATTGTTTGCCCAAGTTCCTTATGATACCAATTATTGTTTTGCATGTTGTTCCTCGTTAGGCCTTAGAATCTCTGAACTAAGTTCACTAAGTTCCATTGTTGAGTATGATAGCTATGCAGGCCAAGCTGTTATTTTTGTAAGAATGTAATAATTTGCATACTTTCCTACCTCCTTGTTTGCTCAACTCATTACAAACTTTTCAGCCAAAGCATTTAAACCTTTGGCAATGAATGTTTTTGTGTTGGTTTGGAATTGCCATTAGTGGTTTCAAAGTAAACTTTATTTTTAAAGTGTACCTGTTTAATGTTTCACCATGACAATTAGTTGAACTCGAACATTGTTATGTTTTATATTTGTGTTATGAATGGACAAATTACATTCTCCAAATGCAGCTGCCATATCATGACAAAACAAGTTCCATATCAGTGCTCAGTATTTTTATATTCTTGCTACTTCATTATATTCATGTCAGATTTACAGATTTAACTAATAAAAAGCTATCTTCTCTAAGATTTTGATTCAGTTGAATCATTTTCAACCTCATTTATTCACGTGCAGCGCGACGTGTTCAAACACTCCCTCCCTCACAAATATGAAAAATATATTCACACAGGTTTGCCAACTGTCTAATAATACTCCAGAAACCCACCAATCTCACACCTCACTTGAAATTAATTTGTTAAGAACGAAATCGGTATATAAAGATTCTTAATTTCTAAACCACTCACCATATCAAGTCCGACAGAAGTGTGCCTGTTGCTCCAAAAGAAAGTGACAGCGAGGCTGGACAACCTAACAATGCTACCGGGAATGTTTGTTTACTTCGAAATAGTTGGAACTAGAATATCATGACCGAAATGCAAAAGTGTGATTTTTTCTGGCCTGTGTGCAACTATTGCAGGTTTACAATGTAAATTTACAACCCCTCAAAACTTTCAGCTGCAAAGTATGGCATTTCAAGATTCGTTGGAAGTGCCGCGTTCTAGCCTTGTTGAGGTTAAGAAGGAAGAACCCGAATGGACCGATTTTGCAGTGGAGCAGGACCTGACATCGGCGAGTGCATTGAATGTTCCTGGTTATGTTTCAAGTGACCTCAACCAAGAAGATATAAAACCAATAATCCCGTGCGTATCCCAGTTTCCTGACTCTCAGCAACTGCACCGACCGTATCAAGAGGTGAAATCGTTCACTCTGCCGGTTGACATCTTCCAGTCGATGCTCTCTAGTGTTCTCTGTGGGCGCTGTAACAGACGTGACGTCCGTGTGCGGCGAGAAGAAATGGGAAGTGGGAAGTACTCCCACGGTTTTGTTATATTTTGTGGCGTTTGTGTAGATGTGTTATTTTGTTAGTGGCGACAAGTTTTTCATACCGGTTTTGGTTTAGCCTCACTGATTTGGTCTGTGTGTTGTTGCTGTAACTAGCAACCTTCTGCTTTGCTTTTTGCGGGTTATTTTTCTGTTTCCGTCAAGTTAAAGAATATTGACAGTCATTCCGTCGACTGAATGCTTTTTACATCTGTTCTGAGACCTCTGATTACCATCAATCTTCGGAGGTTCAATATTAGTTCCATTACAATGGTGAAGTACTTGCTGCAGGATGAAGCTGTCAACATTGACTTTGAGCTGTTCAATGAATACAAATTTAGTGTTGACCAATTGATGGAACTTGCTGGGCTGAGCTGTGCCACTGCAATTGCAAGATGCTATGAGGCTGGTCAAAAATCGGGAACAGTACTTGTTTGCTGTGGACCTGGAAATAATGGTGGTGACGGGTTGGTGTGTGCAAGGCACTTAAAACTCTTTGGATTCTCACCATCTGTGTACTATCCGAAGAGAACCGAAAAGCCCTTGTTTGACAATTTACTCCATCAATGTCTGGCCATGGACATCCCTGTCATCGAAGAGGCCCCAACTGCAGAGCAGTTGAACAGTTCATACCAACTTATTGTAGATGCATTGTTTGGATTTAGCTTCAAGCCTCCTGTTCGTCCTTTGTTTGTGCCAATTTTGGAAGCTATGAAACATACCAAAAGCCCTATTTGTAGCATAGACATTCCGAGCGGATGGGATGTGGAGAAAGGGTGTCCTCAGAGCGGGGGAATTCAGCCAGAGATGCTGGTGTCTTTAACTGCTCCTAAGCTTTGCGCACAATCTTTCAAAGGAATGTATCATTATCTTGGTGGCCGTTTTGTACCACCGATGCTTCAAGAAAAATATAATCTGCGCCTTCCAGCTTATCCTGGAACTGATTGCTGTGTAAAATTAGACAACTAAATAATGAAACAAAGATGGCATTTGTGTACAAAAGATTTTGTTTATAGTTGATATGTGATCTAAAAATGACTAATAAATTTCTTTATATAATATTCTATTCATGCATAATTTTATTACCACAACAGAAATTCTTGGGAAGTGCGCTGATTACTGTGCAATCACATCAAAATTTTGGAAACTGAGGAATCAGAAAGGGTCTGATCCAACCACTGCAGTCTTGAGGGCTGTACCTGGCAGTAATGTAAAATAACGTTTTACACTCTTGCTACTTAGGTAAATGAAAAAAATATGAAATATTCAAAACTTACTTCTTTTACACCCATGTTAAACAGACCCCTTTGGAAACAGATGCTCCATTCTAAATTCCATTCTGAATCCTCAGATTTACTAAGAGGCACACCATAATATTTGCATTCTTCTACAGCTTGAGTAAGGTCATTCCACAATAAAATTTCTTGGAGGAGTTTCAAGGGAAAATTTAAGGACTTGCTGCTGTATGCTGTTGACATCACCATTAAGGCATGCCTAGGGAGGAAGAAACAAAATAACAAAAGCCTTCAGAAATTTACTTTAATACCACTTGGGGATGATTGACACTCAACCTTCGAATCGAGGGTAGGTGAGGGGCTGCAGCCATACATAACAAAGGTGAAAGCTTTCGTATTGCCTTACAAGAATAAACATAATTCCCTCTCCACACAGATAATGATATTTGGAAAGCTTCTGACTTCAAACATGATTTGCATTCATTTTGAATATTCCTGTGAACAGAAAATAAACGGTCAGAACTCATCTTCTGGTCAAGGATAACTCATTTCAAATGTAACTCACATCAATCTTGAAGCACCTTCATTCAATGACTGAGCGTTTCCCAAATTTATAAGATGATACAAGGCTCTCATGACATGTTCTGTACTGCTGCATGTGACGTCTCTAGTTGGTTTGGGCAAATCTTGGTTCCTAGACACTACTTCAGATAAGAAATAGAGAGAATAAAAGATTAGTAGGGATCCAAAACATTCTTATGGAGAAAAATGAGTACCTGTACCTGTTTCAGCTTCTGCCATATCATACATAACTAATAGACGTTTGATGCATTCTTGAAGGAACGAGAAGTTCATTTTGGGATCAAATAGGTGTATTGGATTTTCACAAAGCCTTAAAAATAGGAAGGAATACATGCTTATATGTAATGTCTCTTTTACAATTGAAGTCAAGCTTCAAAATTTGATGGCTGATAAATAAATAAATTACCAGTATCCTGCAAACACATGAAATTTTACCATGGGTTCAAGTAGCTTTATACATTCAAAAGGAGAAAGGTTTTGAATAACCATGTCTTGTCTGACCGCTCGAAAGCGATCTGTGACAAAGTTATACCTGTCTACCCATCCAGGAGTTTTTGTTTCATGGGATGCAATTCTGTAGGTAGGGACATATGAGTTTGAAACTGAATAAAACACATACATGTTTTGTAAATTAGAACCTCACCAGTATTCCACTTCTTATGCACTTACTCCTTGATGAGATATGAAACAGTCTTGTCCAAAACTGGAAAGGGTCTCAAATCTGAAGCTGCTGGCATTTTGTGTCCCGCAGCAGAGCGACTAAATGATTTCACTATTTTAGAAGGGTCAGCAGCATAAATTTCATTTTCCCTTGATTCCTTTTTGCCCTCAAACCTCTTAATCGTTGAATTTCTAGAACCCACAAGGCGCTCTAAGGGATGAAGCAGTCGTTCTCGTTCCCGCCTAAACACAAATTTGTTTCGAAAGTGAAAGAAGTGGCAATTAAAAGCAACATCTTGTAAAGTTACAGCAGAGAGAAATGAGGCATCAGCTTTGACTTGTAGTCACTTACAATTTTCTTTCATTGACAGGACACATAAATTCACAGGTCCCCTTCACAAAATCTCCAAAAACAGTTAGCATTTCATCGTAATCCATTGTGAATTAATTGAAATCAAACATTTAAGCTGAACTATTCATGCTGCAGAAGAACAGCTTGACAAAATAAACATCTTCATCTCGTTTCTATTAATCCTGAAGGAATAGAAAAGAAATGAGAAAAGACTTCCTCTGACATTGGCTTCTGCTTCTGCTGATGTTTTGACTAACTGGGTAACATTCATATTAACGTAGCCTCAGACTTCACTAAATCTCTGAATAGTAATGTGAAAGTGTCTTTAGTTTCTTGTTGTTTTCAACGGAACCAGGCCGAGCGGTACAAAAGGGTTAGCCTACGCTGTTCTGTCATAACGGTCACCGATTATTTGTGATAATTTAGATTGTAAGACCAAATCTCGCTGACTAACAGCATTATGAACCCTGCCGCAACTCCCTCTCCTAAACCTGACGCCGAGGACGGGAGGTGGATGAATATTGTAAGTGTTATTCCATAAAAAGAGTAGTTAAATTAACGCTAGGTTACAAGCGTTTGTCTTCTCTCCGGGAGTCAAATTCCGACTGCTAATTCTTCACTGTCTTTCTTTTGACAATACGATTGGAAATTCTCGGTGGAATTCACAGTTTGAGTATTATATACGTTATCTTTTCTCTCTATGAACGCACAGGGGACAAACGCAGCAGTACTGAGTGAATTCCTGTCTGTTTGCCAGTTTGGTTTTGTGTTTGAACTTCTGAATTTCATAGTTTCTTCTATAGTATTGAATGGTAAACCCTTCTTATCAGTCACTGCCATTTATTGTATGTTCTACAAATATCTGTATTTATATTTCAGCACAACCGCTATGTTAGTGAAGCTAAGGAAAAGGAGCCCGAGGTTATCATGATTGGGGATTCCCTCATCCAACATCTTGAGCATCTAGATTACTGGAATCAAGTGTTTGCTCCTATGCATACCTTGAACTTTGGCATTGGAGGAGACATGACCCAACATGTACTTTGGCGAATTTTGAATGGAGAGTTAGATAATGTTAAACCGAAGGTATGAGGACATCCATTTTATTTTCTATTGAATTCTTTTTAATTAAATATATTTATGTTTTGTATGGAAATACTCACTTTTATTTATTTACTTTCTCTTTTTTATATTTCAGGTTGTTGTTATTTTAGTCGGAACATGCAACTCTGAACCTGCTAAGGAAGTTGCAGAGGGTATCCTGGAAATTGTGAAAGTGACCCGAGAAAAACAGCCAGATGCTTACATAGTTTTACTGGTAATTATGATCTTACAAGCTTGAGCTGTCTTCTCTGGTCGGTCTTTGCACTTGTTAATAGCATTTTAATCTTAATTTTCAGAGTCTTCTGCCAAAAGGATATCTCCCAAATCCTCTCAGAGACAAAAATGAATCAATAAATGTTATAATTCGAGAAAAAGCCCAAACTATGGTGAAAGTAGAAGTGTTGAACATTGGACAAGGATTAGTTCAGCCTGATGGAACTATTTCTCACCACGACATGTACGATTATCTCCATCTCACAAATGCTGGCTATGAGAAAGCATTTGAACCTCTAGCTGAACTTCTTCAGCAGTTGCTTAGTGAGGGAGAAGCTGAACAAGATCTTACTCCATCTGAATGAGCTTAACAAACTCGAAAAAACATTTCTCTCAGGGCTTGAGACTGATCAGATGTCAAATTCGCAATTATAATGCTGTATAAGAGAGAGAATGTAAAGGCAATGATGTTTTGAAATGCTTTGCATAATTTCTGTTGTCATACAATTTCTATATCTGAAAATGCTTCTCTGCTTGACTCTAAAATTGACTGACAATATGGGTATTTTTTCCTTTTGTGCAAGTAGAAGATATATGAGGAGGAATGCTAATACCTTATTTACTCGAATCTAATGCGCACTTTTTTTCGCGATTTCGAAAGCCCGAAAACCTGCTGCGTATTAGAATCGAGGTGCGTATTAGATTCGCGCTAGCAGTGAAAAATCCGCCAAATTCGCGGAAAACCCCCTTAAACACCCTTCCGTGCATGTAAGATCACGTCGCGAGGTCCGAAACAATTTCAAACACAGCGAGTACACGTTTGTAGCTTGCAACAACCTGTAGCCACTGCCGTGCGAAACCGCGCGAACCACTAGAAAGGGTGGGCGTAAGGGGGAGTACCGTGCCACCCTGCGTGTACCTGCGTGACGCAACAATGCCAGCGCGCTCTGATTGGCTAGTCGAACGCCCCGCAGAGAGGGGGATGCGCGCGCATCATCTCCGCCTATACGAGCGGTCCGTTTTGAAAGTGTTAAATAAATCTTACATGCACGAAAAAGGGTGCGTATTAGATTCGACCTATAACTTTTTTTCGGGTTTGAAAATCGGGGTACGTATTAGATTCGAGTAAATACGGTACTGTGTTTGCTCACCCGTGTGTTTTTATTATTAATGTTGTTGATACCGGACAGACATTGTGTGATCGGAAAGGTCTAAACACTTACAGAGAAACTGCTTTGTTTTTAATTTTATTTGAGATGTTCCCTTGACCAGTAATATAGACATGATTTTTTTAAAAATGTGTATTTTATGCATTGTTTTGCTACACCACTTGTCAACTTGTACTGTACCAAAGGTTATTTTTTTGAAGTTTTCTTACACTATACTTGTATCTGCCTTGCCTCTAATATTTTAAGTTGTGCTAAGGTGTAATTTACTGACTGTGAAACAATGTTACTTTGATGTCACTTTATCCTAAATGCTTGCTTCAAACTTCTTGGATGAGTGTGTGGGGTGTTCCTAGTTTTAAGAATATTGTCAACTCTGTGATTGAAATCCACCATGTATATAAGATAGGTAAATGTGTCTTGTTATCAGGATTCATGATGGTTGTGCCCTGAAAATGTGTTGCTAAGCTCGTCATTGTATTTCAAGTGGAATATCAGTGTTACTTCTGTTTGATATGTAGTCTCCTTTTGGATTAATTTTATCAATGGAGTAACACTAGCTTGCTTATTTATTTATTCTTTATGTTTATATTATTGTGGTTCCTTAAGGTCAAGAATTAAAATGTAATTGCAGATCTTGTGAGAGTGAGCTTGAGAGTGAACTTGTACTATTTTTGTGACAGAAGATGATTAAAATAGTGGATACCGTAGAAAGTATGGAAGTTGGTACTAATGATTTCTCATCATCAGGATTTCCAATTTTTTTACCAGAGTTATATGTTTATTTTTTGTACTTAGCTCCCAGTCTGCAATTCAATGGTCATTCCTGTGCTCACAGTGAAATGGGGACGATCTCAAAGCACTGTTACATTATTTTTGAATTTTGTATTTATACCTTTTAATTTGTGCTTTTGGTACTTATGTACTGTCTTTACACCAAATACAGAATCCATTTCTGAAACCTGTTGTACCTGTTTTTGCCCCGAATTGCGTTGTATGCCCACACATTGCCTCTCAAACAATTAACACCGACAACCAGATGAGAGGTAAAGGGGTGGCAAAAAGAGGGAGGGGGGGGGGGGTAAAGAAGCGGATGCGTATTTGACATCTTCAGGCTCATCTAACCCACACCATTTTCATCTCTGCCCGCTATCCCACCGTTCGCAATAAACTAATGACATCCTTTTGTAAATCGTGGCGGCCGCGTCTCCGCCGCCTCCACCCCCGCCAAGCCAGCCCGCGCACCTCGCGGTCCTCCTCTAGATAACGGCTGATAACACCGCAGATAACGCGGCCACGTCTCGGATGGGGACCCGGTCCCACACAGCCACAGTACGCCTGCGGCCCCACCTGCAGCTGCACCTGTTCCAGCCAGTGTCGCCCAGCGGGTCGCAGATTTCTCCCGGTAGATACTACCAGCCTACCCCGTACACAGTTTCTCATACCACGTGCCTAGCAAAGTCGTGTTGCGCAGGGCTTATCGTAGCACCGACCTGTTCAATTAACTCTATTTGATTATCTCTCGATTTCGTCCTCATATCTAGAAAGCCAAAGTGCCCTTCTGCTAAATAAAAACAAATCAAAGCATCTTCGACTTACGGCCATTGTTTCAAGCTCTAAAAATTCTGTCTGTCTCGTAACTGAAATGAGCATCCACCCCGCTCACCGCTGTCTTCGCAGCCACTTCTCCCTGCCGCCGGGGTTAGGGGGATAGTCCCCCCCCCCTCCCCTCCCTCCCACTTCTCTCCCTTTCTTTTGCGAAGTCAGTCCAGAGAGACTCTGGGCGCGCACAACTGTCCATGTCCTTCCCTATCACTGTGACACTCGTGACGTCACACTTCCTGCCAGTATGCAGCGGGTCAGGATTGTTTGCGCCACCAGAATTCCAGGGAGATACCCACGACTGTAGCCTTAGGACAGGACCGAGTCGCATGGCGCCGTCCAAACACCGAGCGCCTGCGAGTGCCAGGGTAGACCAGCCCGGATGGCAGGGGTGCATGCACAAGCCGTGGCCGCTTACCCGGAATGTGCTATCTGAGCCCAGACTTGTCCCGTTTTATTTCTTCCCTCTTCTCAGTCCCCTCGCAGTTGTTACCGGCCGCGGGAGACATGCTAACACTGCGGCGAAGCATCCGGGCGGGGGCGGGGGCGGTGGTCTGCCTCCTCGTCCTCCTCGGCACCTCGGAGGCTGCGGCCGACAGCGCCGCCACCAAGGCCCCTTTGAACAACAACAACTCCACCGCGGCGGCCAACGCCGCCAACGCCACCGCTGCCAACACCACCGCTGCCGCCGCTGACGCCGCTGCCACTGCTGCCACGGCGGCCCCGATGAAGGACGGCTCGTCCGCCATCTGCAAGACGTGTGTCTGTGACTTGGACCACCTCCTGGTGAACTGTTCCAGCAAGGTAGGCGTAGGCCATCACCCGCCTCCAAGTGTTCGGGTGCCCCGGGTGCCCCCTTCCCCGTCGCGCTCTGCCTCACTGCTGTCTGCCTACCGGCCGGCTTGGCCTCCAGGACCTGACACACCACTTCCCCGACCCGGACGACTGGGCCTGCCTCCCCTTTCAGCCCAAGACGGTCCTGTTCGACAACAACGCGCTGGCACACGTGCTGCCCTTCGCGCGGCTGGACGCGCTGGAGAGGCTGTCCCTGCGGCACAACCACATCGCCAAGATCGACGAGCGCGCGTTCTGGAACCTAACCGACGTGGTGGAGATCGACTTGAGCCACAACCACCTCACGTCCGAGGACCTGTCGCCACACATTTTCAGGGTAATGTTTCTCAGGAGTGCTCGGGTTCAAATACCGGCTGGAAACCGTTTGCTCACTTCGGGCACCCATCATTTCGTCCAGGGCCACTACGCGCCGGAGAACTACGAGCCACTGGAGAACTTCCGAGTGCTCCGGCTGGGCTCGAACGCGCTGCACACCCTCAACCCCGACCTCTTCATGCACCTGCCGCGCATGGAGGAGCTCTACCTGGACTCGAACCCGCTCAAGGTCATCGACCACAACACACACATCGCCATCACCAACGTGCAGTACCTCAAGGTCGGTGGTGCGGCGCCGGGTGGGTAGGCAGTATTGCGGCCTAAATGCACGGCCGAAGGCGTGTTCGTAACGGACGATACCTCTTCGGCAGGTCCTGGACCTGTCGCGGACGATGCTCAAGGACCTACCGGACCACTTCCTGCACACGCCGCGCCGCCTGGAGAAGCTGTCGCTGGCCGCCAACCTGTTCGCCGAGCCCCCGGCCGGCCTGGAGGAGTCCCACGGCCTCAAGTACCTCGACCTGAGCGAGAACCTCTTCTCCAACCTCACGTGAGTCACAGCACAAGATCCGCGCCCTCCTTTCAACTCAACGTCTCCCTCATTCATGATGAGGTAACGCAGGTGGCAGGTAACAAACACGCCCCCTTGCTGTTGCAAATCTGAAGGTCCATCCCCCCGATGGCCAACCTCACCACGCTGGTGATCTCGCACTCGCCGAACCTGACGGAGGTCGGTAAGGGCGCCTTCGCCCAGCTGCCCTCCCTGACGGAGCTGTACCTCCACTCCAACCACCGCCTGAGCTTCGTCCACCCCCTCGCCCTGGCGGAGGACCCCAAGCCGCCCGCAGAGACCCACGAGTACCCGCCTATCAAGACGGTGAGTCTTAGTCATCCAGACGAGATGATACGTCACAACATATCTCCACGGCGAAAAAAAGATTCGTGTTCGCAACTAATTTCTTCGTTAGTTGTCCTGAGAACTAAAATTTTTATATCTCAGAATCAGCATGTATTGCTCGCCAGGAAATTAAATCGGGAATTAGTTGCGAGCACGAATCTTTTTCAGTTTTAATTTCGAGGAAAGAGAGGCCTAAGGCTCGTGTACCCTGCCTCTGCCCTGCAGCTGCACCTCCACGACGACGCCCTCGGCTACCTGGAGAGCACGCTGGTGAGCCGCTGGGACCAGGTGGCCTCGCTGCGGCTGGACGGCAACCCCTGGGTGTGCGACTGCGAGAACCAGTGGATGATCGACACCCTGCTGCCCTCCATAGAGCGCTCCGACCCCAAGTTCGGCATAGGCCTGACGTGAGTGTCACACCGCACAGACTGGGGGGTTGAGAGCCCGGCAGGGCCCCGCATTGTCTATCTTCCAGTGGCAAAGTTCGTAAATTCTGACTTAAAATTGACTGATTTGGAGCGTTTGCGCGCTGCGTTCATAGCTTCTGTTCTCTAATTACTACAATGAATGAGAAACGAGCCTCTGTGCGGCGGCTGGGGCTGCCCCCTGATATTCAACCGGGAAACAGGAAAGCAGATGACACTCATCGCGGTGAGAATAAGTGACTCATTAGCAGAGCGCCAGTGCCGATACCGGCCGCTCCCGCAAAACTCGTAACTGTCACGGCGCTGACACATATGACGGTGAGAGTAAGAGGAAGGGAAGTGGGTGAGCCGCGGCAGGGCCGGGAGGGGCCGGGCTGGGAGGGGCCCCACCCCACAGCAACGCCAGCCGGCCTCTGCTATCTCTCCGCAACTCGCGCTTATCATCAGGGCACTTGTGTATTTATCAACGAATGCCATATCCATATCCGAGCTCTCTGCCAATGCGCCAAAACTCTCTGTCTGTCTGTCTGTCTGTCTGTCTGTCTGTCTGTCTGTCTGTCTGTCTGTCTCTCTCTCTCTCTCTCTCTCTCTCTCTCTCTCTCTCTCTCTCTCTCTCTCTCTCTCTCTCTCTCTCTCTCTCTCTCTCTCTCTCTCTCACACACACACACACACACACACACACACACACACACACACACACACACACACACACACACACCGGGTCACGGCCTTACGTTTCCTCTGGCCTCTCAGGTGCGCCGAGCCGTCCGAGATGCGCGGCCAGGCGCTACGGCGCCTGCAGAACACCCACTACCACATGCGCTGCAAGGACCTGTACGGCAACCACCCCGAGCGCGACGCGCCCATCCTGGTGGGCGTGCTTGTGGGCGTGCTGCTGGCCGCGCCCGCCACGCTAGCCCTTGTGCTGCTCTGGCGCCGCTGCCCCTCCATCAACTGGTCGCGCTCCCGGAGGCGCGCCACCGGCAACGACTACGCCAGCGCCTTCTACAAACCCGCCGAGACCGAGCCGGACTTCATCTAGCCACAGAAATAAGAAGACGAAGACGAAGACCGGTACAAAGTTCAAACTCGATACATTTTATTTCATGTTTTTGGTTAAACCGTAGCAAACACTTTGGGGTGTTTATGTAGTTAATTGCAATGTGACAATGTGCTTTGCTCCCCCTGTCTGGCTCGGTCGCTAAATATCTTCCAGGGGGACCAAGTGTGATTTGTAACGCGTCAAAATAAAAACATATCAACTCATCCGTGCAGCGTGCAGTGCGTCATGGCGGAGCGTTTCTAGTCATTTTCTTTTTTGTTAGGGTAAGAAGTTAGTTGACTGCGAGGTGCTGATGGAAGCAGTAATGTCAGTTGACACACTGTGAGAAGAAAAGTCGAGTCGAATATCTATTTCATTCGGGTGTTTCTTAACCTAGACTTAATTAGCTCGTAAGCCATCTCTACTTAAGGACATTTTTACAAAAATAATAAAAACAACGATGAAAGCGGTAAAACTTGAGCCACTGTGTCGGTGTCCTTTCGTCCCCCAGCGCCCCTCCGAAAACAACGCAATGTGTGTACATGTGCATATATGAGCAGCGTGAGTGGTGGAGCAGCCGGTGGAGCGCGCAGGCTTGGAGCTCGGCGTACACGCAGAAAAATTATTAGTTGCCACAACGAATTCTTTCGTTGATTTTGGGACAACCAGCATGTTTAGTTGAGAGTACTCGGATTTCGTTGGGGCAACAGAAATTCAGTTGCGTCATCGAAAAGTCCATATTTTCCACTTTTCGCTGGCGCAACTGATAGTTGTCCCAACGAAATCTTAGTTCTCTAAAGCCCTAACAGGGCCTGTCAAAAAATTCGCTATCACAACGTATCATTTTTCTTCGAATGGCTGCCGGCCGAGCGCAGTGCGGCGAGCAGCGGAGCCAGCCACCGCGGAGCAGCGGAGCACGACTTGGCCTTGGCGCCTGCGAAGTTGGCAACGCGGACGCACGCGCGCATTCGCGTCCCGTGGCTGCCTACCTACACGGCGCTAGCCGTGGGGCAGCTCCAGCAGCCTATGAGCCTAGCCAGTGCCAGCCGCAGCCGGCCGGACGGGTGCGATAACCGGCAGTGCGCTCCCGGCTCCCGGTCCCGGTACTGGACTAGCCGCTGTCCAAGCTGGGCAACTTCATAATACAATATGATGATACGAAGTACCTTTTAATACCTATGGTACTTTATTATATCCAATATTACCTGTACACTCTAAAAGTATTTTATGTACAGTACACATACATACTTTCTGCGAGGGGGTTTTCACTTGCGTAATACCCTGTACACCTGATCAATGTATTACGCGTAATGTAATACCGAAAAATAACAAAATATGCTCTAAAATGGTAAAATATAGGGTGCCAAACATCTTTAATACAAGTGTAATACCGATGTAATACCGCGTAATACACGTATTTTGTAATACTCTGTACACGAAAATCCCGAGTGAAAACCCCCTCGACTTTCTGTACAAATACTGTATGTACAGGATTCTGTACAGATATGTACAAAATGTACGTATGCGTAATTCTGAACATGAATTCTGTGCAAATTTCTACATACATAATACAGTCGAACTCCATTATTTGTCCACTCCACCGAGAGGAGATGCGGACAAATAGTGGACAGCGCTGACCTGCCGGGACCCGGCCCGGACCCGGCGCCGCTGGCCCCCGGCGGGAGGATTGGAGAGGCCTAATCCGCCCGGGCGGGAGGAAATTATAACGACTAATTTGCACTCAAATTTTTGACAATCTGTTTAGCTCAGTGCGTAGAGGACTAAAAAAACAAGCCGAATAAAAAAAAAAAACTGTGTCTCGAAATTCAAGTTTTATACCTATTGATGAAACGAATTTTGTCATATCTCAGATCAAAATTTGAATTTCAGGATGCCGTTTTTTTTAATTCGGCTTGTTTTTTTAGTCCTCTACGCATTGAGCTAAACAGATTTTAATAAATTTGAGTGCAAATTGGTCATTAAAATTTCCTCCCGCCGCAGCGGATTAAGCCTCTTTAATCCTCCTTCCCGGGCCAGCCCCGGGGTTCAGCGGCACAGGGTCCCGGTCGGGTCCGGGCAGCCAAGCCCGACACGGGACCAAGGTGGTGGGGATGACTGCTTCCCAAATAGCGGTCAGTCAAACCAGGACAAATAATGAAGTTCGACAGTACCTGATCATAAAGTACCTCGTACACGGCTCACACAAATAGCCCCTTCCCCCCTCCCTTGCCCCACCCCTCGCTGCTGACGCCGCTTACGCCACGAGATGCACATGCCTGTGCCTTGCCTGCGCCTGCCCTGCAGCGCCCGTGCAGTAAACTGTCTTCACCCACCTGACTACATCGCCGCAATAAGCAAGGTTGTTGTGCCAACATATAATTGTGAATAGGGTGCTGCAGCGCTCCCTGACGCAAGAGAAGCAATTCAATTCCTCGAGTAGTGAGAGTAGAGTGAGAGTAGTGGAGGAGTTGAGTCAAAAGTCATGAGCTGGCGGTCTGTTTGACCGCGCGCAGGGGACCAAACCTATACGCGCGTCTCTAACTTGCCAGACCGCGGGAAGGTGGGCTGTACGGGCACATCATGGACCCGCCTAGGTATCAAGAAACAAAATGCGAAGAGAAAGAAGAGAAAAAAGGACATGCCCGTGATGATGTCACAGCAATAGGTCCACGCACGTGCAGCAGCGCCTTAGCTCAGGTGGCGATAAAAGTTTCGGGGCTTCAAGGTCAGTTTGGCTCGGACGGGATGGGATGACTGACGCACTCTCTTTCTCTTCCTCTTTTGACGTGTTTCCAATGATTTGGTCCACAGACCCGGCCGGGCCTGGTCGGCCTTCCGCTGACGAGCAGTTTTTAGTGCTACTCGAGTGTCTACTGCACTCAGAGAAAAATTCTAGCATTTTTTTAATCGCGTATTTCTGAGCTTCACTGCTGACACCAATTTTTATTTTTTTGCACCCTACGACGCTAATAAGCGAGCTCACGAAAGGTCGATGAACCCTGAACACTGTTTTCTTTTTTTGCGCCATGAAAGTCCTTTCAAACAAAAGCACCCGTCCTATAGCCACGAAATGAAATGTTCTTAAACAGAATTTCTGAACTGTAGGGCACTTGGTTACTTATAGATAATAACCGCATAACTAATACTTATTTTCGTAGAAACCTTTTTATTGTTATTATCATTATTTAGCGACGGTTCAACATCCTTGTGATTAACGATTGACGGAAACCGCGCGATTGGATGTGTGTAGGTGAACCACTACTTCCGCTCGTTCAGGAGCACCGGAACTCGCCGGCCTCCAAAATACATCCGAGGATATCAAAGCCGGCCCCTCCGGTACCCTAACCGGTGCCCTCAGGCCGCAGCGGAGCCAGCGGAGAATCCAGGTAGAGAAAAAAAATGGCCGCCTGCTGCCAATGTCATGGCAATCCCCCGCGCGGCACATGACCGTTAAAACAGGATCTGGCTTTCGTTCGTGCGTTCCATCACCCCTTTTGGGTAATTATTTTTCGGGGGGGGGGGGGGGGGGGGGGTACTGAAAAATATTCCAGTAGCAGGGGTACTTGTCAAACCACTTCTTTTCTTAAAAAAAAAAAAATTCAGTCAAAGTGACTGCCTTAAAAACTATTCTCGTGTTTGTGTATTAGATGTCAGACGAGATTGACAAATTGGGTGTCCGAGTTTGAGTGCACAGACTACGTCATCACATCATCTGTACCCTGACCGCGGCAAAGGCACTCGTATTTTTGTTTCTACATTACCGGGTGGGCAAGGAGTCGGTGGCCCACCACGCACGCACTACGCTGCCATGGCTTAGCAGTCCTGCCCTCTCACGTTCCCCTTCCCCTCCCCTTCTGCGGGTCGGGATCGTCTTGCGTTGGACCGCGCCGCCGCGTGCCGCGCGAAAAGGCATCGTCGTCGTCGTAGAAGGGGTAATAAGAAGGGGTGAGGGGGGGGGGGGGGATTCGCGTGTCCGCTCCAGTGAGGTGCCGCCGCCGCGCCGCCGCTTCACTCGCCCGGCAGTCGCTGTCCCGGACACACGCGCACGCACACGCACACGCACGCAAGCGAACGCAGGACACCACCACCGGGGAAGTGAGTGACCAGCGGAAGCAGTCTTCTTCGTTCCTTTGTCGTCGGTGAGTGTTGCCCGTTGTCCTCTGTGTCGTCTCGAGATCTCGCTGCCAGTGCTCCGTCTCAGTTTGTTTGACATTACAATGACATCACTGTAATATTCGGCAATGATCTTGTTATTCCAAAATGATTGCAACAAAATGTCATTGCAAAATAATTGCAATAACAAGTCATTGCAAGAAAATTACAATGATGCTCCCATAAGAATTGTGCAGAGATATTATTGCAAAAGGTTTGCAACAATGCATCATTTCATAATTCTGCAGTGATCATCGCAGAATCTTGCAATGATCATTGCAATTGTTATCGTCATTGCAATTTCAAGAACAGTGCCTCCGTGCTCGTGCTTATCGAGTTCGCTTGCCGAGGTGGGGTAGGTGGCGGTGTTGCGGGCGCTGCGGGTTGTGTGGCTGGGTTTGCCACAAAGTGACATCAGGTGCTCGGATTCAATACATTCAGTCCCCAGATAGCCGGAAAGGCAGACGAATGGAATTATTTCTCGGTCGTGCGGGAAAAAAAGTCGCTTTCTTGACAACTACATAATTCTTGTGTTGGTATTGTATTTAAATGTTGGCATGCCGTTCGCCGTGTAGAGGAGGGGAAATCCCAGCGGGCCGGCTGGGGAAAGCGGAGGGGGCGACTACAAGTGGGGCATCGGCATTGCCGGCACAGCTATGGAGGGGCCAGGACAAGTAACGTCAGCCTGGGGATTCCCTGCCGAGTCCAGCAGCCTTCTCCAGAAGGAACTCTCCTCTGCTTGTGTTAACGAATTGGAATCATTTCCTCAATGCTTTCCCGCCCGAGGAGGAAAACTAACTGCGAGACTGGCGCGTACGGCGTGAGGGGGGGGGGGGGGGGGTCACGACCGCCTCCGACCGCCTCCGAAGAGGTGCATTTTTTTCGATGCAAGCACTGCGGAACATTCATCAGGACATCGAAGTATGTCCTGAAGAAGTTTCGGCCGTAGTTGAGAAGCGTCTCCTCGATTTTTCACTGTTTTAAATTGTGACTAGGTTTTATTTTGAACGGTTTCAGTACCGAAATTTCAATTCGCTCTGATGAATATCTCATTCTTGATTCTTTTACAGTGTTAACTGTAAATTTTACTGTACTGTGATATTTGGTAAGTTCATGAGTCAAAATAAATTGACATCAAAAACTACTCATTTAAAAAAATCCGCCTTACAGGTTTTGAGGCCATGAGCCCCCCCCCCCCCCCAACCGAAGTCCTGCGTACGCGGCTGCTGCGCAGCACCGCACAGCGCCTGCCAAGCTGAGGATAGGCAACACTGTGCACGGGTGCTCGGCGGGCTGGCCTACCCTGCAAGGCGCTCTGGGCGCCTGCCAAGCTGAGGATAGGCAACACTGTGCACGGGTGCTCGGCGGGCTGGCCTACCCTGCAGGGCGCTCTGGGCGCCTGCCATGCTGAGGATAGGCAAGACTGTGCACGGGTGCTCGGCGGGCTGGCCTACGCTGAGCTCCTAGCATTTGCGACAAAATTCGCGACCGGATTCGTCGATAGCGACTTTAAATCGTGACATTTTCTACTCTCCAGTGTTATTACCTTTTGGGTATCTAATCGACACCTGAAAACTAGACTGTCGTGTTTCAAGCTGGTCGCGTAAAAGGTCGTGTCTCGGAGAGGCTCCGTATACCGTCGTAACTGTAAAATTTTGACAACTCGAGATTTTTACATTTCTCGACATTTCAGACCATTCTCAATCGTTTGGCATCAAAATCTCGAGTTGTCAAAATTTTACAGTTTCGACAGTATACGTAGCCTCTCCGAGACACGACCCTTTATGCGACCAGCTTAAAAAACCGAAGGTCTAGTTTTCAAGGATCGTAATGAGGTCGGCGTCTCAAACTGGCGGCTCCCGAGCCACTAGTGGCTCGCCCGGCCGTGCGCGCGGCTCGCCGAGAGCCGCGCGTCTCTGCCGTCCGCAGGCCTGCTAGAGCTGCTAGAGCTGGGTATGCGACTCGGGCTGTCCACCCTTCTTCCCAATTCGCACGCCAGCCGCTCTCGCTGATTGGTGCAGCTCCCTGTCCCCACTCCAGTTGACAGTCCAAGTCAGCCTAGTCGCGCTGTCATCCATACTCAGAGGCGCCCTAGCAGACACCTATTGCTGGCTGCATACCCGGCCAGTGGCTCGGCGCTTTGGCGAGTTTGAGACCCCTGTCCTATGACGTCCTCGGCCTCCGGCCCCGGTGGAGTCCGGGCGGGTCCGGGGTCCGAGGTCCGGGCGCCTTCCTGGTGGGCGAGGGCCATGGCATTGCCGTCACTTCACGGGAGTAGTCGGACAGCTGGACCCGGCTGGACCGGTAGGCGAGTTCTAGACCTGGAACCTCTCTGGCAGGAGACGAAAACTGGTTCCAAGGTCAAAGTTCTGCCCCTGACGTCGTCGCGAATCCGTCCGGTAGACGCAAACTGGACTTGGCGCAAATTTGAAGGTTCGACAGGGACACAGCGAGCGTGCCTAGTTTGTACAGGTCTAGCGCCGCACTGCACTCGGTCTGTCCCCGTCCTGTCAGCCTTCTCGTCTCGCCGTGCTCGGCGCCACGCGGATTCTAATTTTGCCCGGGTCCATACTGGTTTTTGTACCGTCCTGCTTCCACTTCGGAGGTCGATAGGCACGTTAAAACTAACGCGCTGCCGGCTGCTAGTCCAGGAGAGGGGACTCGCTTGAGCCGTAACGAAGTATGAGGTATTACATAAATACTACATCTATTATTGGGTAGTATACAAAGTACTGTAAGCATTAAAGGGAACTTCCAGGTTCTATAAACATAGAATTATGAGGATTATAAAGTATTAGGCCAGGTATTCTAGGGTTGTGAACGAAGTACTATACGAATCGGTCCGCCCTCGGGAAAGAGCGATGCCTCGAGATACGCAAATATAAACATTTGTTTCCTCTATTTCAGAAAAAGAAAAGGATATACTGGTCACGATGCCCGACGTTGGAAAAGAATTGACCCTTATCTCGGAAGAGATCTCCCCCGAGGACCTAAAGGTCCTACTCGAGGAGATCGGCGCCACGGAGGAGAGCCTCAAGAGGGACGCCGTCGCCCTCCGGGAATGGGTCAACGCTGAGCCGCACCTGCCCAACCTCACCAGTAAGTACGAAGCGAGGGGGTTTCACTCGGGATTTTCGTGTACAGAGTATTACATAATATGTGTATTACGCGGCATTACGCCGGTATTACACGGGTATTAAAGATGTATTTCTCCCTATATTTTACCATTTTAGAGCATATTTTGTTATTTTTCGGTATTACATTACGCGTAATACCTTGATAAGGTGTACAGGGTATTACGCAAGTGAAAACCCCCTCGGTACGAAGTGCTGGGTGGGGTGTATGCCATTAGGACCCAGCACCACTGAGTTCCAGTCGGAAATCTTAAAATGAATCGTGGCGAAATCCAGGTGAACACGACAAGTGGCTGGAGACGTTCTTGATGGCGGGGAAGAATTCGATGGAGAAGGCCAAGGTGCGCCTGGACAACTACTTCACGCAGCGCACGGAGCTGGGCGACTGGTTCCGGCTGCCGCCCCCACCCAAAGACAGGCAGCTGGCGGACGACTCCGAGTTCATGTGAGCAACCACGCAACCGCTCCTTTTTTTTGTACTCCATGAAAAAATAAGAAGAAAATTCACCTTTAAGATGGTAATAAGTGGGCTCGTTCTTTACCCACTTTATTTTTAAAAAAATAATGATTATCATTGAAGAAAACATGACAAATGCATGCAAGGAGGTCAATGTAGGAGGATTGTACGAGGGACGGATGTAAAATAGTCATACACTTGTATGTATTTGGCAAAGTTGTGAGAGTGAGTTATTAACTTTTGAGATGTTTCAAAAAGGAGTTGTTACAGATGATAAAAAGATGTACCAAACTCCTTCACCAAAAACATAGCTATTCAGTGACAGTCTATATTTGCGTCAGATTTGATCCATGGATCTTTGTGTTGGGATGCAGAGTTCCTTCTTTCTTTGCTACATGGCATCCACTGGCAAGCGGGATCCAGAACCCCTCTACAATGCACCAGCAATCTTTTCACTCATGGCCGCTAGAGGGCACCTCGGTCACTACCTCACACCCGCAGAACTTAGATTGTTTCCGCCCCTACAAACCAAAACTATCAAAATTTGTTATTCCAAAGCTAAAAATAAACAATTCATTAATCTTTACATGGTATTCGGTAACTGAATATAAAAATTTTATTTCCCTTCGAGCTACGTAACCTCTCAAACTTTATTTTTATATAATTCTTTAAAAAACACATAAACAACTCGAAAAAAAAAACCCTGAGTATTCACAACCTTCAATTTGATACCCCACACATATGTCTAACTGTGTTACTTTGCCAGGTGAAAGTGTGTGACTAAATTACATCCCTACCGGCTACAATACTTGTTCATCTTACCCACATATATGCATACATAGGTGAAAATGGGTAAAGAACGAGTAAAAAAGAAAAGAAAGGAGCCTTGTTTTATGACATTGTTCGTGTTTATGTTCAGGCTTGGAGGGATCTCCCCCAAGCTGCTGCCGGGTGGCCTAGTGCTGCTCATCGACGGCAACGTCATACCCCCGGACGGCAACTGGAGCCGCTTCGACCTAGTGACGCACTATCACCGAGCCCTGCTCTACTCGGAGGCGCTCATGGGCGAGAGCAGGAAGATCCGCGGCCTGGTCTACGTCATGGACCAGAAGCACGTCAACCTGGAAGTGATCACCACCTTCCTGGGCAGTTTAGGCAGCTTCGCCAAGACCATGTCCTGCGCGCAGGAGGCCCAGCCGTTGCGAGTCCACTCCATCCACTTCGCCAACGCCGTGGCCCCCAGCATGCAGCGCATGCTTCTGGCCGCCCTCACCCCTGTGCTCAAAGGAAAGCTCGCTCAAAGGGTAGGTGCCCCCCCCCCCCCCCCCCCCCCCCCCGCTACTGCTGTGCCTTTTGCGCATGACAATAGAACACTTTGTTTTTGCTGGTGCAGATATTCATCCACACAGACAACGCATCTCTCCACAAACATATATCCCCAGAATATCTGCCCGAGGCATATGGTGGAACATGCAAATTCTCACTGGAGAGTTTGGCCAGTAAGTGTGACTGTATGTTTGCTTGAGCATGACCAATATCCGCGCTTATTCATTGAAATACTGCTTTTTTTTCAGCTGATCTATGCAACTACATTCTGAGCAAAAGGGACTGGTATGAATCGAGAATGTGGATGAAATCTGATGAGAGCCGAAGGGCAGTGAAGAAAACGTCTCCTGATTTTGGAATGGAGGGATCGTTCAGGAAACTTTCAGTAGATTAATTATAGTAAGTTGCCTGATCAGGAGTAAATATAGGGCAGCAAGGTTACAAATATTCTCAGCAAGAAAGCAGCTTTATTGACATAAAATGAGTAGTAAAACAAAATATCACTTCTACAATATCATTGAAAATATTTGGTTATTTCACAAACAACAAAATATCACAGCAGCAGCATTGGCAACATGACATTTCATTTCTATTTGTCTAAGTAGAGAACTAAAACATCTAAAATTCAGTCACTCAAAATGGTTGCAAAAATAAAACAAAGAATTAAAAATTAAAAAATAAGTTGCTGTGTCCAAGAATTTCTAAAAAGTCTTCAAAGCAGATCATTTATTTCTGGAACACGCCTGTGAGTCCTCTTCTTCCAGCTTGCTGTGATTTTCAACTTTGAGTCAAGTCTTGAATACACCTGCTTCTCCTGCCTTCACAATAAGTTCACGGAAAGTATGCTCATCAAGTGCACTAAACGCAGGTGTTTGACTCACTGCAGTCATGTGGTTTAAAATGAAGTTAAAACAGAACTTTCCAAGATCCTGTGGACAAAGAGAGAAGATTCTTAGTATATGTTAGAAAAAGAGAATAACAAACACCTTCCCAAGAAAACTGTCTGGGCAAAGGAAAAGCAATATCTGTGGTGTGTTATATAGTGAGATATTATTATTGTTGTATTACAATGTAGCATAGGATATTTCTAGCTTATGGGCAGGTATGCCCTGCTATTGATGTAGTTAAATGTAAATATAATGTTTAATTTTGTAAGGAGAGTGTTTTACATTTCAGTACTTAAGAAGCATCATATTGATATAATATTTAAAACATAAAAGATTGCAAACAGATGTGGTACTTACATTGATCTGTGTCCCTAACTTCCATCACCCTTTGTCATGTCCACTTAAGCAAGAGGCTCAGACTCGAAAATGGTGAAAAATGCACAGCATGCCCAAACTCACTACATTCAAACTAATGTCAGCAAGAATGATATGACAACCTACTTCCTTAAGAAGCCCAAGAAAAAAGCAGAGCATCCATTCCCACAGACAGTCAATCACAGGCATCCATCAAAAGTAAATTAAGATTTTTGGAATAAAAGTGAAAAGTTGTGTGCGAAAAATGTGACTGAAATATTAGAAAACAGCATGGGAAACAGATATGTTGAATAAAACTGGTATAAGGACCAACAGTTAATGAAAATGATACAGACAAACAACCATTGCCACTCTCTAAAGCTAATACTAAGCAATACTAATACTACTTGAACTCCCCAGGGATGAATAATGAAGCACACCACAGGCCCTGCAACTGCTGCAAGACGTGCAAAGTCCAGGAGTCACAACTCAAAAATATTGACTAAGAGATTTGAAACCTTAATATTCTATCTACTACTGACATTAGCAGAGCATCTGTAGCAGCCGCATGTAATGTGAATTGGTGTTCGACTGACCTCAGATTGGTGTGTGATAGCAGTGGAATACAAGGTAGCCACATTTTCAACATTGACACCATGTTTTAAAATTTGCTCACAAAGTTCTTTCAGTTGTTGTTCACAATAGGCATTTGCTAAATCAAGAAGTTCTGTAGGAAAAAGGGTAATGAGTTTCATTTCAAAATATGGAGACGTGTCAAACATAAGAAATTGTGGACCAACCAGATATGAATCCTACCTAAGGCACAATCTGAAGCAATCACAAGTTCATCTGTGTACAAATACTGAAGAAAAGCTTTCATAACAGGATATGAAAATTGTTTCAGTTCCAAAACACTGTAATATAAAAACCAGAAAAATGAAAAAAAAAAGAAAAAAAAAAACAGTCATGAAATGTTACTTGAACAAACTGATGAGTATAATTTTTTTTTTACTTATAACTTACTTCTTTTTATCTTCTGTCCAATGGTCTTTGAACATATTTCTAAAATACTCACAACGTATCTTCAGAATAGATTTGTGAACGTGAATATTCTTGCCCCCTACGCATATTGTCAAGTCGCTAGTATTCTGTAATTTGGAATTCAAACATTAGATATACTTAAAATAATAAAACTTGTTTACATAAACACCCTAAGAGCAGAGCATTTCAGTTTTTCAACTTTACCTGGTCATCAAAAGCTAAACGAAGGGAATCTGTCACACTTTGAGAGGATTTTTTCTCTAGCTGAATTGGTTTGTAGGTGACCTCTGTGTCAGCAAAACTAGCAAATATTTCATGCAGTGATGTAAATGGAGTTTCCACAGGTGATGTGATTGTCAGTCCTAAAGTAACATCAAAATACAGTAAGTACACATTTTAACTTTAATTATTTCATTTTTGACATGTAGTGTTCTTACCTTGGCACTGACCCCACATGTAGACCTTGTGTTGGGTTCGGGCAGCCGAAATGTTGTTGTAATGATGGGCAGCTATGTCCACAACTCTACAACAATTTATAAAATGAGAGCATGCACACAAAACCAAAAACCATACAGGAAGGCAAAATCGTAAGCATTTTACAAACCTTCCAATATTGGTCGCCACTTTGATAGGGGTAACACTATTTGATTTATGCCCCGTCCCAAGTTGACCCATGCTGTTTGCACCCCATCCATACAATTCACCTTCATCAGTGAGTGCAAGGCAATGAACTAGACCACACATGATTTTGGTAACAACAACACCAACGAGACTTTGAACAAAGGCAGGAACCAACTGGTTTATGACAGAATTTCCAAGTCCGAGTTGTCCATTTCCATTATAGCCCCAGCTGTAAACCTGCAATAAAGTGAGGGTAGCAAAAGGAAAGTAAAAGCATGTGAAAGCAGTAAAAATAAAATATACTTGTCAGTTTCTTTTTTGAGTCTTACCTCCCCATTTTCTAGCAGAGCATGGGTACTGACTTGACCACATGCAATACTGACCACCTTGCGTGATGACAAAGAGTGTGTTACCCTGACAGGTGTGCATTGATTACTGGTTGTACCAGAGCCAACTTGACCACAATTATTTTCACCCCAGCCAAACACCTATTAAGATTTAAAAAAATCAAAATTTATGACACCGTTTTGAGAAGAAACATGATTCTTTAGAAAATGATAGAAAATAGGAAATAATTTGACCTGTCCACACTCAGTTAAAGCAATACTGTGGTGACTTCCACAAGCTACTTCTGCAACCACCAAACTGCTGAGGAAACCTCCAACCATGGTGGGCAGGAGGCCTGGTGTTGATGCTCCATGGCCCAATTCACAGTAAACATTTTGACCCCAAGAGAACACCTGTCCCCTGTCAGTTAGGGCTAAAACGTGAGGTCCACTGCCATATGTGAAACCTATCAAGGGAAGATATGAAGACAGATTATATGCAATCCAACAAAGTAGATGAGTAATGGGTAAATTGTAGCTGGAAACTCACTTTGAATGCCTTTGCCACATAACTGTTCTACACATTGCGGGAACAAGGTGCCCTGCTGATTACCAAGGCCCAGACAGCCATGGGCATTGGAGCCTAGGGCAAACACTTCGTCATCAACAGTGACCAAGAGTGCTTCATTTCCATGAGTGCCTGCCGAAAGGCATAGAATACCATTACAATAAAATTCATACAAGCATTGAAAGAAGGTTTGCGAAAATACTTACCGAACACACAAGCCAAGCGGACCTTCTGACGGAGTGTTGGAGCAAGAAGACTGAATATTTTCCAACGGTCAAGCTCCATGTGAACTGTGTAATGCATATGACATTTCATAAAACACATAACAAAAAGTACAGAATGACAAGAAAAGACAGAAATGTAAACAGGAACAAAAAATTGTCCAAGCAGTTCCAAAGACATGTGGAACAACATCAGCTGAAAAAAATAAAACAATGAGTGATCCACTCTTCCATAAACAACGTACCAGGCGACTGACGTATTTTAAACGTCGTCACCTTCCTTTGATTTAATGGATCCAGTTTGGTGCAACAACTTAACCTTGCAGTACTACACATAAAGTTCTAGACCACCTAAACCCGCGCTGTCAACTGGCATCAGCTGTGAGGTATTTTTAAAGAAACAATGCGCTGCCCACTGCCAGGGGCGGGTATTTCGTTTGAAGTTTGCGAGGAGGGGGGGAGGGAAGAGGAAGGAGTAGGAGAAAAACTCACCAATCCTTGATACTCGCGGTACCGCGGTTTGCTTTTGTGTCCAAACACTGGCGCCACACCACGACGCCCACACGCCCTTCCCTTCCTGCGACGTATCCTACGTCACTTCATTTGTGCAGCCACGGTTGTACCGTGAACTTTGGCTTTGGCTCTATCTATCTCTAAATGTTGATGAATAAGTCTTTCGGTATTCCTCTCGACCTCGACCAACAGCTGATATTTTGTTATTATTTTTCTTTTCATCCGATATTTTTATATTTTCCACGGGGGAGGCTGGGGAGGTCCGGCTAAACGGCGCCCTACGCGAGGCTACCGGCGAAGAGCAGAAAGCTAAGAGGCAGAAGGCGTCGAAAATAAACACCTACGGCTTCGCCGGACGTCCTCTTTAATATTTAAGGGGAAAAAAAATCAGTTTTAGTTTAAATATCAAAGTCGCCTCTGCATTGGTGTGATCTTAGTGCGCACACCAATCATGTCTATAGAAATCGAGTCTGCCGAGTGAGTAATTAACTCAGTATTTGCCGTATGTCCTGGAGGTGTTTGGTGGTTAACCTTTCTTTAGAACAAGTGTTATCAAAGAAAATAATATTTCGAAATTCTGCTGGCATGTTGTTGAAACAAATCATAAAATTTAATTTACTTAGCTTGCTGCGACCGTATGAAATTGTGTTTCTATTCCAAACTTACCAATTCTGTTTTCCTTTCCAGTGTGGTCCGTCTGATACAACAGTATCTCAAAGAATCCAATCTATTAAAAACTCTTCAGACCTTACAAGTATGTCTCTTCTTTTCTGGTAAATGACCATATTTCTCTGTGTGTATGTGTCTGTTTGAACGCTTCTGATTTTGCTTTCACAGGATGAAAGTGGAGTATCTCTCAACACAGTCGACAGCATTGATGGTTTTGTTGCTGATATAAACAATGGACATTGGGACACGGTTTTAAAGGCAATTCAATCATTGAAATTACCTGACAAGAAACTTATTGACCTTTATGAACAGGTAGCTTTCTTGTTATTGCATGCTTCATATTGTACTTCAAAACATGGAACTCATCCTATTTTTGCTTTGCCATACTACAGGTTGTCTTGGAACTCATTGAGTTGCGTGAATTAGGTGCTGCTAGATCATTACTGCGACAGACTGATCCGATGATTGTCATGAAACAGCAAGAACCAGAAAGATATATTCATCTGGAAAATCTGTTGGCAAGATCATATTTTGATCCACGGGAAGCTTATCCTGATGGCAGCACCAAAGAAAAGCGCCGTGCGGCAATAGCTCAGGCTTTGTCCGGTGAAGTCTCAGTTGTTCCCTCATCGCGTTTGTTAGCACTTCTTGGACAAGCACTGAAGTGGCAACAACATCAAGGTCTTTTACCCCCAGGTTAGTACTTGTTAATTTCATATACACAGGGAAGTGAAAATTACCTTGCAGGTCTTTTTCATAAGTAAGGTATTTATTTCAACATTTTCTCAAGTGACATCAATTGCCAATTGTGAATCTTGTTTTAGGAACAACGATTGATTTGTTCCGTGGTAAAGCTGCCATTAAAGAACAAGAAGATGAAAAGTACCCCACTCAATTATCAAAGCAAATCAAATTTGGACAGAAGTCTCATGTCGAATGTGCTCGCTTTTCCCCTGATGGTCAATATCTAGTTACTGGCTCTGTGGATGGTTTCATTGAAGTATGGAATTTTACTACAGGAAAAGTCAGAAAGGATTTAAAGTATCAGGCTCAGGTATGTAAAGTGGCAGAATCTTTAAAATGGGATTCCTGATAAAACTAGGTTTGTTATGACCTTTCCCTCCTCAACCACCACCACCACAAAATTTGCTTAATTTGGCAATTTTTTCTTACAGGACAACTTTATGATGATGGAGGAAGCAGTTTTGTGCATGGCATTTTCTCGTGATTCAGAAATGCTTGCTACTGGGTCACAAGATGGCAAAATAAAAGTGTGGAAGATCCAAACAGGACAGTGTTTGCGACGCTTTGAGAAAGCACATTCTAAGGGCATTACCTCTTTGCAATTTTCTAGGGACAACAGTCAAGTTTTATCTGCTTCCTTTGATACTCATATCAGGTGCCACCAAGGACACAAAGTACATTCAGATGCTCAAATTTTTTTTCTAGGAAGGGGCTTATGTGATATGTTTCTTCTTGCAGAATACATGGGCTGAAGTCTGGAAAACCTTTAAAAGAATTTAGAGGTCACACATCATTTGTAAATGAAGCAGTATTTACTCCTGATGGACACAGTATTCTCAGGTATGAAATCCTATGTGCTTCAACAAACATCATTAACCAGTTTCTACTGCTTTCTCCCAATATGTGATTTTTTAAATTCTAGTGCATCATCTGATGGGACTGTCAAATTATGGAATTTGAAAACGACTGAATGTTCCAATACATTTACGTCCCTTGGTGCTTCTGATGTAGCTGTCAATAGCATCCATGTCATGCCGAAGAATCCAGAACATTTTGTCATTTGCAACAGAACAAACACTGTTGTAATTATGAATATGCAGGGCCAGGTGAGGACCATCAGCTTTGTAGTCGCCCTATTCATCTCTCATTTGGGTTTGCCTAAAACAGATATTTGTTTGCCCTTAGATTGTGCGATCATTTTCAAGTGGTAAAAGAGAAAGGGGTGACTTTGTCTGTGCTATTCTATCTCCACGTGGTGACTGGATTTATTGCGTTGGAGAAGATTTAGTGCTGTACTGCTTTTCTGTCCAGTCGGGAAAGTTAGAAAGAACACTCAATGTAAGTATATCGTAGAAATGAAGCAAAGGTTCTAATTTTATCGTTTTCTTCTGATTGTTGTTTTTTTCGTTTCAGGTGCATGAAAAAGATGTTATTGGAGTTGCTCACCACCCCCATCAGAACTTGCTTTGTACCTATAGTGAAGACGGTCTGTTAAGATTATGGAAACCTTAAATTCTTGTCAGTTTGTTTTGTGTGTTCTTTTTTTCCCCCTTTGACGTGACGGTTTTGTCTGTTGTATAATCACAAGAGAAAAAAGAGAAAATATGTATGATTCAGTATGTTTAGTATGCTTTTAATACATACAGTTTGTTTACAATTCACAAGTATTTACAGCTTTCTAAATCTTACAGGAATGGTTTCAATGACTGGACAAAACCATGAAGTCTGTACACTATGTCATACTATTCATTTACTTTGTACAAAAAAATATATCAGAAGCTCTGTACAAATAATAATGAAATAAAAGTCTTCAACTAAGTACAAAAAAATATTAATTATTCTCCCTCCACTTTGGAATGCAATATATAATTTTTTAGATCACACTTGAAATTGAGTCAACCATCATCAATAAAGTAGTATCCCTGAGAAAAGTTACATTCTCAATCAATCCCTTATACATACAACATCACGAACATTTGGCAACTAAATTAAAAAGAGAGACAATAGAGTCTTTGCACCTGTTGGGTGCAAATGAGTGTCTATTTGTAATATACTGCAATATTCACTACAGGAGAAAAACTTAAACAAGGTTCTGCTGCAATAAATGGGGGAAAAAAAAATGAAAAAAAATCAGGCACCTTATAGGATTCAAGAAACATTACCTAACCACAGAGCCCTAAGTCATGCTGTCAATAAATAAATAACTCCAGAATGATACACCAAAACTTGAAAACATGAGTAGGTTACTTCTTGTCAATAAATAACATTCAACGAAGTAAGTACACTATTATTTTAACAGTGCACATATGGAATTCATAAATACTGGAAGGTTTCATGGAGGAAAACCACAGGACACCTCAAAGGAAATTATTTGCTCCAGATACATTAGGAAATAGGAGTAAAGTAGACATGAGTAAGTCAAGCAGTAATGAGCAGTAACAATCATCTCCCACATAAAGGGAAGCATAGGATAAGCATCTCATTCACCAATAAAATTGAGAAATAGCACCTCAGATCAACAGGCAAAATTCATAACACACAAATCATTTGTTCTTCGATCGAGACTCTTGTAAATAACTTCCAGATAAAACAAGTAACCGGTAACGCTGCTTCAGATTTTTTGCTCGAATGTGTGCAGAAGCAATCTCCACAGTATAATTAGCAGGAAACCAGCCTTTCTCCCGATCACGAATACGTTCACCTTCATACCACCCTATAAGACAATGAAAGAAAAAAAACAAAAAACCCATTAAAAACTAGGCATAGATGATTAGGCCTAAAGAACTACATGAAATGACAAAGACTAACCATCTTTTGTTTTGCGTAGCACATTGACAACATCTCCAACACCTAAAGACAACTCATCAGGCTGCTGAGCCACATAAGGATGCTCAGACCTGACTTGTGGACAGTCCCACATTTCATACAGTTGTTCATTTGGATTGTCAGACTTTGGGGGAGAAACAGCTGCCAGCCAGCGCTCTCTGTCAGACTCACTTCCACAAGACAAGACCTATTTGAGAAACAAAAACATTAGAGAAAAATGCAAAAGACAACTAGAATTATTTAGTTGCAAATTTAGAGATACCCACCATTTCTACAGTTTTGTTATCTTGATTTTGTAACATAGTTAACAAGACCAATTGACGACCTCCTGCACCACCTTTTAAAGGTGGTTGAAGTTGCTGTTGCTGAGGTTGGGGCAGATCTTCCATAGAAGACATCTGAACTAAATTTCTTGGGCAGTGGTCTACAACACAGTAGTTATCTTCACTGTGGAAGGAAAAAGTAATTGGCGTATAGTCAGTTTGCACTAATATAACTACGATAGTCACATAAAGAACATGGAACAATGTTTGAAATTCACCTTTTACGTTTTGTCACAACAAGAATATCAGTGAATAGAAATAGATGCACACTAATTTTGTTGACTTTGCGTCCAAATGTAAGCTTGGCATCGTCATTTCTCCAAATCAACTGTGTCAAAGCACCTGACCTTACAAGCCAACGGGCACTTGAAATAATAGGCACAGGCTTTACACTTTGAGGGAATTCAAGCTGCCGACTAAGCAGCATCATTTCCTCATACCTTTCCATTTTGCGAGCTCCCTCATTGCACTCAGCCACAACCTGTTAAAACGAGGTTTTATATATTACACAATAATAGCAACTTCCTAGTTTATAGTGTCATGCATAAAATATTAAGAAAACTGTAACACAAACCTTATTAAGAGATGCCAGGGCAAGTTCACAGGAATGGTATTCTTCATGCTCTGAATCCAGTCTATTTAATACAGCCACTAGGAGAAGAGGAAGTCTGGTAATTCGTTGCATGGGCAGCATCAGGAATGAATGTAATGAAAGTGACTGGCATTCTGGTGAGCTCTCTAAATGTAGAAGTGCCTCTTGAAATCGGCTGTCACCCTCCCTAAAACAGAGAAATGATCTATAGATCTTTTTTTTTCTTCTTTGAAGAGAAGATATATGTAAAAAAAATAATGTGGAAAGCTACCTGAGTTTCTTCAGAGTGCGATCCAAATATATTTGATTTGTACAATACTTTGTGTAAACATTAAAATATTCACTTGCATGGCGTTTCACAATGTCACATATTCCTTGGAGCATTATGCTTTCCTGCCAACAGTGCTCCATGTCTGCCAAGAATTTTTCTGACCGAGTTCGAACTGTAACAGACACTCGAGGAGTTCAGCTGCTCTACTTGCAAAGAAAAAACGAAAATTTAAATATGAAATAAGATATTATGTGACCTTACCTGGATTAACATTTGCAAACAGGATGCGACGATCGCCTTTTGAAAGAATTGTTTCATCACGAAATTCTGCACTGTTCATAAAATGCTTTTCTAAGACATTAAGAGACTTGACATATGATGCTTCTGATGTTATCAATTCAAATTTAGCTTCCTGCAGCTTCTTTTCATGTGCACTTAGAGTATCTATGAGATTGCAAAAACAAAGCAATACATATTTTCTTTGAATCCATATTTTGAGAATAAATTAAATGCATATGAAAAAGAACAAAATAAAAGATACCTATTACACCACTTTCCCTGACTTCTGGGATTTCACACCATAGAGTTCTATGTTTCCCTTCTCTTGGCCGGATTAATTCCATAGCAGATGGTCGACTTGCTCTAACAATGCCATCCACTATCTCTTCATAACCATCAGAGTCACCTTCTGCAGCTTCTTGCCGCCTCGCTTGTTCAAATACCGATGCATTATAAAATTGATAAAGTGGTTCATCACTAAAAAGTGGGTGCGAAATCAAAGAGTTTGTGTGTCCAGCTGAAGAATCACTGAAGTCTGTTGTTTGACTTGCATCTGAAAAGTACAGTTTGAAAACATTGTTGTGGTGTATGTCACGCAACATAAAACATTAAGCACTCAATATCTGACTTAAACTGAAACAACATACCATGTTCTGATTGTGAGCTGTCATATGGACTTGAACTTGCTGGTATGTTGTCCCATAATCCTGCTTCAGCATACAATGATGTATTCAGTGGATCCTCTTTAGAAAGTTTCTTGGCAGAATCTGTTTAGCACGAATACATAAACAACATAATCCATGGCTGTCATGGCTGAACACTACCTAATCAATTGAGAACTGAAGAAAGATATTTACCTAAAGTTGACGAATCGAACAGGCCACATTCTGCATACCATGATGAACTGGATTTAATTTTATCTTTCTGAGGGCCATTCCTTTTAGGAACTGTAAAAATAAGACCATAAAACATAAAAATCCATTACGAATTTTTACAAATTTGATCAAGGCAGGCATCTACGAAAAGATTTATAAAATTCACCTGGAGGTGGAGGAGGTGGTGGAGAATGGGGCCGCATCGCACTGCTATTTCTCCTTTCACCCCCTGAATTTTGTTGACTAGCTACAGATGGAGGCCGTGGTGGAGTTGGTGCACTAAGACCGCTGCGTTGGCTTGATGGAGATGCGGAATCAGCATAAGTAGAGTTTGAGTCAACCTGTGACACGCTGCAGTGGACGAAAACAAGATATAGAACTTCCAAATTTTTAAAAAGATTGAACATTAATAATGATTAAAACAAATGCCAAAGTCCATACCCTGATGATGACTCATTTCCCACTGCTACTTCTTCTGTTAAATAAAATGTAGATCCCAGTGAAGTTGAAGTGCTCTGACTTCTTCGGAATTTACTTTTGAAGGACCAGTACTTGTTGTTCCCTGCCAGTTGAGTTGAAGACTGACTTTTTTCCATAAGTGGTGTCCGTGGTGGAGATGTCTGAGGAACAGCTGCATAAAAGAAAAATTACAGATTCACTAAATCAGGACAGTGACAGTCCCTTTAAATCAAAGTTATTTTTCTTACACAGAGCAGCTGCTCCTCTGGGATCAACACTGCTTTTCCTGCGCATTCGACTTAGCTTGTTGCTAATATCATTTTTCCTAAGTGACCAGTTCTTCCGCAACTTTTGCATTTTTTTGCCTGCTGCTTCCTTGAATCGCATGACATGCACTCCATATATATTTTCTCTTTGTGGAACTTCTGGTAATTTTCCATTAGGCAACTCAACAATACCCTAAAAGAGCAAGAGCACAGCATTAGCATCATATCCATTTCAGAATTCCTTGTAACAATCCGTATCACACATACCTGAACATTATTGGGATGAGCACTGCGATGTACACCGTCATCATCTGAGTCAGAGTCAAAAGAGTCTATGTCATCTATGGCATCAGGATTCTCATACAGGGACTCGTATGGATTTTCATTATCTGAATCTGTACTAATATCTTCTGTAACATATAAATGAAATGTTATAAATTAGCAAACAAAGAAGATACTATGGAAAACTACAATCAATGTTTAGTTTTCATGTCAGACACAAAAGATATAAATCATTTAAAGAGGTCTGACCTTCTTTCTCCAGGAACAATGACACTTCCTGGGACTCATGTTTGTCACCCAAGTATTCTCTGGTGCGCAGTGGCACTTGCACATATTGTACATGACTGTTTTGCACGTGGCCGTTGGAAGTTGTGTGTGGGTAGTTTTGTTCCGATTTGCTGGTTGGATTCCATGTGATGTATGTGGTTGAAGAAGATGAAATGAAAACTGTGAACAAGTGAAATATTTGTTGCCTGTTGGTCGGACTCATATATCTACAATATGTTGGTTGCTTAATGAAAATCAAAATCTAATTTAAATATCGATGGAAAACAGTTACTCAATTAAAAGCAAAACGTGAACGTATTTTTCGTGAGCACGCTGACTGCGGGGGAAACCTCAACCGCACGGCGGGAAGGTGCCGTGTGGAAGTGCCACCCAAGATCAACAGGTGTCCAACATAACCTCCAAAACCTCTTTACCTTGGCCCGCACAGGGCGGTCTAGGCCTGCGGTAAGTCGGACCCGGTGAGCGGCGGGAGCCATTCAAAGACCCCTGGTTCACATAACCACCACTGTTCATTTTTCTTCATTGTATCCAAATTTGTTAGATCATAAGCACTGCACAATGGGGACAGGACAGGGGCACTGGGGAGCACTGACTGCGCCAGATGCAGACGACACACTCAAACACCTGTCACCAGCACTCGCGGGAAGCTCGAACGCGCGCATCACGCCACACCCGAGGGACACGACACTCGACACGACACTAGCGCACGCGTATGGTCTAGGTCCGGGTGCGAGTCACGAGGCCCTCGGTGCTCGCGGGCAGGGAAGGACGGGTCGGGGCGCGGCGGGAAACGGCGCGGAGAAACACGCTGGGAACACGGACGGGGCGGGTTGGGCCAGCTCGACAGACCAGGCCCACTGGCTGGCTGCGGCTGCGGCTGCGGCTGCCTGGGACTGGGTCGGGTCCCGGCTGCGTTCGTTGCGACACGGAACCAACCGACTCGGAGCTGCGGCCGCGGAGCGCGCGAGCCAGCGGAGCCAGCAGAGCAGACGCCGTGCCGAGCCGAGCCGAGCTGAGCCCCAGCCCAGCCCGGCCCAGCAGCAGCCAAGGTTGTTTTCAGAGCATGACAGGCCAGGCGCCTGCGGGGGAGGGCTGGAGGGGCGGGGCAGGGGTAGGGAGGGTAGGGCAGGGGGAAGGTACCGGGACGGGACGCATACCCACTCACGCCGCGCTTAACAACCTATCCTCCGGCCCCCGGCCCCGGCCCCTGGCAGCAGCAGGCTGTTCATGGGCGGCGCCGCGACGCGTAGCGTAGCGTGGCGCGGTGACGGTATGGGACGGGGACGGCGGTGAGGGGCGGGCCGTCATTCACCCGTCCGCAGGGAGACGAGGCTCCAGTGGGAGGAGAGGAGACTCCAGGCGACACGCCGTCGCCGTCAGGCGCGGCTCCAGGATTTGGCCAAGGGAGAGGTAATTTCCTCGAAAGCGGGGGGGGGGGGGGGTGAGCAATACAATATTTTTTTAAAAATGTGAAAGATCCAAATTTGATTTGACGAGTTGTGCAATTAATGTGAGAAACACATATTCACATTTACATTTTTAAGAAAAATCATTCTACGAAAGACAGTCTAATTTTGTGAGTAACATCTCTACATTCCATTCAAAGCGATTAAAAGTTGACGGCGTGGCGGGGCTGTTGATGTTCCACCGCGAAAAATCATTGACAAGTCAAAACTGCATGTGATATCTAGGGTGATATGGAGGGGTGGCCGGCGCCCTTCGGACGCCACATGGGCCAGGGGGGGGGGGGGGGGGGGGGGGGGTAATTACCCCATCCCCCCCCCCCCCCCTCGGAGCCGCGCCTGGTCGCCGTGCGTCCAAAAGGACCGGCCGCCGCTCCCTGCCGCTCCCCTCCGGAAGGCCACCGCCATCAGTAGCGGCAAAATTCCCACAACTTTCACAGGTGCGGAAGGTGTATGTGTGTGCGTGTGTGTGTGTGTGTGTGTGCGCGCGCGCGTCCGCCGCCAAGGGCCTATGTGCTGCCATGAGCTGCCCTGGCATTGCCCCTGGAGGCTCTGCCCGCCCGCTGCATTGTGTTTGCCGGCAGGTACCACTTGAGCTCGGTCCGGCGTGGAATGGAGTGGCCGCGGGGAGATGCCGCTGCTGCCGCAGCCCACACGCCACCCACGCCCACACGGTGGTCCGAGCTCTGCGGTGCTCTGCCGCGGCCTCTTCGCTGGACCGGAAACTGGATCAGTGACCAGCCGCCGCAAAATGGTGCGCACAGTACGGCAGCGCCGCTACAGTCGAGTCGAGCAAAGCTGCGCCGCCCCGCCCCGCGGTGAGAGCGATGCAACGCCCAAATTAAATCAGCTTGCCCCTGTCCGTCCCTGTCGGTGGCAACCGGGTCGCACAGGTCAATACGAACGCCATCCCCCCAGGACCGGGAAGAGGGGCACCAGACCAGAGCGGACTCCAGGGCGGCAGGCCGAGTTTCGGATTTCTCCATTGCAGCGCCGGCGCGCGCCTGTGCCTCGCGCGCCATGCACGCAGGGGGTCCTAGGCGCCACGCGGGGCTGCGTGGAAAACGACTCGCCTTCTCTGTCACTCCCTGCAACCCGGGCCGAGAGGAGCCGGCGAGGGAACGACACACACCCTCCCAGGCGAGGCGCCGTGCGCGGCGGCGGCAGCTCTGTCCTCATGAAACTGGATCAAATTGCCGGTCTGCGGGCAGTTGTTATGGTCGGCGCTACAACACCGTTCCGTGGTCGTCACACCTGTTCAATTTCAGTAATAGCAATAATCGGGCTGGGTGCCCGACAGGTCCCCACGCTACCAGAAGAAATCCCGTCCCGTCTTGGAACACGTCGGGTTGTTTTGGATCCCTGGTACGCGGCTACGCCCCTGACATGGGGCCTTCCCCAACTGTCACCCCCAGATCTTGATGAAACTTTTTTTGGCTTGATCTACTAGTAATGAAACCCCCGCAAACCAAATTTTATCTGCTATTACAGGCTAGTTTCCGAGATATGATTTTTTAAATTTTCGTTTTTTAATGTTCGGGTCAAAGAGTCCGCAACATGTATGTAGCAATTTAAGGGTAAAAACGAAAATTTAAAAAATCGTATCTCGGAAACTAGCCTGCAATAGCAAATAAAATTTGGTTTGCTGGGGTTTCATTACTAGTAGATCAAGCCGAATAAAAAGTTTCATCAACATCTGGGGGTGACAGTTGCGGAAGGCCACTTGTGAGTCCAAGCCATAAGCGGCGAGGCGCAGAGCGGCGCAGTCTCACGGGCCAGGCTCAGCGGACCCCCCACGGACCCCACGGCGCGAGAAATAAAAGGCGGACGCGGGGCGGCGGCGGTACTCGAACCCGCGACGTGGAGAGACGTTGACCTTTCTGCGGGCATGGCGTGACGTACGGACGGCGCGGACGGCCTGGGTGCCCTGCCGGCTCTGCCGCTGCCGACCCGGTGCCCCGCTGCTCCACACAAGGCCGACCGGTGGTCGTCGGACCGTGCGTGGCGGGGGCCGGCCGTAAGCCAGGGCCAGCCAGGCAAACCAGCACTCGGGACTCGGGTCTGGAGTGCGCGGCCAGCGAAGCAGCGGAGCCCTGCTGCCTTGTGGGTTCGAATACCGGTAGCGAATGGGCGTTTATTTCATTGTCTTGGCTTGCTTTGTTTTGTGGCGGGGCGGGCGGTGTCGGTGTCATCACATGGGACTGGCGACCGGAGCCAGCGGAGCCACCAGAGGGGAGGGCGCGGTGGTTCCAACTTCATGGTCCGTCTCCGACGATGTCTCCGATAGCCCTATGGACGTCTTGCTCTGGCCCTACCACTCGGTAGCCCCGCCGCTGCGCGCTGCTGCGTGGCAGAGGATAGCCAGGAAACACGACGGTGTCCAGCACGACCTGCAGCTGCTGCGCTCTGCTGTGCCGTCGTGCCCCTCGACAACAGCTGCTGCAGCTGCTGCATCCCTGACACGGACGGCCGAGACGACACGCCGCCCGCCGCCGCCCGGCCCGGTGACACGGCGGAGAAATTCATAGCCGTGCTTTCCGCTACGGGGAGAAGCACGGAGAAGGAAGAAGGAGAAGAAGAAAGAAAGATATGAAGTTGATTGCGGTGGCCGATGCACGTTTGAGCATACCAGTCGCGCACCTGCTGCGGCCGCGAACGAGGGGCAATTATAGGCACTCCACAACACGACGATACTGGATATAACTCTCTCCAGGGCTGATGGGGGACGACGGTACCCAGGATCACCGACGGGGAGTGATGTAATCAACGCTCCCCAACGACCTTCGGACGCCCACTACATTATGTTGTTCCGCCGTTATCGGCCAACACGACGCCAAAATCAAATGACACCGAAAACGTCGCGTAGGCCGGCGATGTTGCGTTTTTCCTCGTTTTTTTCCCCTTCAAAATTTGATTTTTCTTCCTCAGAGACGCCTGTCGGGGACACTTTGGTTTTTGTTGTTGCCGTACCGCGGAGCCTTGCCGCTTTCGCCGGGCCGTCATGTCACCGGCAGGGCTGCCACCACACTCCGGCTAATGTCCCGCGCACGCCACGCGACGACATGGAATGCCTCCCGCGGCGCGTCCCGTGTGCCAAGCAGCAGCGGAGCTACCAACCGAGGGAGGCAAAAACCGATCGGCCAACATCTGCGAAGAAAGGCTCAAGGCTCAAAGGCTCAAGAAAGGCTGGCGGAGCGGAGCGCGTCGACGGCGCCGTCTTTCGTCGAAGGGAAGGGCTCGGAGGCAGCGGACTTCCCCCGGAAGCCGAGCGGCGTTTCATTCGCGTTTCGCCTGCGTACACGCACACACACGCATGCATGACGCATGCATGGCCGGTGATGTGGCTCCGGGGGTCGGGGTACGTCGGTGACGGTGACCTTTCGCGGGCTTGTGGCCGCTGGGACAGCGCAGGCTGGGCAGGCCAGTCCCGCCACCACCGCGGCCAGCGCAGCCAACCTCACCGCACCCCGCGGCTGCACATTTGCACAACTGACTCATTGAGCAGTCAGCGGACCTAGCCGTGCCGGGCCGTGTCGGCCTAGCCGAGGGCGCCCCACCCGAGGGCCCGAGGGTTGTCGCAACGCCGGCCGCACCGCCGATTGTCCGGGAGACCGCGCTGCCTTTTCCTCGCCGCCGCCGCGCCGCCCTCTTGCATTCATTAAGTTTCCGACAGGGGGCCGGCCGCGTCAGATTTGACTCCAGCGGCTCCAGCAATGGCTCCAGCAATGGCTCCAGAGCCATGGAGGAGCACCCGGGCCGTGGGGCCGCAGGGAGGGGAGGGAGAATGACATTCACGGGGGAGGGAAGCCAACTCGCGCATTCCGGCGACGCTGCCTCACGCAAGTCCTAGTGTCTAGGGAGAGAGAGAGAGAGAGAGAGAGAGAGAGAGAGAGAGAGAGAGAGAGAGAGAGAGAGAGAGAGAGAGAGAGAGAGAGAGAGAGAGAGAGAGAGAGAGAGAGGGGGGGGGGAGCCTCCGCGACGTGAGGGAGCGCGAACTGCTGGAACGACGGACGCAGCTCGACCACGGCGGGCGGTGCGAGCTTGGGTTAGGTCAGGGTGGAGAGGGTAGGGTTCTCTACTGCGGCCGGCTGCGCTCGGATTGGAAAGTCACATGAATCAGATGGGCAGGCCCAGACACAGCCCGGGCGTTGCACTGCAGGCGCGCGCAGGCCGCACGGACTTGTGTGTACTACGGCGGCGCCGCGGCCGACACGAAACGGCCGCAGGCCGCAAGCCAACGCGCGAACCACACGCCAGCCGCGGGGCTGCGCGCCTGCGGGTGCGACAGGACAGCTGGCACGCTCCCGAATGGAAATGGCCGGCTCCGCACAGCTCCGCACCGGCCACCCGCCCCGCCCTGCGTGGTCAGCCGAGGTCCGCCCGCGGCCCCCCCGCGGTGAGCGCCGGCCATCGGTCGCGGACCACTCCGCCGTCGTGTCGTCGAGGGCCATTTCTCGAAGAAAGACAGAAGAAGAAAGCCGCGCGGCGCCCGGCCTGTTCCGTCTCTGTGCGTTGATATTGGTTGGTATGACTCCGTCCGTGTGTCGTCGCAACATCGACCGGCGCCTGTGGGAGGGGAAACAGAATCGAGACGCCGCCGCCGAGGCCGAGGCCGAGGCCGAGCCCAGTCCAGCCCGTCAAGTGGAGCGGGCTCAGGCTGCTCGGCGCGGCGCGGCTCGGACACATATCGTGCGGCGACAACCGGACCGGGCAGCTGCCATCGGCCGCCATAGCGCTCGCCCGGCCGCCTCATGGCGCCTCACTCATGGCTAATTAGTCTCGTTGTCGGCGGCACGGCGGCGGCGTTGGGCACGAGCTGGGCTGGTCACTACGACTGCGGGGGCTCGGCAGGCCCCGTACCACGTCTCCGCAGCGACACGAAAAATGTCAGACACGAAACACTGGCATTGAGGGCAGGGAGGGGGCGATAGCCCCCTCCCCCCTCCCTTTGGGTCCCCGAAGGAGACCTTTGCCCCCTGAATGTAGACAACCCGCAACCCCTCAAGGTAGGCAACACGTAAAGCATCGCCCCCCCCCCCCTTTCTCGGTTCGTTTTTACTCCCCTGATTGGGCGACGGGGTCGAAGCACTGGGGGTGAATTTCTCATGACACGAACTCTCTGAGCAATAAGCCGAGGTCTGGATATTAATGTTCACGATCTTCCGTTCACGCGCAGTGGCCGACCGTGAGGCCAGCCAGCGCTGCCGCGGGGGCATCTGGGTACGACGGGATGCAACACGGCAACTCTCTCGCCGTCAGAGGTGAGGTAGTGACTGCAATAAGGCCGGCCCCGTACGACCCTCTGCGCGCCTCCGCCGCTCTCTGGGCACAAAAAGCAGCAGCGTGTATGAGCGAGCTGGAGAGAGAGAGAGAGAGAGAGAGAGAGAGAGAGAGAGAGAGAGAGAGAGAGAGAGAGAGAGAGAAAAGCAGCAGCGAGTAGAGAGCGAGAGAGAGAGAGAGAGAGAGAGAGAGAGAGAGAGAGAGAGAGAGAGAGAGAGAGAGAGAGAGAGAGAGAGAGAGAGAGAGAGAGAGAGAGAGAGAGAGAGAGAGAGAGAAAGGGCGGCCGAATGGGATTGACCTGTCCATTACGCACTCTGTACGGCGGCCAGCTGACCTACAACCAGTGACCAGTGTCCGCTTCTGCCTTTCCAGGCCTGTGATGTGATGACTTCCCCGATACCGGCGCAGATGCGGGTTCGAATTCCACCCGGGGAGGAGTTTTGTTTTATCCCTCTTCCACGGCGGTGGGGGCCTTTTGTGCGCGCATCGGCTCGGCTCGGCCCAGCCCGGTTCAGCCCGACTTGCCTGCTGGTCCGTGCCTCCGTACCGGTATGTCCTAACTGCACGGAGCGGTGGCCGGCGTACGTGGGTACAGGCCGGGCCGGGCCGGACCGGGCGGTCCCACGGCTGGCCAGGCGAGCCCACAGCCCACGCCCCTCGGCTCCGGGCTCTCCGGGCCGTGCCGGTGTTGTGGCCGCCGCGCCGTGGCCGCGCAGGTCGTTATGATGTCACCGAGCATACTGGTCTGGTCCAGGGAGGCGGGGGGCGTTGCGGGGCGAGGTGGCGGCTCGCGGACGGGCCTTGAGATTCTTTTTGGAGAACGTTTAAGGCTAACGCGATCGCCGCTCACCACGCTGCTGACATCTGGCGGCGGAAGCCGGAAACGACACCCGCGTCGCCACCAGTGTTTCGCCAGAAGAGTAGGCAAAAAGGAGCCCAAACACACACGTGTAAAGATTGTGCCTAACTCCGCCTGTCTACTAGGCAAATTGCCAACTGCCGTGACATGTTGCCTAGTAGGCAGGTGCAGGTAGGCACAGGCACAATCTTTACACCTGTGTGGTTGGGCTACTTTTGCCTACTTCTCTGGCAACACTGGTCGCCGCACTGGTCCGCACCGAACTGCAGTGCAGCTCTGGTTAATATCAGTGGTTTCTCCACGTGTTCCGCACAAAGAAACAAATAATTAGCAAGCCTATTCCCCCCTTCCTCCCCCGGCTTGCAAGAGTAGGACAATGTCTCACTGGTCAATTGCCGGCCTTGACGCAGCCGTGGGACTCTCTCAAACGCATAGTGATTCCCGGGCCGCGACCCGCTTCGTTTGTAATGGAAGCTCCGCAGCACCGCGGAAGAGAAGAGACGCAGAGCAACCGGCCGCGGACAATTTTATCTTTTCTCTGCTTTTGCGAAACGAAGACGACAAAGAGGTCAGAGAGAAAGGCGCGTGCAAATGCCGTCCTTTTGTCGCCATGCCGCCCCGCCGTGCCTCCTCGGGGCATTTGCCAACAAAAGCTGCGCCGCCGCGAGATGAGCTTTCAGTTTCGCGGTGACGATGGTGGACAGAGCTGGAGCCTGGAGCCGCCTGCCCCCGGAGGGTAGGCATCCCAACTGACGCCGCCAGTTCGCAGCCCCGCCATGTGCCCGACGGCAGCGCCACCGTACGGTCATGACGTCATGCCGGCCGCGCGCCCGCAGTTGGCCGCTCCGCCGGCAGAGCGCGCTCTGCAGCTGCACAGGGGGGCGGCAGCAGGGCCGTAGTCGGACTTGGGTTTCGGAGGGGGATATGTCGCGCTAGTTGCCTACATTCAGGAGTTTGTTATACGGGTTGCCTACTCCGGTCGCCGGTTTGAGGGTGTTACCCCCCCCCCCCCTCCCGGCTACGGTCCTGGGTGGCAGGGGCGGCTGGCGGCCGGCGTCAACACACCTCAGAGCCAAGATGATCCGACCCACTAGGAAGGAAAAAAGTCACATACAGGAAAAGGCGGTCACCGACGAACCGACTGAACCCAAGTCCGTTATCATCGAGTCCCCCGTTTCAATTCGCAGGCGGCGCAGTAATCTAAACCTAATCGGATTGAAAAACCTGACCGGGCAAATATACGTCGGCGCGGCCGCGTCCCGCACGACGTTGATAAAGAAAGCCGCCGGCGTCCTTGTCACGCCCTTCTCTCCCAGGATCTCGTACGGCACACGCCATTCACCTGGGCCAATGGGGTATTCCGGAGCAGGACTTGACCGGAAACAAGAAGACAAGAATTTAAAAAAAACGGATACGGAAGCTAACGGCATGGAACGGTACGCAGCACGTGCCGCACCGTCAGCCACGAGCCGACTCAAAAATCTGGAGGCTTAGCTCTCGCTGACGATGTGTCACGACCATTTTGGTAGGGCGCAGACTTCCACCGCACGGCCTGACCGAGTGCATCCTCCGGCCGCGCGGGATAGTTGCGGCGCTGCGTAACCCTACCAAATGGTCGTGACATACCGTCAGCGAGAGCCAAGCCTCCAAATTTTTAGAGTCGGTTCGTGGCTGACGGCGCGGCACGTGCTGCGTAACTTTTCATACCGAAAGCTTCCGTATCCGCTCTTGTAATTCTTGTCGCTTCTTCTTGTTTCCGGTCAAGTTGTACTCCAGATTCCCATTCGTGAGGATTCACGACGACACTACGCACGGGGAAAATAGATCAGTTGATCCAACTCAAATCTCAGACAAACCTCAGATTTTTAGCAGCCTGAACTAAGTTCCAGTTCAGCCAGCGAAGCGTTAGTTGGTTCAAATAACATTTCCTTGAGAGAACAAATATTGTAAGTGGCGGCTACTGATCAGGTTGGTTGTCTAAAATTTGAGTTGGATCAACTGATCTTTTTTTCTCCGTGCGGGTGCCCTCGTGACCCGCGGTCCTGCTGTGGTCCTGCCTGACGTCTGAAGTCGCCCGGTCACGTAGCCGGCACGCGCGTGGGAGGCGTGGGTCAAACGGTTGGGGATGAGATCCGTAGCCGCAGCCATGATCGACCTATCGATCGGCTGATCGACTCGGCCACCGCAGAGGGTCCTGGGGGCCCGGGGGTCCCAGAGGTCCCAGAGGGCCCGCAGGGCATGACTGTCGCAGGCCGGGTGCGGGCCCTGCCTAAGCACTGCCTCAGCCCTGCCTCAGCCCTGCCTCAGCCCTGCCTCAGCCCTGCCTCAGCCCTGCCTCAGCACTGCCTCAGCCCTGCCTCAGCACTGCCTCAGCCCTGCCTCAGCCCTGCCTCAGCCCTGCCTCAGCTCTGCCTCAGCTCTGCCTCAGCCCTGCCTCAGCTCTGCCTCAGCCCTGCCTCAGCCCTGCCTCAGCCCTGCCGCACGCTGGAATCCGGAGCGGTACACGTAATTTGGCATTTGGTCCGGAGCGGACGCACGCCGCCTTTGGCATGTGCGCGCCTTGCATGGCATAGCATGACCGAGCTTGCGCAACGCTCTCTAGCGGCACTTAGAGGCAGTCCGTGTCCAGCCCAAAGAGAGCCTGCAGGGTCGCCTCGCCAACAACAGCACAACTACTCGCCTGACCGATCAGCGGTGCCAGCGGCTGCCCACGCGGCAAGGGGCGAGAGTGAGAAACAGCAGTGTGCCCAGTAGTGTCGCGTATGCGATGTATGCCGTGTAAACTGTTCTGTGGTGGAGTTGTTTTGTGATTTGTCCGTGCTGTTCTTCCAACTGGTTTGGCCACGTGCGTTCATGGGAAATGGGTATCCCGACGTCATCGGCAGTACCTCAATTTTAAAAGTTAACAAACAATTATTTTTTTTGTTTTTTGTTTTGTGTGTATGAGTGTGTGCGTGTGTTTTTCTTCCCCGACGCAGATACTCACCTCTTCTCCGGGGGCTCCGGGTTCTCTGCGTGCGGACCTTCCTGGACCAGCTGGTGGCCCTGCGGCGGCGGGGCTGGTCGCGGAACCTGGGAAAGAGAGGTGCGTCAGTTACATCTCGGTGATCGTGACCCCGCGCAGGGCTCTGGTGCCCCGCGTGGGGCCCCCTGGGGCTCACACGGTTGTTTTCGCCGTATGGGGCGCATTTAAGCGCGCCTTAACAGCACCATTATCGCAATCTGGGCTGGCTGGCACCGTGGGGCGCCGTCCGTGAGGAGCCGCTGAGGCCCCCGAAGCCCTCCGGCAGCCCCCTGGGGCCCCGGGAGCTCTGCCGGCTCTGCCAGCTCTGCCGGGCTGCACTCGGACACCCCCGGACCATGGCGGCGCCGGTATGCGCTCCTCTCCTCAACACACAACACCGATCCCATCCCACTGCGTGTGCGAGTCCTTCAGAGCGGCTGATCCTTGCGATCAGGCGCCATGTCGTCAGTCGTGAAAATACTCATCACGACTTGATCATCCTTTTCTTTTCCTCGGATCGTGCAGCCCGCGGGGCGGAGGTTTCTAAGAGTAGTGTTGTCGTTGACGTTGGTAAGTCGCGGCCTGTCTGTCTTCCTGTCTGCTGTCTGCCTGTCTTTCTGCTGCAGCCGCTCACTCTCGATCAAATACGATCTGCGGTTCGGCGACAGACACACCGACCCCAGGCCGAGCGCTCGTAGAGCTCGGCGCGTGGAGCGGAGGAAAAAAACGATAATCATCTGTGACACGCTTATACACCGCTCCGCTCGGTCCGCGTCTCGCGACCGACTTGGAAGAGATTATTCGGGTCTCGATTCGCGTCCTGGTGGCATACCTATTCGCCAGGCGAATTGGAGACAAGAGAAGACAGCGCTGTACCGGTGCGGCAGAAAGAAACAGGCAGCTGCTGCTGCTGAGATAGCTATTCCACTGCAGGCTGGCAGGCTGGCAGAGCTGGCAGCCGAGGGTCAGGTGGCTAGCGGTAGCAACGGACAAGATTTTACCTAGGGTCGCGACAAATTATACACACTACAGCCTCATTAGAGAAGCAAATGACGCAAAAAAGGGGTACATACGCGCGCGCGCGTGTTTGTGTGTGTGTGTGTGTGTGTGTGTGTGTGTGTGTGTGTGTGTGTGTGTGTGTGTATGTGCCGTGTAGCTGCAAGGGCTCATCAGCCCGTCCTAATGGCCGAGCCTGTATGCCAACATGACCAGCCGGCCCGCCAGGCGGCTTCCCGCGGCTTTGCTTCTTTTCTTGCATGTCGCATGAATCACCGATGACTAGTAGTTCCTCGTGTCGTTTATCTCTCTCTCTATGTACAGTGGATGCAAAAACAGTGTCCGACGCGCAGAGGCCTCCACTGATATGAGAAAATACGACGGTGTAAAAAATAAAAAGAGATAAAGGAGGATTCGGAGCGCTTCGAGGAGGATGTATGTGTCTTGTCTTGTAGTACCATAGGCCTCGAAGACCCTTAGGTGAAACCGTCAAGGGATCTGACACACCCGTGCGTACCCCCCTCGGCCCGAGCCCCCGGCAACACCGGTGTAGGAGCGAAGCTGAGCGGCCTGCTAAGAGAACCTGTCCCCCTTAGGGGGCATCCATATACCACGTGACCCAAAATAGGCCACTTTTAGACCCCCCCCTCCCCCCGCGTGACCTGGCTAACCTAACCTTCCCATGTATTTAATATAGGAGCGTGACCTGGGGCTGACCCCCCCCCCCCCCCAATTCGGTCACGTGGTATGTGGATGGCCCCCTACCGGATGGTTAAACCAGCTTTTCTTAACCTCCCCTAGGTAAGCCCGGCCTCCGTCAGGGCCCGCTAGGCTGACTCCAGCGGTGGTGGTGGGGTCCCGGGGACGTGGGGGCTAGTAGAGCGGGTATGGTAGTATGGTATCCCAGGGGTATTATAGCGGGCGACGGTGGTCTGCAAAAGAGTGAAGAGGGGGGGGGGGGGGGGGCAGCGTGCGGCGTGCGTAATGCGGGGGAGGGGGGTGTTGCCGGGGGCTAAGGCCCCGTCAGGTAGGTCCTCGGCGGGTGAGTAGGAGGAAATGGCTAAGAATATAGCAGCATCCAACAGGAGGCAATAAACTGAAGAGTATGCGGTAGGAAACTCACAAGGCCTTTGCCCTACCTCTGTTCCACGCACAAGGCGAGGCGAAATACTGCAGTAGCGCGCCTGCCGCTCTAGGTACCGTACCCTCCGGTACCTCGGGCACTCCCTCCGGCCCCCGGGGCCTCCATGCTGTAATTGACAGAGAGTAGCGCGCTGCAGCGGTCGGCGAGGACCTGGCGAGGACCGCCCCCACTACGGCCAGGCTCTACTAGCCCAGGCCAGCCCTAGCCTACCTAGCCCACCGCGGCTGCAACGGGTACATACCGAAACAGCTGGCATAATGCCGGGCAAAGCGTGGGAAGGAGCGTGGCGATAAAGATGGTATCAGGGGAACGGGCTCACAAAGCTGACAAACTGTTATACGTGCGAGACCCGGGCCGCCGCCGGCCGCCTCACCGCGCACTAACTATCACGGACCCCCCCCCCCTCCCCCTCTCCCGCCCAAAATTTTGTGACCCAGATTTATCCCTGCTGTGCTGCTTCTCGGAGCGGTTTGTATGCCGCGGGCAGTCGACCCCTGAGGGAGGACCGGTGCTCGCCACCGGTGTCGGCGTGTACAGTATGGCAAACTTCGGCATGGGCGTTGCGTTCGGTGAGGTGTGAATGAGTAAACTGCCGGAGACCGTACAAGGTCTGGAGGCCGGGTCCCCTGTTCCTCTTCACCTCGGGGCTCGCGCGCCGGTCGGCCGGTCGGAAGCCGCGGCGCGCAAATATAAACACGTACGCGCGTTTGTACGGGCATAAAAAACGATTGAGGTCCCGGAGCTTAGATCCTCGCTGATGGGACATCAGTGTCCCGTGACCGCAGTGCTGCTCAGCCAGTGCCATGTACCCCCGTGACCGCAGTGCTGCTCAGCCAGTGCCATGTACCCCCGTGACCGCAGTGCTGCTCAGCCAGTGCCATGTACCCCCGTGACCGCAGTGCTGCTCAGCCAGTGCCATGTACCCCCGTGACCCCCCGTGACCGCAGTGCTGCTCAGCCAGTGCCATGTACCCCCGTGACCGCAGTGCTGCTCAGCCAGTGCCATGTACCCCCGTGACCGCAGTGCTGCTCAGCCAGTGCCATGTACCCCCGTGACCGCAGTGCTGCTCAGCCAGTGCCATGTACCCCGTGACCGCAGTGCTGCTCAGCCAGTGCCATGTACCCCTGTGACAATAGTGCTCCTCAGCCATAGTGCTGCTCAGCCAGTGCCATATACCCCTATGACAATAGCGCTGCTCAGCCAGTGCCATATATACCCCTGCCGAGGCCGAGGCGGAGCCCATGTCAGGGCCGGGTTTCTCTCGGCGGACTGTGACACCCTCACCTCCCCGATTAATGCCCGTGGGCCATGTGCGACGCCCATGCCGGTGAGCGGCGTCACTGGTGTGGTATTGGCAGAGGCCACACAGATGTTTTAATCGCCGGCGCCGACGACGAGAGTGTGACCCCGACAACTCCGTCAACAACGTCTCCTCCTCCTACTCCGTCTCGGGAAGGAGGGGGGGGGGGCGGCGAGGGGCCGGTGGAATCGGAACGAATCGAATAGCTCGGCGGAATGGCGCAGCCCCCACCGCGGAATCGAACCGCGACTGGGACCATCACCATCACTGGGCGACCGCCACCACCACCACCGTCAGCGCAGCCGGCTACGTGACAGGGCGGCGGCGGTTCCCACATCAACCCAGCATCAGGTTCGACCCGAAATTCGAAACTCACCCTCCGGAACCTTACAGCAGAATCCTTCCCAACTTTTAAAATGTGTATTTTAAAGCTCAAAGCTTAAGCCTAAAGCAACACAGCCTAACTCGAGAATCTATCGTATACTCACACGACGATGGTCTCCTCGTCGTCCTGGTCCTCCTGGTCGGTGGGCGTGTTGTCCAGGTCCACCCACTCGTCGCTGGTCTCGGACAGCGGCACGCGGCCCGGCTGGACGGCGCCGGGCTGAAACGGCAGCTCCAGCACGGCGGCCACTGCAACAGCAGACAGTCAGTAGTGAGCGAGCGGCATTCAATCAAACCGATAATCCGACGCGTTTTGCATAATCAGCGAATAAATGACCACGCGGCTGGATACTCGCGGGAGCTGCCCCGTTCCGAATATTGATGTGTGCTTATTTCGGAGGCGGTCGGCGTCGGCGGCACTGATTTATTCCCGCCGTTGGCATTGGCTTTTTCGCGCGCGGCCACCTTCAAATGTTAGCGGTACAAGACGCAGCTGTGGGTGAGGAGAGGGGGTGAAACGGGGTGATGGAAGGGGGTCCAAGACTGCCAATAACCCCTTGGCGCCGTACAGACAGCACGCAAGCACAACAGCGCCGGGGCGGGGCCGCAAACTGCTGCTGCCGGCCTGCCAATCAGAACCATTCTTGTCGCATACCGAGCGGAAAGGAGATGGAGAGATGCAGAGGCCGGCGTGAGAGAAGAGAGAGAGAGAGAGAGAGAGAGAGAGAGAGAGAGAGAGAGAGAGAGAGAGAGAGAGAGAGAGAGAGAGAGAGAGAGAGAGAGAGAGAGAGAGAGAGAGAGAGAAAGAATTTGAATTTGGTTTATTACGAAAAAGTACAAAAGACTATAAGTCTTATCACTGTTCATCAGTTAAGAGAGAGTTAAGAGAGAGAGAGAGAGAGAGAGAGAGAGAGAGAGAGAGAGAGAGAGAGAGAGAGAGAGAGAGAGAGAGAGAGAGAGAGAGAGAGAGAGAGAGAGAGAGAGTGAAAGAGAGAATGAAATTTGAAAAGTATTTGTCATCGAACTGCTTTTGGTTTCTTTGCGTGACATATCACCCCTCGTTACCGCCGCTTGTATGAAAGCTGATTTTTATCTCAGCTCTCGCCGAGGAGCCGCCGCCCCGCCACCGCAGCCCGTGCCGAAAACATTACCATGCGTTTCAAAGGCTCGGTGGTGTTAAATACTCGCGTCTGGTCAAGGCAATGGCGGCCCGTGCAGCGGCCGGCAGCGCTAGCGCTATTCAGGCCGCACCACCGCCTGCCGCCCGGGCCGGCCCGGCCCTGCCCCGGGGCTGCGGCTGCGTACGAACCGAACGCCGACGTTTCACCCAGCACAGGCTGGGCAGGGCTGGCACCGACAGGGCGGGCGGGTATTGTGCTTCGGCACGCGCGGCGCCCAGAGGGATTTGGCGCGGTCAGAGATACTCTCGGACGCGGTGTTTGCCGGCAGAGGTTGGCGTCCGGAGCCGCGGGGGCGGTGCGGGGGCGGTGCGGGGGCGGTGCGGGGGCGGTGCGGGGGCGGTGCGGGGGCGGTGCGGGGGCGGTGCGGGGGCCACGAAGCAGATGGGGGTCGTGCCATAAAGGCGGCTGCCAACGAAAAGCAACAGCGGCAGAACGGCGGGTCACACGGTGATATCGGCTCAGCGCGGCTGGCGGCAGCACCGGCCAGCGGCCGCAGGCGCGGAGGGGACGGACGGGGGCGGGACGAGGTGACCCTGCGCGCTCGCACGGCCGCCGCCGGCTACAGCCCCGCGGCCATCGGCAGCGGTGACGGCCCCCGTGTCTGCCGGCGAGGTCGTCGGGGGCGGTGGGAGGGAGCCGCCGCCGCCAGCACCAGCCGCCCAGCCGCCCCGCCGCCCCGCCAGCTGACAGAGTGAGGCACGAGACCACCGGGACGGTGTCGCACACAGCACGTGAGGAGCGCCTGCGAATGGTAGGGTAGGCCAGCCCGCACGACACGCGTGCATGTAGACGTCGGGGTTTGCCTACCCATCAGGCGCTCATCGCTCACGGGCCTGCGAACGCCGACGCCTCGCCGCCCCAGACGAGGTTTTGACCATCTCCGCAGCCAATAGCCCCGCGCCCGCACCCCGGTCCCCATTGTGTTCCGGGTCAGGGCTGCCTCTACGTGGCCGGCATACCGAGCGCAAAAAGGAAAGGAAAGGAGAGGGGGGGGAGAGAGTGTGAGAGAGTGAGAGAGAGGGAGAGGGAGGGAGGGAGGGAGGGAGGGAGAGAGGGAGAGAGGAGAGAGAGAGAGAGAGAGAGAGAGAGAGAGAGAGAGAGAGAGAGAGAGAGAGAGAGAGACGGCCTGGGTGGGCGCTGCTGGCGCTGGGGCACGTGTCGTCTGACCTAGGACACAATGGCACATACCCGGCCCAGTTGGGCCCGGCTCGTACGTGTGCACACAGCGTGCCGTGCCGTGCCGTGCCGATACGCGTGTCGTTGAACGGGATCCTCGGTACATCCGTCCGCTCCGCCCTCCGCGTCGTACAAGTGACCTTACCTGCCATGGCCTGCTCGTCCGTCAGGGGCTCGCCGTAGATGCTGTTGATCTTGCCGCAGTAGCTGCTGGCGTTGCCGGCACTGCTGCTCCTGCTGCTGCTGCTACTGCTGCACGTGCTGCCGTGTCGGCCCACACCCACACCCCCGGCCCCGGGCACCCCCGGCGGCAGCAGAGGCAGCCCACCGAGCCGTGTGGGCGGAGGGCCACCGCGGTTCCGAGGCCGCACTAGGTAGATGGCCTCGTAGACGCCACTGGTGGAGACGGTGTCCTCCGCGACGCCCGCCGCTGGCAGTGTGGACGTGGCCGGTCTGCGCTCCGACAGCACGTCGTCGTAGATGTTGTCGTCCGCCTCTTCCTCCTCGGCGGCGGCTGCAGCGGCGGCGGCGGCGGCTGCAGCGGCGGCGGCGGCCTGCCCAGCACTGTCCACGAACTGGTAGCCTTCGCCCTCGCAGTCGTCGTAGTTGCCGCCGCCGCACGTCTCGTACACCTCCTGCTGATCCTCCTCCTCAAGCTCCTTCGGCGCGGTCTTCTTCACGTTCACGCCGATGTCGTCGTAGATGTTCTCCGTGTTTGGCACCACGTCGTCGTACAGCTCGTCATCAGCGTCGTGGTCCTGCTGGTGGACTCCCCCGTCGTCAGCGTCGTCGCCTTCCGGAGTATCCGGCTGCACCACTACGGCGGGGACGGCGCGGAACGAGGGGCCGTCGTCGGCGTCCTCCCTCGGGTTCTTCTTCTTCGGCGGCGGCGGCGCGGACCGCCACAGGAAAGAGCTGTTGGCCTGCGGCCTGTTGACCTGCAGGTCCACCGCGTCGCCGCCCTTCGCCACGGCATTGCGCGAAGGAAGTGCGGGGGGCTCCTCTGGGGCTTTGGCGTCTTCTTTGGTGGGGATTGGAGCGGAGGCGCTGGCGACAGCAGCGGCGCCGGGGATGGAGTCGGCGGTGGGCTCAGCTGGGGTGCTGGTGTCGGTGGTGGCCGCCGCCTTGTCCAGTACGCCCTTCACGGCACCGCAGTCACTCACCGGGGGCGGGGGCGATGATGGCAACGGAGGTATGGCATCAATGTCGTCATCGAAGTTGACGACGACGAGTCGCTTTGACGAGTCCTCGGACAGCACCGACTTTGCCGTCTTGAGGAGCGTCTTGTTGGCGTGTGAGCGTCTGCGAGCGCTGCCGAGGCTCGGGCTGGCTGGGCTGGGAGGCCTCGCAGAGGTGGGTCTCCTCTTCGCAAGGCCTTTCTTTGGCACATCGGATATGGCAACGGCCGGTTTGGGGGCCGTGGGGGTGGCCGCAGTGACGGCCGTGGGGTTGGAGTTCGCGGGGGCGGCTGCCCCGTCGGCAGCTGCGCCATCGAGGTGACCGGGGGTGCTGGGCAGGTCTGGTGCGGGGAAGGGGGAGGGCGCTGACTCGTCGGTGGGGGTTTGCGTGGTGCTGTCCTGAGTGGCAGGCCTCTCCCGTGCCGGTGGCTCCTGGGGGTTGGGGTTGGGGCTGGTGCTTGGGCTGGGGCTTGGGCTGGGGCTTGGGCTGGGGCTTGGGCTGGGGTTGGGGTTGGGGTTGGGGCTGGGGTTGGGGTTGGGGTTGAGGGTGGGATTGGGCTGGGAACTCGGCAGGTGTTCACCGGTGGGCTCGAAGATCTTGACAGCGGCCTTGACCTTGTTCCCGCTGGTCGGGACGCGCGTCTTGGCGAAGGACGGGCGCTTCCGCAGCAGCGCCAGTTTGGGCTGCTTGCCGTCCTGGAGGTGGTGGATCTTGGAGCTGAGCGCCACCACCTCGTCCATGATGGCGGCGGGCACGGACCTTATCACCCCCGCGCGGTTGCCCACGATGATCTTGATGTCCGAGGGTAGCCGGGTAGGTGAGAGGGCATCGCCGGGAGACGTGGGCGGCGAGGTACTGGTCTCCTCCATGGAGTTGAACTTGGTGGCGAGCGCCTGCACGCGGCTGTTGCGGGCGGCGCGGTTGGCCGGGATGGTGACCTTGACGGCCACGGCCGCCGACACGGCGGGGGCGTGCTGCCGTGACTTGAGGTTGGTCCGGTGCGACGCCACCTTGAAGGACAGCTTGCGGGCGGGGCTGGCCGCTCGTCGTGACCGCGCCTCGGCGTCCGAGCCCTTCCGCGTCAGCGCCTCTCTCCGCAGCGACGTGGCGACCGCGGCTGCCCCGACGGCCCCGGCCCCGCGCTCCCGCCACCAGTCGTCCCGCTTGGCTCCGTCGGCTTTGGGCCGGGACGCCCCGTTGGGCGCCGCGGCTGCGGTGACGGCCGCCACCGCGACCGCCTTAGCGCCAGCCGAGGCGTCCTTCCCGTTCACGGTCTTGGCCTCGTCGATCACCGGCTTGTTAGCGGCAGAGGGAAGCGGAGTCTGCTTGGCCGAGACGTTAGCGACGCGGGGTTTGGCGCTGTCATTGGCCCGGTTCTTGTTGTTGTTGTTGTTGTTGTTGTTGTTGGCGGTGTTGTTGGGCTTGTGGCTGGGCTTGGCCGGGAGGCCGGGCGGCTCCTTCTTCTCAATGGGCGGGTCGATGAAGCGGCAGAGCGCGCTGCGCTTCCCGTTGAGGCCCAGGCCCCCGTCCTGCTGGTCGGTGATGACCTGGTGCAGCAGGGACTTGAGGGCCGGCCGCACGCCGCATGCCTCCTCGCCGTGCTCCCCGCCGTGCTCTCCGCCGCCACCCACGTCCTCGTCGGCGGTCTTGGCCTTCATGGCGTCGTCCCCGCGGCACGCGCCGCCGAGGCCGGAGCGCGGCGCCGCTCGTCCATTCACGGCGTCATCTGCAACAAACATGGACCAGGCCAATGTCAAACACTACCAAACATGAACAGTGACATGTTATCACGCTGATAAACGACTGGCCCCAGCGCGCCTTTTCCTTTCACCTCGCTTCACTGTTATTGCGAATCCGACTATAGACTACCAAACTAAGGCAAATCGCGCACGTGCAGCCGTTTTCACTACGCGAGCCGCGAGCTCTCCTCTCAGGGGGGACAGGGGCAGGACGGCCGCGGGCAGCCAGCCCCCGGGGGATGTCTGCTACCCGCCTACCCGCCGGGAGTAGTGAAAGGTTTCATTTGCCGTCATGTCCTGTGGCTGTGGGGGAAAGGAAAGGTGTTTATGGGTGCTTTTGACACCGAGCCGAGCTGCGCCAACAACAACTGCCTCCGATTTTATCTAAATGCGGCGTCCAGAGGCGCGGCCGCCCGGCTCCACGGGCCCCGCGCCAACCACGCTCCAGCAGGGGCTGCGTACGAGAGAAAGAGAGAGGGGACGAGGGCCTTTCGGCGCGCGCGAGCGAGACAGCGACCGCGTCCGTCGAAACAGTA
>CM076249.1:16932185-16934685 GCA_038380765.1 Odontothrips loti
AGATCCTCTGGTAGTCGTGTGGGGTGATGCGCAGCTCCTCCTTCTCTATTCCTAGGGGTGCTACTGAGAGAACATCTCGAAAGCCCATTACTTGTTAAGACCTGTGAGAGAGTATCGAGTACAACTGATATCGGGTGCGGGCACATATGAGAACGTGTCCATAGCCTTCCTCTCCCTATTTGCTTACCCAATACCCAAAAATAAATAACTAGGGTGTAAGGGATTTCCTTTTATTTTCTCTCCTTGAACACTAAAAGCAGAGACCGAGGAGACCCCTACCCGCCCTGCCTGCAACGCGGCGCGGCTTCCGATTTTCACGCCTCGCCTCGCCCAGCCCAGGCCAGGCGGGGCCGCCGCAATTGGCCGGCAACGCAGTCCGTACTCCATTTCTCTCTTTCCATCCTGCCGGTCCAGCGAGGATGCTGCGGGGCCCGGCGGGGCCGAAGGATCCGGAGGAGCCACTCCGGGCCACTAGTCCACCTGTTATTCATGTATATAGAAAGCAGCAAACGTACCGAGGGGGAATTACTTTCGCGGTGAGGAACCCGGAAAGTGTGTGTGTGTGTGAGAGAGAGAGAGAGAGAGAGAGAGAGAGAGAGAGAGAGAGAGAGAGAGAGAGAGAGAGAGAGAGAGAGAGAGAGAGAGAGAGAGAGAGAGGGATCATCGAAGACGATAGAGGGTCACCACACGTCCTGTCGTCGTACTTTTCTCGTAACGAGAACGGACGCAATGTAGGAGTGAAACGTTGTCGCGGGCGTAACAGATGAATCGAGCTGAAAGTCGCGAGAGGAAACTCGGGGAGGAACTCAGGGAGCGCGTTGGGCCGGGTAATTTATGACTTGCGAGGACGCCTGCGTGCGTGAGCGTGCGTGTGTGTGTGTGTGTGTGCGTGTGCGTCTGGCGCCGGTGCCACGCCGGCTGCTGCCGCCGGTGCATCGACTGCTCCGGCGAGAGTCGACGTTGTCAGGTCGTTGCTCGTTATCAACACATCACATGACAGAGCCACTTCTTCTTTTTCTTTTCTTCTTTTCGCGGCCGCCTCCAAGCAACCTCAGCCACACCTAGCGAAAGGGAGCTGAGCTGCTGCGGGACCAAAGCGGACGGCCCCGCCGCCGGTGTGACGCAGAGGAAAGCCGCCCCAGCCGTCCCAATACATCACACACACATGCACGCGCGCACACACACACACACACAGAATGATTGTCCTGCCCCTGCGTCATCAGACACCCGTCAGTCATGCGGTAAAGTCTATTTACTCTCAGCGTAATGCCGCAGGGAAATGGCGCTGCGCCCGCGCGAATGATAAAAATCGACGATGGACACATTTTTCAGTGCGCGAGAGGCGGCGTCGTTGTAGATGCATGTCGTGACTTCCTCGTTTCCCTCAAACTCCAACTCAAAGGGAAAAGTAGGGAAAAAAATTAGTGGGAGGGTGATGAAATTGTTTCCGTGTAAAATTGACCTTTTGGCGGTGCCGGTGCTGCACACTACTGCTGTTGTTGTCTGTTCGCTGCACCTCGGGCACCTCGGGTACCTCGGGTACCTCGGGTACCTCGGGTACCTCGGGTACCTCGGGTACCTCGGGTGGCAGGTCAGGTACTAAGGGTACCCATGCCGTTGGCGTGGAAACCTACTGCCATTTTGATGTCCGTGAAAATAAAAGTGAACCAAAGTCAATATAACCGATTTAGAGTCAAGATTAAACAGTCTTTTTTTTTTTTGGTGTGTGTGTAAAGTAATGGCACGCGACTGTTGATGGGGGAGCGAGCGATGCCCTTTCGATTTCTTCCCAGAGGGCTGTGCTGCCAAGACTACAGCTGCACTGGATGGCATCCGAGGAATAATTGGCACACGCACACACACAACACGCACAACACACACACACACACACACACACACACACACACACACACTCGCGAACGCCGCAAGCCGCACAACTGCAACAGCAACAACTATCGGATGGGACTACCACGATGCCGGCCGGAGCCAGCAGCACTTTCGTTTTTCCAGAACGAGCCGCCGAAGCCAAAATAACGAGCGGTGGAACGGGCGAGGCGGGCGGGACGGGTGTAGTGGGAAGAGTGGGGGCAGAGGTGTTCTTACGACAAGATGAGTAGAGTAGTCATTGAAGGCCTCAAAAAATATTTCCACAAAGTTTTCACAACAGCAATTATTTATCCAAAAATGTTACTGATCCTGTCGTGTAAAAAATATTTCGTTCCGTTTTGTGTGCTTTCCGGGGGAACACACATATATACACAAATATAATTTAATGACTGAAGACAAGCCGGAAGGCAGAGGAGGAGAAGGCCGTCCGTCACGTGGCTGTTTCGGCAGGACCGGACCGACAGGACGACTATCTACGGTGATGCGAGGGCGGTACGCGTTGCAGCACGGCCACTCCCCGGAGGCCGCAGGCGCCGCTGCCGTTTTATGGTTAGCGAATGATATCAATCCCGCGGACCAGCGCCACGCCGCGCCACGGGATGGGCGCGTCCTC